>CM062807.1:678727637-679271981 GCA_031772625.1 Pinus tabuliformis
TATGTGATTTACTGCTTTATATTTTCCGCTGTGCAAAGTAGTTCTTGTTGAGATTCTTGGTTTGGTAGCGTCAAAGATTCTAAGATTCGAACCTAGACCCAAGATCGTGAAATTTCAACGTGATATCAGTGGTATCAGAGTGTGTCTAAGTTACTTTGGAAGTTAGTGAATCAGAGTTGTGCACAACGAAGTACAACTTAAGAGGGAGTTGGTCACATTGTAGGTAACAATGTCGAAGTTGCAGGCTGGAATCAGGTCCATTGAAGGAAAGGATCAAGTTGGTCTTGCAGGTCAATTGGATCTGGGAGTTCGCTGAGAAAGCCATTAAGAAGCCAATTGACCTGAAGGAGCTGGAAGTGTACGAAGATTTGTATACGAGGGCGAGATTGATCATCCTTGATGGTTTGAAGGATGCCCTAATACCTCATTTGTCTGGGAAGAACACCACATATGAGATGTGGATGGCTCCTCAAAATTTGTTTCCAGAATAAGAATAAGAATCGGGTGTTGGTATTGAAGGATAAGTTAAAGTCTGCCAAGATGATAAGGGGTGAAGGCGTGACTTCGTATCTGATGAGATTGTCTCTGGTCAAAGATGAGCTTGCTGTCATCGGTGTGATTATTTCAGATGGAGATATGGTGAGGATTGCTTTGAAAGGGTTCATTGAGGAATGGAAGTCGTTCATCAAAGGGATTGTTGCTAGAGAGAAGTTGCCAGACTGGAATAGGCTATGGGATGACTTCATTCAGGAAGAGTTACGAGATGAGGATTTTCATCCAAAGAAGAAGACTTTCGATGATGACGTGGCACTTGCAGCGCAAATGAAGGGTAAGCAGAAGGACTTGAGTAAGGTCATGTGTTTCAATTGTGGCAAGATGGTTCGTTTTTCGTCGAGATGTCTGATGAAGAAGAAGGTAGATGACGAGAAGAAGAAAGGAAAGGAGGTCGCCGTTGTTTCCACTTCTACTGAGATAGATGATCTTACCAAGAGATTGAAGGAGGAGGACTTTGCTATGATCTCTCATTTCTCGTAGGGTACTATCGACGAGGATGGATGGTACGTGGATAGTGGTGCGTCGAAGCATATGATAGGGTCACAGGGAGTTTTTGAGACTCTAGCTGAATGGGGCTCAAAGTTGCACATGGTGTTGGGCGACAAGAGTCAGTGGGAGATCTGAGGATTGGGTGTTGTGCCATTTAGGATGGAGACAGGATGTATGATGCGATTCTAGGATGTACTGTTTGTACCATGACTCAGATATAGCGTGATTTCCGTCTCGATGATCGAGAGGAAGGGGTTCGAGGTCTTGTTATAGGATTGGAAGGTAAGACTAAGGCCCAGAGGCTCTAAGTCCGATGGGATTGTACGCGGAGTTAGAGAGCATGGTCTCTACAGGTTGACGAGCAAGCCTGTTGATCATGGAAAGAAGCAGGGGAAGTAGGTGCAGGTTCCAGAGAAGCAGGTGCAGTCTTCAGAGGAGCAGGTACAGGTTCCTGAGAAGAAGGAACACCTTCCCGAGAAGGTGGTCTAGGTTCGAGAGACTCAGAGGGAGTCGAGTATGAGAGAGAGCTTGCAGATTCAGAGGGAGACACTGTAGTCCAAGAAGAGCGCGTGGTCAGTGGGGACCAATGGTGCTCCTACAATTGCCAAGAAGGAATCATGGAGGGAGTGGAAGATGTTACAGGGAAAGAAGAAGAAGCAGGGAGCTTTCAGAAGTGACAGTGACACTTCTAAGAGAGACGTAGTTCACAGAACAAGGATTGCTGTGATTGTGAGCGCTAGGAGTTGGGCAAGTGTTGTAAGCAGTGATGATGATGATGAGATACTTCCTAGTCTTGGAAGTACCTCCCTCGCTAAGAGGGAGTGTTGATTTGTGTAGCTTGGGAGGTACTCCAAGCCTGTTATGAAACCAGCTCAAGAAAAGATAGAAAAGATAGATCAAAGCCTTAGAATTCAGTCTCTTTGAGGGGGCAACCTCCTTTACATTACATAAATGAACAATTCTTGGATGATACAAATGACAAAACCTCCTTTCTATATATAGGAGTCTAAGGAGTCACAATATAATCCAGCCGACCTAACAATAATAATATAAAGCCACAAAAATAACAATAGAGGGATTCTATGGGGCACAAAAATAACAATATGGGGGTAATAGGGGCACAACAATATAAATAAGGGGTATAACTACAATAGTAATGGGGTAATCACTAGTATTATAGGGACCCAACATGCCCCTCTCCTTCAAAAAAGTGTTGTCCTCAACGCTTGAGTAGTTCTGGATACTTCTGCATAAAATTCTCATCCTCCCATGTGGAATCTTCAGCGGATAAGTTCTTCCACTTGATAAGATACTCTGAAATTGATCGATTTCGTAGCTGTCGAGTTCTTGTTTCTGTGACTGCTTCCGGTTCCAATATAATTTTTCCTTCCTCATCAAGTTCTGGCAATATTGTTTGAATTGGGAGCTTGTCACCTATAACCTTCTTTAAACATGAAACATGGAAGACTGGGTGCAATCGAGAAGCTGCAGGAAGCTCCAATTTGTATGCCATAGTACCAATCTTTTGCAACACCTTGTATGGACCATAATACTTTGGTGATAATTTATTATCCTTCTTAGCTTGCTTTAGGGACATTTGCTTATATGGTTGTAGCCATAGGAATACCCAATCACCTACATCAAAACTTCTTTCACTGCGATGTTGATCTGCCTGTTGTTTCATTCTATTTTGTGCCAACACGAGGTTATCCTTTAAGAGTTGGAGGACTTGTTGTTGATGTTCGATGTGATGTTCCACTGCCTGAACCTTAGAATTTTCTCTTAAATATGATGTGATGGATGGTGGTTGATACCCATAAAGTGCCATAAATGGGGTCATTTTTGTTGCTGTATGGAAGGAAGTGTTATACCACCATTCAGCCAGAGGCAACCATTTGACCCATTGTGTCTGTTTATCAGATACAAAGCAACGAAGATATCCTTCCAAACATTTGTTTACTATCTCAGTTTGCCCATCAGATTGAGGATGATAAGATGAGCTATGAGCTAACTGAGTACCAAGACAAGAAAATAATTCTGTCCAAAAATTTCCAGTGAAAATGGGATCTCTGTCACTTACAATAATCTTTGGGTTTCCATGTAGCTTTTGAACTGTTTCCATAAATGCAGTAGAAACTGTACTGGCTTTAAATGGATGTGATAATGCACAAAAGTGTGCATACTTGGTAAGTCTGTCAACTACCACCATGATGACACTCTTTCCCTCAGACTTGGGTAAACCTGTGATAAAATCCATTGAAACCTCCTCCCAACGTTGGCTTGGAATGGATAAAGGTTGTAATAGACCCGGTGTCTTAATTGTTTCAACTTTATTTTGCTGGCAAACCAAACATTCCGCCACAAACTTTTGAATATCTGATTTAAGGCCATCCCAAAAAAATTCCTTCTTAACCCTGTGGTAAGTTTTTAAAAATCCTAAGTGCCCTCCTAAGGGAGAAGTGTGCAATTCCATAAGAATCTTTTGTTTTAGCTGGGAATTCTTACAGAGGTATAAGCGATCTTTGTACCATAACGAATCATTTTTCCAGCTAAATGTATCAGAAGTACTGGAATCTTGTTGTAGCTTTCGAATAAGTGCCCACACTTCTTCGTCATTCTTCCATTCCTCCCTTGCTTCGTTTATCCAATCTGGTTGGATAATAGAAATGGCACACAACAATGCTTCCACATCCTCATCCTTTCTTGAGAGTGCATCTGCCACCACATTTTGCTTCCCTTTTTTGTAGATGATTTCAAAGTCATAACCCAACATCTTTGTGACCCACTTTTGTTGCTCTTCAGAGGATAATCTTTGTTCTAAAAAGTATTTAAGGCTATCATGATCCGTTTTTACCTTGAAGTGTCTTCCCATTAGGTAGGGTCGCCATTTCTTAAGTGCATGGAGTATTGCCAACATTTCCTTCTCATAAATAGCTTTGCTTAAAAACTTTCCCTTGATTGGACGACTTTCAAAAGCAATGGGTCTTTCATCTTGCATTAGAACAACACCAATTCCATTTCCTGAAGCATCACATTCCACAATAAAGGTTTTTGTGAAGTCCGGTGTAGCTAAGACCGGTGCTTGGCACATTGCCTCTTTAAGATGTTCAAAGGCCTTTGTTGCTTCCGGAGTCCATGAAAATGAATCTTTCTTCAATAATGTTGTTAGAGGTGCTGCTATTCTCCCATAATTCTTAACAAACTTGCGATAATACCCTGTCAACCCAAGAAATCCTCGCAGATGCTTTATGGATGTGGGGATTTTCCATTCCTTAATGGCTTTAATTTTGCTAGGGTCTACCTTAACTCCTTCATGAGATACAATATGACCCAAATATTCCACCTCCTGGACTCCAAAAAAACATTTGGATCTTTTTGCATATAATTGTTTCTCCTCCAATAGTTGTAGCACCCTGTCAACATGTTCAACATGATCCTTCCAAGACTTGCTGTAGATTAGTATATCATCAAAAAATACTAACACAAATTTTCTAAGGAATGGTTTGAAAATTGAATTCATCAAACCTTGAAATGTTGAAGGTGCATTGGTAAGGCCAAAAGGCATGACCAAAAATTCATAATGACCCTCATGAGTTCTAAATGCCGTTTTTGGAATGTCTTCAATCTTCATTCTGATTTGATGATATCCCGAACGAAGATCCAACTTGGTGAAGTAAATTGATCCATGCAATTCATCCAGTAATTCATCAATAACAGGAATGGGAAACTTATCTTTAATAGTGAGCTTGTTGAGCTCCCTATAATCTGGACACATGCGCCATGATCCATCCTTCTTGTGCACCAATACTACTGGAGCTGAGAAAGAACTTTGACTCGGTTGAATTATACCAGCCTCTAGCATTTCTGCAACCATACGTTCAATTTCACTTTTTTGGACATAGGGATATCTGTACGGCCTGATGTTTGGAGGAACACTTCCTGGAATCAGATGAATAGCATGATCATGATCACGCATAGGTGGGAGACCATTGGGAGTCTCAAATACCTTGGAATGATTGTCCAAGACTTTTTGGAGATCTGGAGAAATAGATGATTCCAATGTGGAAACATCTAGCGAGCATAATTGTGCAATTACACCTCTTTGCTCCTTTTTTAGAAGCTTTGTCATACCATGAGAGCTGATTATCTTTCCTGGTTTCCCTGCAATACCCCTTAATTCAACTTCCTTTCCTTCCGTAGAAAATTTGATGAAAAGTTCTTGAAAATTAAAAGCTATTGTACCCAAGGATTGTAGCCATTGGACTCCTAGTACAACATCCGCACCTCCCATTGGAATGGAAAGCATTGGGCTAGTCAATACATATTCTCCCATGGATAGCTTGATATTATGGCACTTTCCAGAGCAATTTATTGTTCCTCCATTTGCAATCATCACTTGACACTCTGGTGCTGGATATAGGAAGCAATTCAATTCTTTTGCTACCCTACAATGAATAAAATTGTGGGTGCTTCCTGAATCAATCAACACTATTACCTTTTTCTTCTTGATTTGTCCTTCTATCTTGATGGTTTGAGGAGTGGTAATTCCCGCCAATGCATTACAAGATATGGTCGGATTTATTTGTTCTTCATCTAGGCTTTGTTCCTGGAGTATATCTTCTTCTTTTGACCTTTCTTGCTCCTTTTCTTCTTCCTCTTCACAATCTATGTAGAATAATTTCTTCTCAGCACACTTATGACCTTTAGTGTTTTTGCTATCACAACTGTAACAAAGCCCTTTTGCTCTTTTTTCTTCCAATTGTTGTGGTGTCAACCTTATAGGTTGTGGAAGACTAGGGGCAACAACACTTCTGTTTTTATAGTTGTGAGTGGTATGCTTCCTGGTTGCCATAATTTTGCTTTCCATTTTTCTTGCTAACCTGAATGCCTTCTCTAATGAATCAGGTTCCCAAAGGCGAACATCATGTTGGATATTATCCTTTAAAGACCCTATGAACACATCAATCCTATGCTCCTCTGGAATATCTTTTACCCTTATGTTCAATTTTTGGAACTCCTCAATGTGCTCCATTACTGAACCCTTTTGTTTGAGACTTATCAATTGGCTAAAAAAAGTGTTGCTTTTTGTATCTTCATAATGTGCTATCAATTCTTCCGTAAAAATTGCCCAAGTGATAAATTGTTTACGAGAGCAAAGCCATTGATACCATACAAACTGATTTGGTTCCAAATATACAGTTGCCATACGTACCTTTTGTGCGTTTTGCACATTATTGAGATCGAAGAATTGCTCCATCTGTAATATCCATGTAGCGGGATCCTTGCCATCAAACTTCCTCATATCGATTTTTGGAATATGGTGATTCTTTGATCCAACATTAGCGTCTATGGTATCATGATTAACATTTCTTTTGTTTTCATCATGAGTTTCCTTTACTACCTTTTCACCATTAGTGACCCTTTCTTGTAGCAACTTCTTCAATTCTTCCATATCTGTCTTCAAATCTGCCATGTCTCTCTTCAAATCTGTCTTCGAATCATCCATCTTAGCTTCCATGCCCTTTATCTTAGATTCCACGCCACTTATCTTAGCTTCTGTTAGCTTTTGTGAGCGTGACATTTGTTGCACTTGTTCTTGTAATTTTGATATATCATGTAGCATTTCTTCTTCTTCTTCATGAGTCATGCTAGAGCTTTCAGGTTCCTTACTAGGTGTTTGCATTTTCTTTCCTCGGGGCATCAGTTACCGATAATAATGCTTTACTATGCCCTTTGAATTCCGTTAAACCAAGCTTACACAAAAATTAAAAAAAAAAAACTACACACCTTTTTTCACTTTATAGAAGCCTGATATTGAATCTGATGTATCTCTGTAATTTCGGATCATCCAGTTCTGAAATTGCTACCTGTAGTAGCCTTCTGCGTCCTCTTTCCAATGCCACAAGTCTGAGCCAAATTGGATTCTCCAAGGAAGAGTTATGTGAAATCTCCCATAGTGACCTTTTTACAAAATTTCAATCCGATCCTCAGAGAAAGAGTTATGACGATTTTCCCCAGGTCACCTGTTTTGAATGTAATTCAGGAGTCTGCAAAAAGGCCAACTTCCTCAGATCATATCTCCGAAAATATCGCGCGAAAAGCTCTGAAATTCGTACCCAAGGTTCAGCGCCAATTCTTCTCAAATGGGTTTTTTCTGCGACTTCTGAAACGTCACAGAAAAAAAGTTATAGCGAAAATGCCACGATGACCTGTTTGGAGCAGCGAAACCCTAGAATCCAAAGCTCTGATACCAAATGTTATGAAACCAGCTCAAGAAAAGATAGAAAAGATAGATCAACGCCTTAGAATTCAGCCTCTTCGAGGGGGCAACCTCCTTTACATCACATAAATGAACAATTCTTGGATGATACAAATGACAAAACCTCCTTTCTATATATAGGAGTCTCAGGAGTCACAATATAATCCAGCCGACCTAACAATAATAATATAAAGCCACAAAAATAACAATAGAGGGATTCTATGGGGCACAGAAATAACAATATGGGGGTAATAGGGGCACAACAATATAAATAAGGGGTATAACTACAATAGTAATGGGGTAATCACTAGTATTATAGGGACCCAACAAAGCCCTAGGGTTCAGGGTTTTTAGGGCAAAGCACCACAAGGGTTACTTGTGGGATTGGAACCCAAGGTAGGGGTTTGGCCAAAACCATGAAGAATTTGAGCATGAGAAAATTTGAGGTGATAGAGCTTGGCATGCCGATTCAACGCTCCAAAGTTCACTCAAATCAGAGCTCTAAAAACAAAGATATGAATTTTTGAAGTTGACAATTAATTATGGATAATCAAGTCATGTAGGTTTGGTCCAAGAGACATGTCTCTTCATCAATTCGCGGAGCCCTTCATTTAGTGTATAAATAGAAGGTGGAGAGGAGGCTAAAGAGCATCCATTTGTGCAACACATTACAAGTGACAAGCTCGGTGGAGGAGAGAATTAATCTCTGTTTTGGGCCGCATGAAGAAGGGACAGACCAACAAGGAGGAGAGGGCACTTATGGGCACTTTTCATGGCTGTATTGATGTCTGAGCTGCTTTGTTAGAGGGCCGAGGTAGAGGAGAGTAATTCCGGGCCAAGTTTGAAGTGATAAAGGGTGGACAAACCCTCAGATAAGGCTGCCACAACCCTAGAAGATTGTTGTGGTTAGGCGCAGGCGTAACCAACTCAAACGGAGCTGTGTGGAGGAGTTTAAGGCTGGTTTAGTGCCCAGGAAAGCAACATGGATGAAGGGAAGTCTTCCAAGGGCAGGCCGCATTAAGAAAGGGCTGTGTAAATGACTGTGTTAGGGCTGTTGCAACGTTCCAAGGTGCCTTAACCAACCACAGTCAGGAACAACAATTCACTTTAGCTTAGAGCAACAGTCAAAGGTATGTTTTGACTGAGTTTTGTCTTGTGTTGGGTCATAGTTTGTGATTGATTTGGATTAGTTTACATTGCAGCCTATAGGTGCCATTTGGAGGACTTTCCATGGAGGTGAAAAGTCCATCCTAGGAGCAGAATCTATAGTGAAGTATTGGGCATCATTGGTTTGGTGGAGGGCAGCGTGTTGATAGCCCAAAGTAGCCCTAGACGAGCTATCTTGAAGTGACAAAGAGGAGCTGAAGGTTGGGTGAAGATTGGTGCCGAAGTGCAACACCTTGATATAAAGGTGAATGCTAGCTTGGCAGTTTGGAACTTGGGAATTAGGCCTACCCAGAGAGCAGATTAGATCAGCCCGTGTACATGCTACAAAAGTGACTTGTAGAAGTGTTAGGTGGCAACCCTCCTGGAGTCTCGTGTTGAAATTTGGTACCGGAGGACAGGTGGTTCCCTTAGGCTTTGATCTTTGGCCTAGGGAAAAGTGTCCAAAAGAATTTAATTTTTCTCCTAAAGTGACTTTATAATTTTATAAAGTTAAATCTAATTTAAAAGTGACTTTAAGTGATAAAGTTACTAAGTCTAATTTTAAAGTGACTTTTATGAAGTCAATGAAAAATTAGAAAGGAAAAGTGACTTTGGAAATAAATGACTAAGTGGGTCTTTATTAAAGTGGGGTGAATTAAAAAAAATAGAAAGTGAGATTTAAATGAGCATTTAATCTCAGCCATTGATCTAAATCTATTTCAACCATTGGATTTAGAGATCACACAAAAGTCACTTGGATCACCCAAAAGTCACTTGGAGTTATATTAAAGGAGGAAAAGGAGGAAAAGGTCATTCATTCTTTCATGAGCAGATTGGGAGAAGGAGAGCAAGAGAGCAAGAGAGATTTCTGAGCAGGGAGGAGAAGGAGACAGCAGCTTGGCACACATTCCAAGGCAGCAGTTGAGCAGATTTGTACAGCTGATTCAGCACATAGTGAAAGACAGATTTTTGCACAAAAATCGAGGAGCAGTTTGCTGATTTTTCTGCACACAAAACGGAGGCCGTACATCATTTATTGCTGTCCTGTTTGCTGTAATTTCCAGATTGCTGTGAGGCACGGGAAAGGAGATAAGTTGTAAATTTGCTTGTTGATTTTTTGCTGAATAATTCTCACTGTAAAAAGACAATTTTCAGAAATAAAGAAGAGCTCTCAAACTGGTTTTCCCCAAGAGTTGTAGGGGGTTTTTCCAGGGTCACATTGACCAAAAATCTCAGTGTTTAAATGTGTTTTAATGGCTGTTTATTACTGCTGATTTTTATTTCTGCAATTTCCAGCATTCTGTAAAATTTCCAGAATTTGTGTTTTCAGCAAATTTATTTTTTTCAGCTTGTTAAATGTATGGTTATGGGAAAGGGCATTTAACTATATGGGAGAAATAAGGAGAAACTGAAAACCGGGGTGGGAAAACAGAAATTTCTACATGGTATCAGAGGTTGATTGCTGAAGGGCAGTTTGGGACAGCAAAAGGAAAAATTACAGTTGCTGATTTTTCACTTAGAAAATTCCAGCAAGCTGATTTTTTCATAAACAGCAGTTTTATCTTTACCACAGCAGTGCTATTTTTCAATTTTAAGACAGCAAGATGTCATTGGGATTGAGGGTGGAGGATAGGTTGGATGGGCATACAAATTACAGTGTTTGGAAGGAGAGAATGCAGAGTATCTTTGAGGAGGCAGAAGTCTGGGATATCATGGTGCATACCGCACAGAACCCTGTTGTTGTGCCCACTGATGCTACTCAGTTGGCTAAGTATAAAAAGAACAATAAGGGTAAGAGGCTGATTCTAGACGGAATCAAAGACCATTGCATTCCTCATGTGAGAGGAAAGAGCAATGCCCATGAGATGTGGACAGCATTGTCCAATCTCTACCAGAGTACCAATGAGAACCGGAAGATGGTCCTGAAGGAGAAGCTGAAGAACATTAAGATGGGGAATGATAGTGCAGCTGGATATCTCACAAAGATTACCAATGTGAGAGATGAGTTGGCAGCGATTGGAGAGGCCATTCCACCCACTGAGTTGGTGCGGATTGCAGTGAATGGCCTCCCCCGTTCATGGTTGAACTTTGCTGATGGGGTTTGTGCACGTTAGACCCTTCCCACATGGGAGAGGTTTTGGGATGATTGCATTCAGACAGAGATCAGGAAAGGTCAGCTTGGGGCAGCCAAGCCAGTTGAGCAGGATGAGGATGTAGCACTGGTGGCAGGAGGCAAGAAAGGCAAAGGGAAGAAGCAGGCTTCCACAAGCAGTGGTGGGGGCAAAGGCAAAGGTAAAGGTAAACAAGGGAACACACAGAATGACTATTTCAAGGTGAAGTGTTAGAATTGTCAAAAGATGGGACACTATGCAGTTGTGTGTCCGGAGAAGAAGAAGAAGAAGGGGAAGAACCAGGACGTGGCAGCTTCAGCAGAGATTGAGGACTTTGCTGGTCGTTTTGACCGAGAGTTTGCGTTCACTACGTGTGAGTCCTCTAGTGCAGGATCACCTGCCACACAGGTTCAGAGGGAGCATTCTTTTCCCTCGATTAGCGGAGCATCTTCAGGTATCTGGTATGTGGACAGTGGGGCTTCACGTCATATGACAGGAGTCCGTGAGTACTTCTCAGAGCTTTCAGAGAGTGGCACTGATATTGAGGTAGTACTCGGTGATGACAGAGTTGTTAGAGCAGTCGGGGTGGGGACAGTGACATTTCAGAGGGAGTCCAAACCTCCCTTGAAGGTGTCAGAGGTTCTTTATGTGCCAGGGATGAGGAAGAACCTCATATCCGTCTCAGCTTTGGAGGACAGAGGATATGAGGTACTGTTCAGGGGAGGACAGGTGTTGATGTATCCCAGGGGCACTCCAGCTGATTCAGCTAGAGTGATAGGTGTACGCCATGCAAAGGTGTACAAGTTTGCATTCCAGCCCCTTTTGGCATTGAGCAGTAGTACCGACAGCAGAGCTAGCAGTTCTGAGCTGTGTGAGATTTGGCACCGCAGGATGGGACATATGTATCATGGAGCCTTGAGGACATTGCGGGAGATCACTACAGGTGTGCCAGATTTCAGTACTGATCACTTTGATACTTGCAGAGGTTGTGCGATGGGCAAGTTTGCCAAATCCCCTTTTCCCAGCAGTGACAGCAGAGCGACGGGGATACTTGATTTGATTCATTCCGATGTGAGCGGTCGGATGTCTCATGTTTCCTTGAGTGGATATGAGTACTATGTGTTATTCATTGATGATCACTCCAGGAGGACCTGGATTTATTTTTTGAAGACCAAGAGTGAGGTCTTCAAGCGGTTTCAGGAGTTCAGAGCTCTTGTGGAGACTCAGACAGGTCGAAAGATCAAGTCCTTGAGGTCGGACAATGGAGGAGAGTACACCCTTGGAGAGTTTGTTGACTATTGTGCGGAGGCAGGCATTAGGAGGGAGTTCACTGTTCCTTACAACCCCCAGCAGAACAGGGTTGCAGAGAGGAAGAACAGATCCATCATAGGGGCTGCCAAAGCCATGTTACATGATCAGGGGTTGCCATTGTTCTTGTGGGCAGAGGCCTGCAACACAGCTGTTTACTTGCAGAACAGGAGTCCGCATCGTGCCTTGGGGCACATGACTCCGGAGGAGGCTTTCTCTGGGAAGAAGCCTGATATTGGTCATCTTCATATCTTTGGATGCATTACATACTCCTATATACCCAAGGAGAAGAGGACCAAACTAGAGCCCACCGCAGAGAAGGGTATCTTTGTGGGCTACAGTGAGACCTCAAAGGCCTTTCGGATTTACATTCCTGCACAGAGGAGAGTTGTTGTCAGACGGGATGTGAAGTTCGAGGAGGACAGGGCCTTTAGGAGGTCACGGGAGAGTATCTGGATCAGCCAGACCCTCAGTAGCAGTTGAGTCAGTCGCAGGGATCCAATGGGCAAGGATCAGGAGGATCCGGAGGTACATCTATGAGGATGTCAGGTCCGTCAGTGAGCAGTGGCTCATCGAGCCAGAGGGGTGGTGCTCCAGGCAGCATGCAGAGCAGTTCACAGAGCAGTTCACTAGGGAGTCCACTGATGGACAGTTCACACGGTACCTCAGCTTCTACAGGTTCAGGTGCAGGCAGGAGGACAACAGACAGACAGTCAGGAGTTCAGGCTACTGATGATGATGAGGAGGAGGAGTTTCATTCTCCGGTGGGAGAAGTGCGCTCAGGGAAGAGAAAGCCCAAGTGGCTTCATGACACCTTGAAAGATGCCACATCTGTTGCTGAGTCGAAGAGGCCGGTCAGAGAGAGTAGACCACCTGAGAGGTTTTGTAGTTATATGGCGATGGTTACCAACATCCTTGACTCTGAGCCTTCTAGCTATGAGGAGGCAGCTAGCCAGCAGGTCTGGAGAGAGGCCATGCAGGAGGAGTATTCTTCTATCATGAAGAATGATGTTTGGGAGGTGGTGCCGAGGCCTGAGGGCAAATCCGTGGTTACTTCCAGATGGCTTTACAAGGTAAAGCATGCTGCAGATGGCAGCATTGAGAAATTCAAAGCGAGGTTTGTGGCTAGAGGGTTCTCCCAGGTAGAGGGAGTTGATTATGAGGAGACCTTCGCTCCCGTGGCTCGATATACTTCGATCCGCTCCATTATATCGATAGCAGCAGAGATGAGTTGGAAGATCCATCAGATGGATGTGAAGACCGCATTTCTCAATGGCTTCATACAGGAGGAGGTGTACATTGAGCAGCCACAGGGCTTTGAGGTGCATGGGAAGGAGTCCCATGTGTGCAGATTGAAGAAGGCCCTTTATGGCCTGAAGCAAGCTCCCAGAGTTTGGTACTCCAGGATAGATGCATACTTGCAGGGGATGGGTTTCACAAAGAGTGAGGCAGATCCGAACCTTTACTTTATTGTGATTGGTGAGGAGCCTCTCATTCTGGTGCTGTATGTGGATGACTTGATCATTACAGGTGCAGAGAGACTCATAGAGCACTGCAAGAGAGATCTTGCGGCGGAGTTTGAGATGAAGGACATCGGCTTGATGCATTACTTTTTGGGTTTGGAGGTGTGGCAGGAGGAGGGGCATTTCTTCCTGGGGCAGAGGAAGTATATTGTGGACATCCTTAGCAGATTCCACATGGAGGATTGTAGACCCATGTCGACACCGATGATCACCAACTGGAAGAAGCTTCATGCTTCGGATTCCGAGTTGGTGGATCCCACATTGTACAGGCAGCTGATTGGTTCCTTGATGTATTTGGTCAACACTAGACCAGACATCTGTTTTGCAGTCAACACGATGAGTCAGTTTATGTGTGAGCCTAGGAAGGTTCACTGGGTGGCTGCAAAACACATTTTGCGGTACTTGCAGGGGACAGTGGATTATGGTCTGGACTACAGGCAGGGAGATGGAGTGAGATTGGCAGGATACACTGATTCTGATTGGGCAGGTTGTGCTTCTGATAGGAAGAGCACTTCAGGGTGCTGTTTTGGGTTGGGTTCAGCAGTAGTGTCATGGTTCAGCCGGAAGCAGCAGTCAGTAGCACTGAGTTCAGCGGAAGCAGAGTATATGGCAGCCAGTCTAGCTAGTTGTGAGGCTATCTGGCTTCGCAAGATGTTGTTTGGCTTATTTGGTCAGCCGTTGAGACCTTCAGTGATTTACTGTGATAATCAGAGTTGCATTAAACTCACGGAGAATCCAGTATTTCATGACAGGTCAAAGCATATCGAGATCAGATATCATTTCATCAGAGACTATGTTCAGAAGAGAGCTGTGAAGCTTGAGTATATTTCCACTGATGAGCAGGTTGCAGATATCCTTACCAAAGCCTTACCACGGGGCAAGCATGTCTACTTCAAAGACAAGATGGGTGTGGTGAAGAACACCTTCCTCGGTAAGAGGGAGTGTTGAAATTTGGTACCGGAGGACAGGTGGTTCCCTTAGGCTTTGATCTTTGGCCTAGGGAAAAGTGTCCAAAAGAATTTAATTTTTCTCCTAAAGTGACTTTATAATTTTATAAAGTTAAATCTAATTTAAAAGTGACTTTAAGTGATAAAGTTACTAAGTCTAATTTTAAAGTGACTTTTATAAAGTCAATGAAAAATTAAAAAGGAAAAGTGACTTTGGAAATAAATGACTAAGTGGGTCTTTATTAAAGTGGGGTGAATTAAAAAAAATAGAAAGTGAGATTTAAATGAGCATTTAATCTCAGCCATTGATCTAAATCTATTTCAGCCATTGGATTTAGAGATCACCCAAAAGTCACTTGGAGTTATATTAAAGGAGGAAAAGGAGGAAAAGGTCATTTATTCTTTCATGAGCAGATTGGGAGAAGGAGAGCAAGAGAGCAAGAGAGATTTCTGAGCAGGGAGGAGAAGGAGACAGCAGCTTGGCACACATTCCAAGGCAGCAGTTGAGCAGATTTGTATAGCTGATTCAGCACATAGTGAAAGGCAGATTTTTGCACAAAAATCGAGGAGCAGTTTGCTGATTTTTCTGCACACAAAACGGAGGCCGTACAGCATTTATTGCTGTCCTGTTTGCTGTAATTTCCAGATTGCTGTGAGGCACGGGAAATGAGATAAGTTGTAAATTTGCTTGCTGATTTTTTGCTGAATAATTCTCACTGTAAAAAGACAATTTTCAGAAATAAAGAAGAGCTCTCAAACTGGTTTTCCCCAAGAGTTGTAGGGGGTTTTTCCAGGGTCACATTGACCAAAATTCTCAGTGTTTAAATGTGTTTTAATGGCTGTTTATTACTGCTGATTTTTATTTCTGCAATTTCCAGCATTCTGTAAAATTTCCAGAATTTGTGTTTTCAGCAAATTTATTTTTTTCAGCTTGTTAAATGTATGGTTATGGGAAAGGGCATTTAACTATATGGGAGAAATAAGGAGAAACTGAAAACCGGGGTGGGAAAACAGAAATTTCTACATCTCGATGTGTTGTCCTTTGAAGGACTAAGGGGCAGCTAGTGAACAGTATGGGAGCGAAGGACTGACAGGTCAAGATACGACATAGAGGTTGCAGCGACGTTTGTCATTGTATCTTGTATACCATAGACTGTTGTATTATTCAGATTTGGTTTAATATAACAAAGATTGCTGTTGTGCATTATTGTACAATTCTGTTAAAAATTGTGTATACTTGTGCATATGTGATTTATTGCTTTATATTTTCCGCTGTGCAAAGTAGTTCTTGTTGAGATTCTTGGTTTGGTAGCGTCAGAGATTCTAAGATTCTAACCTAGACCCAAGATCACGGAAATTGAACACCCTCCTTCCTAGGTTCCATTGTCTTTATATCTGTGTTCCTTGGGGATGCATATCCCAGGGTGGGGAGCATGCCTTTCAAGTTTCCCATGCTCCGGACGAAGGAGGTGCTGTTGGGGAAATGTTTCCCCTTGTCCCTCTTTCAACTGAACTCAGGGAAATGCATGGGAAACGTTTCTTCAGTGTGGGGGATGTGCTGCCCAAAAAGGAGTCATCTGGATGTTTCCCTCAAAAGGGGGGCATCTGAGCTCACCCCTCGCCCCTTTAAGATAGAACAAAGATAGAGGATATAGCTTTAGGGAGGCTATGACCTTTGTAATAAATGGTAAGATCTAAATCAGTTGACATTCTCCTTTATTTTACTTTGTCTATCCTTTCGCTTAAATTTTAAATTCAGTTGATATTCTCACTTTTCTTACCTTATCTATCATTTGACATAAATTTTCAAAATTACCATTAGTTGTTTCAGAATGTTTGAGAGTGGTTCCAACCTCATCAAACTTCACATGGAGAAAGTAGAATTTCATAGTCTGTTCAGAATTTATCAAACTTAACAGTTCTCAAGATCCACATATCCCCACGTATGTCTCAATTCTCCTGCACTCCACCACCCAGAAACTTGGTGGAACATTAATTTACATGTAATCACTAATTAAACTTCTTAAACCAGCATTGGAAAGACAAATAACAGATTTTGATTTACTATTAACACAGCACCTTCTGTTGTCTGTTGTGAACTCTTGCAATTTATTCATTTATTTATTTATTTCTTATAATGGAATGTACATCCTGGGAAACCCACTGGGCAATTCTCTTCATTCCAAGTATGGTACCCAGGGATAACCGACTGGTTGCAGTTTTGACAATCTAACCTGTGGGGACGTCAAGTGAGGCCCATAATATCCACAAAGGTGGTCAGTGAGCCAACCTAGGGACTTGACCTCATGATCTTCCAAAAAATCACAATGCTCAACCACTCGAGCCAACCCACAGGGCTGAACCCTCACATTTATTTAAGAAGTTTGCTATTTTACTTAACAGAGTTTGGACTGCCTCGAAAAGCATGCTTTTCTTGTGAGCAAAAACCTTATCTTTGCAAAACCAATCTAAGTTATTAAAATATTGAAACACTTGAATGATAGATATTTTGAAATTTTTGTTTTTGAAATATTCAGGGATTTTGTTGATGATGTTAAATGGGTACTCCAGCTGTACTCTACAATGCCGGTTTAATTTCTTTGATGAAACGTTGATGATCTTTCAACAAATTTTCAATGTAGTCAACCAATTTTAAACATGTTTTCATCCTTGTTTAAATGGACTGCAGTTTGCCTTTATTAATGGAACTATAGGATACTGCTGTATCATGAAATATAATGCTATTATCATTTTTTGTTTGGTCTTTAAATATACTGTCCGTTATCTAGATTTTGTAGCATTTTATGCTTCGTGTAAACCATCTGTCATCTGACCATACACGTTCATCCACTCGATCTAACTCACTGGGCTAAATATGTTGAACATAATTTATAAACTACATTTCACAACTTATACCCCCAACACACTGAGGCTGCCTTGATTCAGTATTTTCAAGTTGTCCTATTCACAGTTCCCCTTCAAGATATAATTGCCTGTGCTTTCAACCTCATTGGAAGAGCTCAAGATTATTCTCGACAGCATGATAGAGGGTATGGCCTTGGGAATTGATGGACTACTGAAATATCCTTCAGGGTAAAATTGCCCCAGGGTTCGAAAAGAGCACATGACAACATTTGTATTCTAACTAGCATCACAATATACCTTTTATTTTTTGCAGACAATATTGGAATGCAATAAGAATAGTGTAACCATGTATTCATAATTCAACAGTTCATTCCCATGAAATCAATTCAGCAATACATAAGTAGTTTAGATCCACAGTCATCCCAATTTGACACCACATAATAATTGCTATTGCATCAACACGATGCTGTCCTAATAGCCTAAATCTGACCTTGTAAGTAACCAGCCTTAGTAATTTCTGCCTGCTGCTGTCCTTTTTATGCCACAGGTCTACAGTGATGATCCGGTGCCCAGATCAAGCCTCAAATCCAATGCGCTGCTCAGATTTACTTTACTGCAACAGCGTAAGGCCTTGCTGTCCTCAAGAAGCCCTCAGATGTTGGCCGCAACCACAGTCTAAATCCTCGCTGCTACAGGAGATCTTCCTTGGGTGATCCTCATTCCTTGGACAGGCCCTCGCTGCCCTTGTGAATGCCTTGACAGGCCTACGCTGCCACAGAGTGCTCCTCAGATTCTAACTGTACAGATTGGCCTGAGTAGACTGCACAGGTGCCTTGGCCACAAGAAAATGCCCTACGCTGTCTCAGGAATTGTCATCAGATGGGCCGCACCGCAGCCTCAAGGACAAAAGATCAAAAGTATTTTGCTGCCAATTAGGGCTTTAAGACATTCCAATATCTCAGATAGGGTCCACTTCTGTTACAGAAAATACTTCTTTAAGACAGCCGTTGCCTCAGTTAGGGATTTAGGTGTCCAATGCCTGCCCAGAGTAGCCTCAGATATCCCTGCTGCTTCAGGGAATTGGCCTGAGAGGCCCTTGCTCCCCAAATAGGGTTTGCTGCTACAAAAAAACCTCCTTTAAGCCGGACTGCAAGCTTCAAGATAAGGTGGGTTTGCTACCTTGCTGTCCTTGGAATGGTATTGGACAGGCTTGGCTGTCACAGGATTGTTCAGTTTCCCAAACAAGCCAATCTTCAGAAGTTCTCCCTTGATTTCCAAAAACAGATGAAAGATGCCTCAGAAAATTATGCCAAACAGAGTAGACAGAAGGGGATTGGCTAGGGTGGAATCTTTCACTACCAAAACCAAACAGAGTAGAGAAGGGGATTGGCTAGGGTGGAATCTTTCATTACCAAAACGAATCAGAAAGAAAGGGGTCTTAAAACCTCAAGCACCAAAGATCAACAATCCATGATGAGAAAAATGATTTTCCTCTCTCCTACTTATAGATACCCTTGGGGTCTCATTTCCTGATCTTTCTCTTCTTAGAGTTTATTACAAGGACCTTCCACACTCTAGCTATTACGATTAATCACAGGAATTTGATCCCTATGAATTGTGGCGTTGAATTGATCTCTTTTGGAGACCAATCATTCGCTGACAACGGGTTACAAAATTCTTGCCAAGGCCCTAGCTTTGAAGATCAAGTTTATATACAGTAGAGTAGCCAAACTTGAACAAATTCAGATTATTGGAGGGGAATGTTTTTTGGACAACCTGCTAGCTGTCTGGGAAGGGATGGAATGGTTGAGAACTTTAGGTTAAGAAATCCTATTTGTGAAAATAGATTTCAAAAATATGATGGCAGGGTGCAGTGTCAATATTGTTATTCCTATGTTTAGAGCAATTTGGTTCTAACTAACCAACTCCCATCATCAACGGCGATGCCTTTGCTGCCTTCTCTTGCATTTTTATCTTGTGTAAAACCCCACATAACATTCACCAATTTCTGCATTCAGATGGTAGCCCTATTGCCAACTCAACACACAGATGTCACATAATTTATTTCAACAAATGTGGTTTAACACAAAGAAATTGCAAAAGCCTGTAGACATAACAATTAATTGCTTTGTGTAAAATATACTAAAAATTTGGAAGAGTTGTCAAGTTGCTGTGGATTGGCAAGTCCTGCCCAGACTGAAAGGGTGGTCCTAGGATCACTATCTTCTTTTGTAACGTCAGAAACATACAGGCTAGGCTCACTTTTCCGGACTTTTACGAAGGAAGAGGATATCTGCAAACTACTTATTACTAAGGCAGAACTATTTAATGCTAGAGAGGATAAGTTTAAATCCGCCATTTCACTTTTGCAAAGATTGGGTGTTGGGATCAAGCATTATCAGAGTTAGTGGCCACTTAGTCTCGTTTGCTGATAATTTCAGATGAAAATGTTATGGAGTCACTTTAAGTGGGTTGATAATTTTGGGATTAAGGAGGGATCAAAGATGTTTGCAATTACTTTGAATGGGAATTTGGGAGGTTGGGAAAGAAACCATAGATTGAAGATTGCATATTTGAGCAGTTCATAGTTCTCGGAAAAGGCAAATATCAGAATTATTGCCATGGGTTTTGAAATTTACAGAAGAAAAACTGAAGTGAAATGTGAAACTTGTGTAAAAAGCTGTGGGGTTTCTCTTGGATGATGTTCTTATTTCTATTTATGTTCATATACAGCCCGAAAATGATGATCATTCCTCTGTCTAGAGTAATGGGGCAATTGAAATCCATGCCAGTGTTGAAAACAAAAATGATCTCCTACAGATTGTTAGGTTGCTGGAAAGACATTTTTAGGGGAAATATATTCAATTCTGAAAGGGATATTTACCATGGTGGGAATATTGGAAAGTTGATCATCGGTTTACTAAGATTGTGAGAGATAACCAACGCCTTGACTTTTTCCTGTGATTTCTTTTCTTTTTTCTTTTTGAGGTTCTTTTCTTTAGCTAGAGAACATGAAGAAAGTTATCCGCTCATATCAACGGAGAATATTGTCAATTGTGTTAAATTGAGTGATCCAGTGCGTCATTCGTATGCTGTGATGGCTAATTATCCTTGTGCATTTTGGATATAAAGTAGGGTTGTTGATCCACGTTTCAGTGGTTTCTTGTCATCCTTCTACAGATTTTCCTCGTGCATTATATGGACAGCCAAATTTGAATTTATCATTGAATGGTTCAAAGTTGGATCAATTTTTTCACGTGATATAATATATTTAAGATTGTTTGTGTCCTTGGATTACTAGATGTATGTATAAATGGATGAAGCCACTGCACCATTTTTGGATTACTAGATGTATGTATAAATGGATGAAGCCACTTCACCATTTTTGCGCTGAGAAGCGCTCTACGATTCATTATCGTGGAGATGTGTAGGTGTTAGATGTGTGGGGGAGATTTGTAGGTGTTAGGTGTAGGCGTTAGATGTTAGATGTGTAGGGTAAATATGGACTCATAAGTATATATATGTTATGTTAACATTTTTATTGAGTCAAATTACAATTAAAAAAAATTAATAACTACTAATTAAAATAAAATTGAGATAAAATAGGAAATTTACTAATGAATGTTTTTGGGCTTTAGGTTTTCACAACCCAGGGTCATGGATTTTGCCCATGGTATTCTTCTCTAATATTTAAACTAAAAAAATCTTAAAAAATAAAATAAATAAAATAAAATAAATAATTAAAATAAAATTGAGATAAAATAGTAAATTTATGGATTTAGGTTTTTCAAATTAAAAAAATCTAAAAAAATAAAACAAATAAAATTAAATAAAATTGAGATAAAATAGTAAATTTATGGATGGAGGTTTTTGGGCTCCAGGTTTTACCACCCATGGTTTTATCCATGCTATTATTCTCTTATAGTGAAAATACACTATAAAATTGAAATTTAAACATTGAAAAAATAAAAATAAATAATTGATAATAAAAATAAAATTGAGATAAAAAGGTTTTGGGCTCTAGGTTTTCACAACCCATGGTCTTTCCCATGGTATTCTTCTCTAATGTAGCTTATTTAAAGTAGCTTATTTAAAGGTATTCTCCGCTAATATGAGACATTCATTGCAACAAAAGCTTTTAGCTAGATCAAAGTAAATTCTTATTTGCAAAGAAGGTCACTTAATAAAGGCACACTTAATTTTCATTTCTTGCAAGTAAAACTTGGGAAAAATAGCCTTGCTCGCTTTGTAACGTAGCTTTTAAAGATTAGAATTTTCTAGGATGTTTTGTATGTTATTCATTTTATTTTATATGTTTGAAATTTTACTTGAATGCGAGCATGAAAAAAAAAATGAAGTGCATGAAGTCCTACATTTTGTGTATAATTTTTTGTTTGCATTGAAATTTATTAGAGTTGCTCAGTTTAGACGATGATGTCAACCATTGGTTTTAACATCTGCATGAAAATTCTTTGGAATACGTCTCTCAAATGTTTATAACTACTTAGTTTAAATACAATTGTTAGAGTTTTATTTATGTGATCCAATGATAACATTAAAAATAAAATTAAACTAGTGATAACTAATATTCTTGGCTCGTGCAAAGATAGAGGTATATATTCTTATTAGGTTTTACAGTATAATAGAGGAGCTTATTAGGTTTTACAGTGTAACAACAGAGCTTCAAGTAGATTGTCTTAACTAGTGATCTTATATATGTTAAACCAACCTATATCCATCTTAACTTTGGATCTATCAAAGTGTTGAGAGAGATCAAATCTCTCGACGTGCAAACCTTTCTTCAAGTTCTGCACTAAAAAAAAGGTTTGCAGCATGAGAGATTTGATCCCTCTCGATGTTTGATAGATTTGAAGTTAAGATGGATCTAGGCTAGTAATATAGAGTGTAGATTTTTTTATCTTTTGGAAATTTTGAAAAATGAGCAATTTTAACCACGTTTGATTTTTTTTTTGGGTAAAAAATAAGCCTGGTGGGTTGTTGTTTGCATTGATCAAGTGATTATTCACGTAACTTGAACTATGTTGTAACTTGAACTATGTTGTTAAGTTCAGTGCCCCTTCACTCTAAATAAAGTGACCTTTATTCACAATATTATGCTTAAAACAAATTAATATTACAATAGCAAAATTATATGATAGATCATAATGTGCCTTTATTCTCTAAAAGTTCACTAACGTTTGGTAACTTGTCGTCATTACTACTTCTTTGGCCCACCTCCTATAAGTTTGTGGGCATCCCCTCTTGATAAGTTCTTGATTTTTCACATCTCGAACTTGTTTCCCTTTAGTTTCACCTTGTTATGTGAGTTTTCAAAAACATTCTTGGGGAGAAGCTAGGTTTATAGTGCTAATCTTACCTCTTCTCCTTTGACGTGACAATTCCTCTATTGCTCTAATTTGGAAAGCCTTTGCCATTGACATAACTTTAGCCTTCCTTGCCTTTCGTCAATATGGCATATTAACGAAAACAATGGCATGACCACCTCTTATATGGTTGTGGGCATCCCTCTTGTGAAGCTCTTGATTGTTCACATCTCGAACTTTTTGTTTCCCTTTAGTTTCACCTTGCTATGTGGGTTTTCAAAAACATGCTTGGGGAGAAGCTAGATTTGTAGTGATAATCTTGCTTCCTCTCCTTTGACGTGACAACTCCTCTATTGCTCTAATTTGGAAAGCCTTTGCTATTGACATAACTTCAGCCTCCTCTCCCTTTCATTAATATGGCATAGTAATGAAATCAATGGCATCGGTTGGGTACCCCATTGCCAATAAAATTTGAAGAATTGGTCTTAATATCAATTTGAAGAGAGCATATAATAATTTAACCCTTCATGATGAAAAGTTTTGGAAATAAGTGTACTTCAATTAGTAGAAGCAAATTCAGTGCACACTCCATTCAAAAGGAGGTTAAAATCTTTCCCTTCCAAACCTTTACAATCTTAGAATTTAATCAACTGTTAAATGAAAAAATTGTAAAATCCCAATGAACCCTAATAAATAAACACATTTTATTTTCACAATTAAATAAAAAAAAATTACACAGAAAATTGATGAGAAACAATGGTGATAAAATGATTCCAGTGTAAATGGAAATCATCATTATAGTGATATTTTGTAATAAATTTGTATTCTATAAAAGTAATACAGTGAGATGTGATGAGGGAGTCAATTCAATTCATCTATTATATTATGTCAGAACATGTTATTTTCTTTCTTTGTCTAGTGTGTGTGTGTGTGTGTATATATATATATATATATATATAAACACAAAGTATAAATTAATAAGGAATCAATGCTCAAGAAATTAACTTGATAATCGAGACTTGTAGGTTGTGATGTTGTCCTATTGCTTGTGTGACCATGGTGGGGTTTGCTCAATACCCAATTTCAAGCTACTTTGCAACAAAGCAACTTGATTTCAAGCTTTAATGTTGAGTGGGGTTTGAGCTTGAGCAAAATTTTGCAAAATGCAAGTTTGTCTTTAAGGTAGGGTTCACACTGGAGAGTGGGATTTGCAATTGCAAGTCAACGACATTTTGGAATGACTACATGACAGAATGTGGTGAAATGAGATTTGTTGGTGCTCGTGGTCTTTTAATCATTAAATTGTAGAGCTACGAAACCCTAAACTCATGAACTTGGCAAAATTATGAGTAAAATTCGCTTTTGAATATGGTTTAGATTTTTCCTTTAGGTTCAATGAACCTCAACATGTTTGAATTTTTTTTTTTTTTGAGGTTCGTCAAATTTTGAATTTCAAGGTTCAAGTTCACTGAACCTTATGGCATAGTCTGTCACTACCGTCCTCGATTCTTCACATCTTTAACTTATTGTTTCTCTTCAGTTTCACATTGCTATGTGAGTTGTCAAAAACATGCTTGGGGAGAAGCTAGGTTTGTAGTGCCAACCTTGCTTTCTCTCCTTTGAAAAATCCTCCATTCCTATAATTTAGAGAGCCTTTGCCATTAAAGATCAACCTAATTTTAGCCTTTGCTGCCCATCGTCAATATGACAAATTAATGAAATCAGTGGCATGGGGTGGCGCCCCACCATTAATAAAAATTGCAGAATTGTTATTAATTTTAATTTGAAGGGCATATAATCATTCAACCCTGCCACGATAAGAAGTTTTTAGAAATAAGTGTACTTAAGTTAGCATAAGCAAATTAAGTGCACACTTCATTAAAAAAGAGGCTGGATAAATTATTTCCCTTCCAAACGTTTATAATCTTACAATTTAATCAATCGTTAAATGAAAAAATTGTAAAATCCTAATGAAACCTAATAAATAAACCCATTTTGTTTTCACAATTTAAAACAAAATTACACTCAAAATTGATGAGAATAAATGGTGATAATATGAATTTAGTTTAACTTGGAAAGCATTATTATAGTGATATTTCATAATAAGTTTGTATTCTACAACAGTAATATGGCGAGATGTGATGAGCAAGCCAATTCAATTCATCTATTCTATTATGTGAGAACATGTTATTTTCTTAATTTTGTCTAGGATGTAGTCTCATATAACCTCCATGTTCTAGCGAAAAGCTTTGCAACTATGGATTCTCATTTGCTAATTGCTTTAAGGAACATTATATCTATATACATAGATAGGCAAAATGAGTTTCTCAAAATATAGGGGGTTGTACATCACCTAGACCTTGAAACATGACTTAGGTGAATTGCCAATTGGAGTGCTCATAATATAAATAGTCGGTCGCCATAATTAGCAATAGGAATTAAAGATCTTATGGAATGTACATGTAAAGGCATTTGTTTGTTTCTCCGTATTAAGTTGTCAAGATTAATGGAGATTTAATCTATCACTACCAAATCAATGAAATATGCAGAAAGACCATTACTACTATGACTTCAAAACTAGAGTTCATAGTAGAGTTAAGAAAATATGGTGATGGGACCTATGCGAATAATGAAAAATTGTAATATTAACATAGTAAGAAACATGATTAGTTTCATAAAAAATCATTAAACCAGTGAGATTGATTGAAGAAGTTTGATTTGCAAATTGTAATGGAGAAGATGTGTATTTTTGTTGACAAATCATAGAGTTTCTAAACTTGGGGAAGAGTTATAGAAAGTGGGATTTAGAAGGTTGTATAGTTGAAGTTTCTATTGTGATGGTGAGTAACCCCTATATGTTTCATATAAATAGAGTTTTCTTCCAGTAGTGACCAATGTTGTTGATCTCATAAAAGAGTAAAGCTATCATTGTTTTTGATCTCATAGAAGAGGAAAACTAGAGAAGAAATGAATTTGACAACTCATCATAATCATTGTTTTCAACAAAGACATAATCATGAGAAATTACATTCATTGACATATACAATGTGAAATGGAAAATAGGAGTGCCATGAAAGATGGCATTTGGAGGGCTAGGTTTAGGGTTAAAAAATTTGAAACAATGCTAAATTTTAACTTGAAAAGTTCAATGGCATGAAGACCTAACATTAGGAAAGGAGTTACCTGGTAGAGAGAGACAAAGTTGTCCATGGTCCCAATAGATTTATAATACAAAATAACCCCAACCTTTCTGCTATCTTTCACCTTCAAGTCTACACTACATATCTCCATTTTGAACTTTTTTGCAACCCTCAAACTCCAGCAAAATCCTTGAACTTGTATTTATATAGGTTCCCATTTATAGCCCTAGTCATGACAAATATAAAACTTTCAATTAAAAGTATTGATACAGCCATGTTCACATCCTATAATAAGGGTTTCTCAACACCAATAATTGAAGTCTCAAATGTTGGAAATATTAAAGATCATATATAAATATACCTCAAATTGCATAATTTTGGAATAGTGTGAAGGGTTTTGAGTTGTTGTAACCTATAGGATTCTAATTGCGGTCTATCCACATCAAGTAGTAATTCTTGAAAGGTTTAAAATGTAACTTAGTTGCACTTTATTTATACATAATTGATAGAGGTTGATTGACGTTGAAGTAGGGTTCAAAGCATCTAGTAACTTCTATTTGCAGTTCCTTTTCAAAGGAAAGATTAGTTTCTTGAAGAATAAACACTTTTGATTGTAAATAAATATGAATATAAAAATTAGTGGAGACATGTGAGATGATTCCTTTTAATATTGTGGAAGAACACTCGTTAAAATTTGTATGCCAAC
Source organism: Pinus tabuliformis (assembly GCA_031772625.1). Taxonomy (NCBI): domain Eukaryota; kingdom Viridiplantae; phylum Streptophyta; class Pinopsida; order Pinales; family Pinaceae; genus Pinus; species Pinus tabuliformis. The sequence goes on from CM062807.1 coordinate 678,754,011, forward strand.
AAATTTAATCTCATGAAAATGGATGTAATGGGGAAGCAACACATAAGATGGATACCTCCAGTGGGAGATTCTAATCATAGATAGTATTGATCTCTTTTATAATTTCAGAAAATAAAAGCCACCCCAGTGTAACATGAATGGTTATCACTTCTCTTCCAACATGACTATAAAGGTTGTCCTAGATTGCCATCTTATTGTACTTCCATAGACATTTTGATTTGTTCTTTCTTCAAAAGTATCCTTACATGATGGCCACCACAACTCCTTATGGTACATGGTTGCAACTTGCAATATTTTGTAATCTTCTTCTTTTGTAATATGAGTTTATTCATCATATTCCCATGAACAATGTTAGGTTGTGCCAAGGGTCCATCAATTTAAACTTATACTAATTCGTGAAAATCATAAATTGGGGATGTACAATGAAATTGTGGATGCGTCTGACGAGAATGTGTCTAGGCTTGAAATTCACATAGGTGACGAGGCTTGAAAATTTGCAAGCTCAAAATTCATATATAAGTTGCAACTTGCATGTAAACAACCATAGGTAGATTGGGATTAATTTTTGTTGAAGATATATACGTAGGTAGAATTAATATGATATTTTGACTCTTATTAAGAAATTAGTCATTCTTTTCACATTTAAAAGTATTTACATAAATGATGTTTTGATTTTTTTTCGAGGGTGATTTGTAAATTATACTTCTATGATTGGATGAACCCTTAGGGGAGATAAGAGGGTTCAATTTTGAACATTGCACCCCTACCCTTAAGTAAAATGAGCTCCAAGGATATTCAATTGTATTGATTTTTTTGAATATTTAAATTTAAAAATGAAAATAAGTTTTCTACCCTTTTGAAAATTACTTTCAACTTTGTTGATTTTTTCTTAAAATATATTTAAATTTAAAAATGAAAATAAATCCTCATTGAAAACTTCAATTTTTTATTATTATTATTATTATTTTTTTATCTGAATAAAGACTAATTTTATTAAGATAAGAAAAGTATAGTACAATCAAGCTTGCATACAAGCAAAGCAGAGAAGCATGGGAGCCGGAGGTGATAGGCTATCAACCTCGCTCCTTAGAGACAGTCAAGGAAAGGACCATAGAAAGCACAGGAATACAAAAGGATAGCACTGAGCAGAGAAAGCTACCTCGAGGGGTTAGTTCCTGCAATACGGCATTTTTTGCCTTTTTTCTTGCTCACTTTGACCCACCCACTGGAGTTTGGCTGAGTCTTAACAAGTTGTAGATTATTCTGCACTGGCGGCTGAATATCCTTATTAGAGTCTGAGGACGAAGATAAATGAGAACGTTTTTGAGAAATCTGAGGGTTAGAGGGAACTACCGGATCGACCGAGGGAGCGTCCATCGGAATCTCATCATTCTGCATATCAGCTTCAGTTTCCTCATCATTCTACACATCTGCTTCAGATTCCTCCTCATCCGAACTAGAGAAATCTAAATCGTCCAAAGGACGGGGAGGCTCAAAAGGATTCCAGCTCTTGGATTTGGGCTTGCGATTCAAATTCTTCTTTTTATTGATGAACTGGGAACAAGTACTCTGGAGGTGCCCCGTTTGATGACAATGGCGACATCGGAAGGCTGTGTTCTCGTAATCCAATGGTTGAGTCCAGTGGAAATCTCCAAACTTGAGATTAATCTGATCCGACAGTCCTTTGCTGATATCTATTTCTGCACACAGTCTGCCGTAAGTGTAGAGACCATTTACCTTTCTTGAGGTATCTGTAGCCAGGTAGCGTCCTAAAGTATTTCCAATGGCTAAGAAGACAGAGAAATCCCATAAATGACCCGGAAGATTCGGGAGCTTGACCCAAATGGGAAGCTTGGAGATGACAGCTGTAGAAGGGTCGAAGTCTGAAAACCAAGGGGTGAGAAAAAGCCCAGCCGAACCCCAGAACCAAGGGCCTCCCGTTAAGGCCTTCTGGTAGTCTTCATTTAAGTAAAAAACCACCAGGAAGAATCCTTTTGAACATAAGAAGATCTTGCATTTTTTAGTCCAAGAGGAATGGACCCATTGGTAAAGATCTGCTGTGCGAGGCCATAGCCCATTAAATCTGCATATGAGTGCTGATTCTGCAAGTATCTAGTAGCGATTTTCAATCTCAGGATTAGAGAAGTTAATGGAGGGAATTTCCTCTAATTTGTCTACTAGAAACGGCTTTGGAGCACTATTTGGCTGGGCTACTTTCGAGGAGAACTGAGGTTGGGCAGCGTTTTTGCGAGCTGCATCTTTGTGCGAGAAAGAAGGGGCAGAGGAGGTCTGCCCAAAGGAACCACCTCTTAACCGGAAAGAAGCCCCAATAGAAGCGTCCTTTTGAATGCTGTAAAAGGAGAGAGGAAGGGGGTTCATAAGTTGCTTACCCTTATATAGCAGTTTGAGGTAAGAGGAGGGGATCCCCAGCTGGCGTTCGAGTTTTTACAGAAGATCCTGCACGAGATCTGTTGCGCGTACCCATTGCATTGTCGTTTTGCTCGAGAGATTGACTTGGATCTGAAATGCATGTGTTTCTTCAGGCAGATCTGGCTGGTTCAAGAGAGGAAGTTGCTTCAGATTTGTGCCCGCCTGAGGTTGCCACTTGACGGTTGCATGCCCACAGATCTGGGTTCTTTTAAGGCTGCTTGTTCTTTTGGGCTTCTGATCTATTGGTTCAACGGCAGATCTGAGCATCTGACTGCCATCCATGGTCAGGATGCTCGACCCAGATCTGTGCATTGACCCCGAAACCACCAGCCCGGACATCAAATTATTTCGAAAACCACCCTTCTCGCTCTCCGAAACTGGATCGCATTGTTGGTAAAATTCCCCCACATCAGTGGTGAGGGCTTTGATCATTCCAGCTTGACGGCCCTTGAAATCCTTGAAAACTTCTTCGACAGTGCAACCATTGTAAGGTCCAGCAGCGCCCTTTATGCTTCTGAGTCGATTCTGACCATCGCCGCGGAAATCCTCTCGGTCATCCGCGTCGGGCTTCTCGGATTTGCAGGGTCCAATCCTGGGGCTACTGGACGCAGTGATGTCGATCTCGTCCGAGCTCTCGAACCCGAGACCTTCTGTGCATAAATGGAGCGCCTCTGTGTGTTTGGGAGACACGGTGATTGTCTGAGAATTCATCAATTCGGAGGCCGAGGAAACCAAAAATTTATAGAAACCCATCTTTTTCGAGAGAGGTTCAATTTCTATACTAATTATTGAAAACTCCAATTTTAAGCAACCATAAAAATTGTTTTAATTTCAACTTATAGCATAAAGTGGATGTTTAATTGTAAATTTACTCCAATATGAATTGACCTTAAAACTTGTAGTTTGATTTTAACTTACGACCTTCCCCTCTAGCTTTGCAGGGGAATTTGAACTTTCTTGAAAAATGGCTAAAAATATAAACAATAAGCCCTTATTTGGTGATGAGTTTAGTAAAATATTGTTTTCTAATTTATTTTTTAAATGAATGTATTCTTTTATATCATGTGTTAATGAGTTTTGAGGTGAGAATATTGAGACATGAGTCTTTAATGCATTACAATTAAAAATAGAAAGCCTTGATTTTCCATTGGTTGTTGGACATCTATGAATCCATTTTAAATAACTAAGTTGAAACTAAGTTGAAGAATTCATTTGTTTGATTAATGGATATATTTATAAGTCTCAATCAAGAATAATTGTAAATTTGTAGTCACAAGATTGTTGTATATATATAGTCACAAGATTGTTATATATATTCATAACTTTATTAATTTGGTTAACAAATATAAACTTTGTCATATAAAACACAAATATAAATTTATAAATTTATAATACTATAATATTTTCTTTTTTCTTATATACATTATTTTAGAGTAGTTCACAATGTTTCTTTTATACTGAACTTAACAATTTATTTATTTTATTTACCTTTTCAACTTTATTACGCATGGAAATCGATAATGACATTATTATCAATGATACCAAGGATGGGCTTGACTTGGTGCATTTACACTAGAAACTCTTCCTAGCATGATGAAACACCAACAAGCATGATGTGGACACATGGCCCATCTCTTTCTTTCTTTTTCTTTTTTTTTTAACAAGGTTGGGTAGTTGATATATTACATCAGTAGATCCTTCTAAGTTCTTCCTGATTCTTCTAAAAATTTTGCTCATGAACTCATTGCTTGGGTTTTTGTTTGGGGCCATTGCCTCTATTATTATGGTTGAGTCTCCTATTATTATAGGATTTTGTATTTTTCTTTTTTTTGATGATTCTTGTTCCCATCAACAAGCTGTATGCTTCTGCCTTATTATTTGAGATTTGTCCCAATGGCCATTCATATGTGACATTTTCTTTTCCATCGAGGTCAAGGATTATTCCCCCTGCCTCTGCCTTTCCCGGATTATGCTTTGAGGCCCCATCAAAGTATAGGCAATATCTATTCTGATTTTTCCTCCAATTTGCGAGTTCCTCTTCACTCATTCTTATTTTTCATATATTTCCTGAGTTTATCTTCATCTGTCCTTTTTGCCCATTGTTATTTATTATGGCTTTTCTGAGCCAATCTCGCTCTTCCCGTTGAAGAGTGTTGTAATCTGTTGGTGCTGTTCCTTTGACGTTGAGGATTTCAGAAGTTAATCCTCATGTTTTTGAGAGGGTATTCCCTATTTTTGGAGTTTGATTTTTGAAAATGCACTTGTTTTGTGTCAACCAAATTTTCCAACATAGAACTACTGGAATGCATTTCCATATTCTCTGAATTGTGATTTTCTTCTTTGTTGTATATGGATAGGCTTCTCAAAAGTTTGAAGAAAATCCGGCAAAGGCTTTTCAAAATTTATACTTATTTCCAAGGGGCTTATTAGCTGTTGCCAACATTCTTTGGCAAAAATGCATTCTTGGAATAAATGTTGTATGTTTTCTTCAGCCTGCAAGCATAATGGGCATCGTGATGGGCGTTGAAAGCCTTTTTTTTTAAGTTTTCACTGGTCAAGATTTTCCCTTTTAAAAGAGTCCAGATGAACATTTTGATCTTAGGCAAACTTTCTGATTTCCAGGCTATTTTCCAAGAGTCCCAATTTTGTTGATTTGGTTGTTCTTGTAAAGTTTTATATCCAGGCTTAACCGTGTAATGCCCACCACTTGGATCCTAGAGGTAATCATCTTCCTCGTCATAGTTGATTGGTGCTACCCCTTTTAGGAGCTGCCTGATTTTGCTCCATTGCCCTTCCAGGTTTGCAGGAATTGTTGAAATTTTCCAATCTTGCCATTCCTTTTGATTCCATAGAGAGATTGAGTGTAAAGTGTTGAGACCTTTTCCTTTCATCCACTCTTGGATGCCTTCAATTTCTGGATGAGTCTGCAATGGTTCTTTTCCCATGATTCTGTCCTCCCAAATCAATATCGTTTTTCCATTGCCTGGGATTTTAGAGATGTAGCTACTCATTAGAGGAATTGTTTTTTTTACTAGCTTCCATGCTTGGGTACATTGTCTTATTGGGATATTTCCATTGAGCAACTTTTTTCTGGAGCCATCCATGTATTTTGAGATGAGAGTTTTTTTTCCACTAGCTCTCTTTTCCTGTGATCAGTCTCCATACTATTTTCATTCCCAAGGCTACATTCATGAGCCCAAGTATCCGAATTGATAGGCCTCCTTGTTCATATGGTAGCACTACTTGCTCCCACCTAACCAGGCTGAATTTTTTGTTTTCTTGCTTCCCCCCCCTGTCATAAGAAGCTTCTTAAAATTAACTCCATTTGTTTGTGGGCACTTGCTGGGGCCATGATTATTGCATATTGGTAGATAGGAAGTGCTGCAAGGAGTGCTTTGATTAATATTACCCTTCCTGCCATATTTAGCCACATCATACCCCAGCTTTGTATTTTATTTTTCATTTTTTCAATCTGTTTAGTCCATATTTTTGCCTTCATGTTCTCTCTTGAGATTGGAAGTCCCAGGTAAAAGAAGTGTGTCCATTTTTCCTGAACAAGTATTTCTACAATTTGTGAGATCCTTTGCATGGTTCTGGAAGGGGTATTCCATCCATATATTCTGTATTTTGTATTGTTTAATAGCTCACCTGAAACCTGTAAAAAATCATCCAAATTTTTTTTGAACCTCCTTGCTATTATTGTTGATGCCCTTCCTAACAGCAATGTGTCATCAACAAAAAGTGAGTGGTTTATTATTTTTACTCCTTTTGCTATTCTGATCCCTGTGATGTTTCTTTCCTTTCTTTGTTTTTCCAAAGCTCCGCTTAAAGTTTTTGCCATTATAATATATAGGAAGGGAGAGAGCGGACATCCTTGCCTAACGCCTCTTGTGCTTTGAAAAAATTTACCGGGCCTTCCATTTATGAGGGGGGCAATCCATGGAGTAGAGATGCATGCTTGGATGCCTTCTATTATTTCTCTTGAGAAACCAAGTTTCTGGAAGACAACCATTAGATATGGATGGCTAACCCTATCAAATGCATTTGCCATATTTAGTTTGATTAGGCTGCCTTTTTCTTGCATTAACATACTAGAGTGTACAACTTTCTGTACAATAATTACATTATCTATGATTTGCTTTTTGGGCACAAATCCTCCTTGATTTTCAGATATGATTATTGGAAGCACTTCTTTGATTCTGTTTGCAATCATTTTTGTTATTATCTTATAAGAGGAAATGCAAAGGGAGATAGGGCGAAACCTGTTGAAAGTGGAGTGGTTTGGTTTCTTTGGGATTAGAGCAAGGTAGGAGGATTTTGTGTTGCCTCGTATTTTTTTTTGAAGACATTCTTCACCATTCTTAAGAAGTCCTTTCTAATTGTATACCAGTGAAATCTATAGAAAGCTATTGTGAAACCATCTGGCCCTGGGGCTTTGTCCGGATGCAAGCTCCATATAGCCGTCACTACTTCTTCTTCTGTGAGTTTTGATCTTTTTTAATTTATTTTTTTGTGCTTTAGGAAATCTTCATAATCAGCCGTTTTTTCATTTGCTGAAAGTAAGTTTTTGAAGTGCTTGTGGGATGCTTTTTTTAGTTCCTCTGCGTCCTTGACCTCTTGACTTTCAACCTGTATTTTTTCTGTTTGGTTTCTTGCTCTTCTAATCTTCATTGTGTTGTGGAAAAATGATGTATTTTTATCCCCTGCCTTGAGCCACAAGTTTCCGGATTTCAGTCTGGCCTCTTCTTCTTTCTTGTTTTCCCTATATATTTCCCAAAAAATTTCCTTCTCTCTTAGATAATCTTGCGTGCCTTCTTCTTTGCATTCTTTTTCAATTTGCATGCTGTCCATTTTTTGATGTAACTCTTTTTTATTTTTTTCATTTTTTATTTATTTATTTCATTTGCTCTTGCCCATTCCTTTAGCTTGGCTTTTACATTTTTTAATTTTGTCTCCCAAATATACTGTGGTGATCCTGTTACTCTTGGCTCCCATGCTTCCTTGATTAATTCACCGATTTCTGTGTGACTGTCCCAAATTGAGCTGTATCTAAATGGGAGCGGTCCTTGGTTTTCCATTTTTCCCATGACTATTGCCACCGGTTTATGATAAGATGCCGTGGTGTGTAAATTTTTTGATTTGATGGAGCTGTACACTGCTGCTATGTTTTCTTGTATGAGGATTCTATCCAGCCTTTCTTTTATGTTGCTTTTTTCCACTCTTTTATTGCTCCAGGTGTATTTCTTGTTGCTTGGTGGGATGTCTATTAAATTGTGTTGTTCCATTATTTCTTCTAGAGCATCCCTGGATGGGTCTGTGTGATATGTTCTCCAAACTTTTCTTCTATACTTCTTACCAAATTTAAATCTCCTCCTAGGATTATTTTCCCAGCTTGCATTTCTTTTAGTGCTTCTTTTATGGTGGCCCAACGTTGCTCTTTTTCCTTGTAGTGATTTGGGGCGTATATGTTTATGACACTATACTTCTCTTTTGTACTGATTTGCATTAGATCCGTTTGTATCCAATGCTGATCTTTTTTGTGTTGTATTAATTCCCATATTCCTTTTTTCCATATTGTGCAAATACCTCCTGACGCTCCTGTTGCCTGTGTTGCTTCCCCTTCATAATTTTTGATTTTTTTTTTGATATTTTCAGTTTCTTGGCTATTTGTTTTTGTCTCCTGAATCATAAGGATGTCTGGATTTTCTTTTCCCAGAATGTCTTTTGTGGCATTTTCTTTGAAGGATGTTCCCATTCCTCGGCAATTCTAGGAGACCACTATCATTATTTGCGTGTTGGGTGGTGCATGGGTCCTTTCCCTCTTTGCTGGCTTTTTTCGTTGTTTACTATACTCCTTTCTAAGAAGGTTTACATAGGTTGCTGCGTTCCTAATGCCATTTCCTTTGCTCCTGCTTCGTCCCTCAGCGCTTTGTTTGTCTTTCTTCTTGTTTTTTTTTTTATATTCTACATTTGGGATTGCTTCCTTTCACTGTTTTCTTGTTAGGATTCTGTCCACTGGGGGGGGGGGGAGGTGAAGTATGGGTGTTTGAGACCAGAGGGGATGAAGGGGGGTTGGGAGTATGGTGGGCGGATTTGGATCTGGATCTGGGTCCGGGGATGGGGGGGGGCTGAAGGATCCAGTGGCTCAAAAGGAGTGGGACTAGTAAGAGGATTGTTGGCTGCTTTTGGTGATAGAGGGTGGTGATAAGAGGATATGGAGGGCTACGAGGAAGGATGATTTGGTTGTTTGTGGACTGTCTTTTTTTTTTAACCTGTTCCCATTTGTTTTCCGGATCTTCAATCTTTTCATTTTTCTTTTCTTTTTTTTTGTACGTCTATTAGCGAAATGGCCATATTCATGACATACCTTGCATTTGAAGGGGATTTGTTCATAATCCAACTGTTGTACATGCGTCCACTAATCCACTTTGATTTTGATGGCTTCTGGAAGCCCTTTCCCTAGATCCACTTTTACATAGATTCTGGCGCATGCATGCATATTTTCCTTTGCCTCACACCTGTCTATGCATTTCCCAATTGCATTTCCTTTGGCTTTAACTGAGTCATCTCCCCAACAGTGGAGGGGAAGATGTGGCAATCTGACCCAAACAGGGACATCATTGGGTACATCCATTTCTGGATCGAAATCCAGCGTCCATCTATTTAAATACAGTCCCCTTATATCCATAAAGTAAGGTCCATTCTTAAATATCAAATCTCGATCCTCCTTGGTTTCAAAGTGAAAGGTGTAGTATCCTCTTCCACATAACTTGATTGAGATTTTCCCATCTATTGATGCAGTCTAGTTCCTTTCTATCCATTTTTGGACAGTTTTGGGCGATGGCCATAACCCAATAAACTGCCCAACTAATCCGCGTTTCGCCAGAGAAAGTGCTGCTTTACAAGGAAGGGCATGCGGGAGTGAAATTTCAGGGTTGTCTTCCAATCTTTTAACAAACTTTGTGACTGATGGTCAGTTCTTTGCCGAGCCCATTGCAGAAATGAGAGAGACGAAAGCTTTTGTTGTTCCTTCATTTTCTTATTGTTGGTATGAAAGAGGCTCTCTATCCTCTAATGAATCCATGATGCTCGATCCTCAGCAATAGGAGGCTGCTGAGGGGTAGCTACGTGCTGTTGCGTGCTTCTTGCTGCATTTGTTGTAGGGCTGCGCAGCTCCTTCCACTAGCAGCGCTGAATTTTTGACACATGGCCCATCTTAACCATGACAAAGAAATGGAATTGAACCATTGATTATCAACAATTTTGCTTAGCATTGTTATAAATGCTTTTGAAGTATGCTCTAAAGCCAAATTTTATAAAAGAATAAAAAATTTGAATTGTTATATATACACTTTTGAAGTATGTTTCAATTATACTCAATTTAAACAAAAATAATTAATAAGTCATTCATGGAAATTTGATAATTTTTTTGGATTGGTATACATTATTTAAAAAAAACACATATTCCAACTAAATCAAATTTAAAATATTAATTAGTCTTCATTCTTTTTTAAATTTATGTATCAATTTCCAATAGCATATATAAAAGTAAGGATACACATTTTGCATGTCAATAAGATAGTGGTTGATTACTGAGATAATGTAAGTGTAGTTGGCTTTAATAATTGCAAAAATTGGGTATCCCTTCTTAAGCATCACAATATAATGCAAATGTTTTTATAGGATATTGTTCTTTTGTGGGCATATTTCAATCAATTGGATTCTCTTTTGAAACAAATAATTGTTTTATGTTTCTAATAGTTATATACAAACATTACATGCCATTCATGATCACTTAATGGTTTTGTTCTTATCTTTGAAAAAAGTCATTAACTTCTTCATAATGTATCTTGCCATGTTTTCACCCTACAAAAACCCATACTAGATGTTAAACCTTGGAATTTACTTGATTTAACTTATAGTTAAAGTGCTATAATAAAAACTTAATATTGAATAATTAATATTAGTTAGAAGTTATGCTCACATATACTTGCTATTATAGTAAGATTTCAAGAAAATATATGCGAGCATGTTTGTAAGAGCTTAACTGGACAACCTTTATGCCTGAGAATCCTTGTATTGAGCATGCAATGGGATAAACAAATTGTATTACTAATTATTAGTAGTATTAAAAATTAAAATAATTACCAAGGTCGGGAGATCCACATGAGACGTTCTATGAAATAATGAAGCATGCCTAATATTGTATATACATTGAAGGAGAGGAGCATGGCCTTATATTGAACAATAGAACACTAACAATAATTTCTCACATTGTCAACCTAAAAGTAGATGTTGGTTGATTCTTATGGAGCTTAGAATTATATAATAAAATACATGATTTAGTTATCATTTCAATCAATTAATACTCATGTCAAGGAAGACCAATTGCACCATCGCTACCATGGAAAGAGAAATCAAATTTATGCCTAAAATAACATTAATTAAATTAAAGATTACGTAATGTATTAAATTATACTTTCAAACTTTAGCATGACTTGGCTTCACTTGATTAAGCATCTTAATCATTTACCTTAATTCATGTAACCATACCTCTTGATGTAAGGGCCTATTTTTTATATTTTTAGCCATTTTTCAAGAAAGTTCAAAAAATGTCTTGAATTTTTAATGATCATTAAAGGCACTTAGTGAGAATTTGTCTTTTTTTTTGGTAGGTAAGCACCCACGGGGGATTTGAACCAGTGACCTATTGCAAGGAGTGCCTTAACAGTGTACCCATTCACCGTCAATCCAAAGCCCCGTGGGCTAGTGAGAATTTGTCTTTTATTTATGCTGAAAACATTATTTAAATTCTATTTATATCAACTGTTTGTTTTTCTTGTATCCATAATTTATTTTGCTTGAAGATAGTTAACTATAGAAGGTGAAAAAACATTAGGTAATCCTATTCATGTTTCATTTTATTTATTAATGTAATGGAATTTAACCTTGCAATTATTTTCGTAACCATAAGCACATACCTCTTGACATAATAAATAATGTTTTTGTTATAAAATAAACAAACATAAGGCTTAATCCTACAATTAACCAAAGCTTCCCTACCAGTGAATGAAATTTATTTCAACGTTTATTCGACAAATCGATGTGTAATTAGGACATTGTTTGAGTGCTTAATAGCATTTACTTTGTTAGCTTGTTTCACTACTTACCAATGTTTTATTTTGACTAGATTTGCGTTCAATATTTATATGCCTATTTCGATGTTTTTTCCACATCATTCTTCTTATTCATTTAAATTTTTTATCAAAATAGAATCAATGAATATTGACATTCACGTTTCCCAAATACTAAGTGCATTGGTGATTTCACATTTGTGAATTGAACACTTATTATCCAATATCAAATGAAGTGTGTTTTTAATCTGTGTGAAAAAGCGTTGTGCGAGAGAACTGATGTGCAAAACATGGTATACAAAATTTTTTCTGCAATGTTCCACACTTTTGTATACATTCTCCCTCCATACAGTTCTTCCGCATATTTCCCCTTTGCACAACACTACACATTAATCAATAAATTATCTGTTTTGACTTGTTAAAATTTGGGGCATGAAAAGTTTGTTTTACTTTTATATTGGAACAATGAGAGCTACATTGCATCCATAAAGAAGGAACTGAGGAAATGTTTTGAAATGACAGATTTGGGCTATGTTCACTACTATCTTGGTATTGAAGTAATCCAACATCCGAAGTTTATATTCCTCTCTTAGAAGAAGTAAATTGGAGATCTGTTGAACAAGTTTGGCATGGATGAGTGCAATCCTTTGACTACTCCAATGGAACAAAACTTAAAGCCTACATCCACTAAAGGAAAATAATTTGAGGATGCAACGAAGTATAGAAAACTCGTAGGAAGTCTCAACTACATGACTACTACCAGATCAGGCATTTCATTTGTTGTTGGAATCCTCTCCATGTTTATGAAAAATCCTTGTGAGGGTAATTGGTTTGCTGCAAAAAGAGTTCTAAAGTACTCGAAGGGAACTCAAGACCTTGGACTCAAGTATACATAGGTGGGTGACTTCAGCTTGATTGGATACTATGATTCAGACTTCGATGTAGATAAAAAAATTGGGGTATCTGCTTTAGGTTATGTTATGAGTATTGGATCAGGGAGTTGTCTTGTGGAGGTCACACAAACAATCAGTTCCAACAGATTCCACAACTGCGGCAAAATATGTGGTATCAGTTGAATCAATGAAGGAAATTGTGTGGCTTAGGAAAATTTTGGAAGATTTGCAGGAGAAACAAGTGCATTCAACTCCTCTTTTGATTGACAACACTTCTGCACTAAAGCTGGCCAAGAACCCAAAGTTCCATGATTGGACCAAGTACATCAATACAAAATATCATCTGATTCTACATCATGTTGTGGCCAAAATAATCCATCTATGACATTGTTCCACAAACGAGCAGATTGTAGACATCTTCACCAAAGCACTTGGAAGGGAAAAGTTTGAAAGATACATAATGATGCTTGGACTTACCAACATCCCTTCAGATTCAGGGGGGAATGTTAAACACCTAATCTTTGGGATTAGGAATCCTATGTAAATCTTGTAAATAACAAAATAAGAGAAGTTGGAAGACGAAGAGACATTGGTTAATGAAACCCAATAGTCTCCCTCTCTTTGTATATAGTCATGTGTTATATTAATGAAAATCAACAAGTTATTTGTGGAATTACTCCTGGTCTAACAAAAAGAAACTTGGTAAAGTGTTGGACACAAATATGTATACCTTCTTGCCTTCAGACCATGTTAATATCTTGTTTGTGTAATTTAAATGTACTTAGAAATCATTATTTAATCTTTTCAAAATTTCCTCAGGTTTGGGATGTATTGTCTAATAAGGAAGTTGTGGACATTGTGGCATCAACACCTTCTCAAATAACTGCAGCCAGAGCTTTGGTGGAGTATGTTGTTCAAGCATGGAGGTTTAAATATCCAACTTCTAAAGTGGATGATTGTGCAGTGTTCTGTCTTTTCCTCAATAATTCTCTATCATCTGAGCCAAAATAATAAAAAAAAACTCCAGTGGAACATGACCCTAGTAGTCAAGCAGTGACACAAGAGATCACTTCATTGTTAGCTACAAATTCATTCAAAGATTTCGACAAGAACACAAAAGACTTTAGTGAGATAAATATCCTCACATTAGAGCGTGCAAACGCAATCAACAATGTTAATGATCTGAATGATGCATCTCAAAATTTAAACAAATTCAAGACCTCCAAGGAACCTAAGGGCCCAGAGAGAACACAATCTCGGAGAAAATTTATTGAGTATATTTCAATTGGTGATGATGAGGAATGGTATGCTCTTGATGGTGTTACGAGGGTGAACTCTCTTCTTAATCTTCTCAGGTTTTTGACATGAGACAAAAATGTTGGAGTACTAAGGAAGTGGCTTTGAATCCTCTCAAATAAATATCAAGTTTGGGAGCGTCAATGGGCTCAAATTTTCAGTTTTTTAATCGTGTGTCCAACTTGCTTTTGTTGGACTCAGATGGTATCTTAGAAAATAATTTATTGTGAACATTGTCTTTGTAAGAAAAAGTATAGTTTCTTCTCTTACTCTAGGAAAATCAATGGAAAAAATAATGAGACAACATATTTATTACTCTAGGTTCTGTGTTGTTTTGAATTATGATTAAGAAGTAATGGAGTAGGGAATGCCTGAATATGTTATTTCACTACATGGAGCAAGAGCTCCAACTCACCACAATATTCATGCATGTTTGTATGTTTTTTTGGATCAACTTTATGTAATACAAGGAATGTGGTATATGAAATTCTTTAAACTTTGTTAATTTGTAACATAACTTTTATATTTATTGAGTGCAAAGTTAGGTTTATTAGTATGATCATGAGTTATTTAATCACTTGATCATAATAAATATATTTTTATATAAAAAGTAATGACTTGCATTTATAGTGCAGTATGCTTTGTCAATACTCCAGAGTCTAGACAAATTGGACTGTTACCATGTGTTTTAGGATAAAAACAAATTAAGTTGTAGTTATGTTTGTATTATGGTGTGGCAATAGCTCTAACTCACCACAATATAAATGCACATGATTCATTCAGATTTTGTAGTAGTAAGTTTGCACGGTGTTTTGGTTGACTTTGTGGTAAAGAAATTTTTTAATCTTTGTCAATTTGTAATTTGTCTATTGAATGTAAATTTGGATTAGTACTATGAGGCCTCCATGTCAAAGTGTCATTTTCTGTCATATGCTCGAATGATCTACTTAGCATTTTGTGCATCATGTCATGCTCATCACTCATCAATTCCAAGAATTGCACCTAGTAACCATGACTACTTGGGAAGGCTACCCATCCCAAAACATCTTTGGCTCAAGTGCATTTAACCATGTAAATTTTCTCTATAGTCAAGCTCATTTATCTTGCTACCCGATTTGCAAAACCTTAGCAAGTATTGTGGTACCAACGGTAGTTGGGTTTTGTTAGTTTTCAGTGTCTTCAATGGATGAAGGAGATTCGTAGTAAATGATGATGATGACCAAAAAACATAAAATGCAATGTACATTGCCATTTGCTAATGAGTTAACTTCTCTTCCATGATGTGGGTCATTACCTTATTTCATCTCTTTTCATAATGATAGCTATCTTACCTTGTTTGATTCTTACTATTTGTGAGGATGTCTTCATTGCTATTATGGCTTCCATAGGTGTGTTGAGGAATTGAAATTCAGTAAGTTGGTGTTTCAATTGTTTTCTGAAAATTGACAGTGGCATGAGATAGTAATATTAATCAATCTGGACAATATTCTTATATGCTAAGGCCTTGTAATAACAAAATGAGTAGGCTGACAATAGTGAAATAACACCCCAATTATCTATATCATTGCTAATTTTTCTTGGGTGTTATTGCATATTTTGGTTGCTAGCTTATTTTGTTAGCAGTGCCAAGTAGATAGAGGATAAGAGAATTTGAGTGTTCAATAATACTCCAAACTGATTGAACCACTACTGTGTATTTTATGATAAAAACAAACTGACTTGCAATTATATTTGTATTATGTTGTGGCAAGAGCTCCAACTCACCATGATATTTATGCATGTTTTGTATGTTCTTTAAATCAACCTTATGTAATACAAGTAATGTGGTATATGAAATTCTTTGAACTCTGTTAATTTGTAATATAACTTTTATGTTTATTATTGAGTGTAAAGTTAGGGTTATTAGTATGATCATGAGTTATTTAATCATTGGATCATAATAAATATATTTTTATAAAAAAAATAATGACTTGCATTTATAGTGTAGTATGATTTGTCAATACTCCAGAGTCCAAACAAATTGGAACATTACCATGTGTTTTATGATAAAAACAAATTAACTTGCAATTATGTTTGTATTATGGTGTGGCAGTAGCTCCAAATAACCACAATATCAATGCACACATTTCATTCAGATTTTGTAGTAGTAAGTTTGCACAGTGCTTTGATTGACTTTGTCATAAAGCAATTTTTTAATCTCTGCCAGTTTGTAATTTATGTCTATTGAATGTAAATTTGGATTAGTACTATGAGGCCTCATTGTCAAAGTGCAATTTTCTGTCATAACCAGATGCACTTAACTCCATGGAGTATTTGTTCAGTGTAAGACAAGATTCCATAACTCCTCCACCATTTATCAAGCTCTGGCAAGTCAATGCATTAAATTCCACATTGTAACACAAATGTGGTTGCAATATCTTGAAGATGGGGTGCATACAACTCAACTGCATGTTAGCTACAATAATATAGGGCTCCATACAAGCATGTGTCTGTAACCTATTAATTTGTACAAAGAAATAAGGTTTATCATAAGCCTTTGCATGAGTGAAATTGACAGAAAGGCCATCTTAGAAGTCTATTGCTCAACACCAGATAAAAAGTATGAACAAATGCACAAAAAAGTGGCACCGCAATGTAAATGTCAAAACTTTTCTTTTGTACTACACTGTCATATACACCATTGTAGTTAGTGAGGAAACTGCATACATTAAAAACTATCACAAAATGCAACCCATAGTCAACAATCATTGAAACTTCGAAATCCAAAAAAATTCCTTCTCATGAAATGCTTAACCCACTAGCGTAAACATCAGAATTATATACCATACTTAGACTTCGTAGTAGTCTCTTACAAAGTACAACCTATCATAGTGATACACTGTTATGCCATTAATAAAGTGCATTAATCAGTAGAGGAATTAGTACTATGGATAACTATTACATAAAGTTGTTTAACATAAAACAATATGATTGGAGGCTCATACTGCACATCAATTACCAAGTAGCCTCTAATTTGTTTATAAACATTGACACAATTTAAATGTAGAAATCCTACATGAACTATGTCGAACTGTGAAAATCTACGTACTTGGATGTTGTTTAACATTAACCTTGACATTTCACTTTGTTGATAAGGTGTTTGTAAACTGCAATCTCTATCACAAGGATTTTGTGTTGAAGACTTTGGTGAATACAATATGCTTTTAATGCATGGCTTGGGCTTCTAACTATAGTGTTTCTAATGCTTTCAATCTAGACCTTTCAGTATTCAGTTTCATTTTTCCTTCCATCTACCTATTGGTGGCACTATAGCAGCAATGTGCCCTTGTACCACAAGAGAACACACACCTGTATTGGTTTCTGCAGTTGGCATGTACATATTAGAGATATTATGAAGAAGCACACACTATCAATGAACATACTTATGAAAAAACAAATATTGGTGAGATTCATCAAACTACAGTCCTTCCTAACTGTTGTAGCTCAATTTTGCAAAGTTTAAATTTCAAAGTATTTCTCAGACAAATACTAGTAAAAAAACAAAATTGCATAAATTTTTTACTTTCTTCAATGCTACTCTTTCCTATGCTACCATCTTACGACATTTCCTTCACAGCATGTGTTGCAATTGCTAAAATAATAATAATGCAAATTATAAAAATTAAATGAGAAAATTAATAATTATGATTTTAACTATAAAATTATAAAGTCAAATTAAACTATAAAATTATAGTGGTGTACAAGTCCATGGCATTGCGTAGCTCATGGTGTTTGTTATGATGAAGCCTATTTAAAGTCTTAAGGAAATACATTATGGAATCCGAGAGTATCACCTTAGATTTATCTTAACTCCGGAGTTGATCCCTCTCCAAGCTTGGTAGATCCAGATTTAAGATGAATCTAGGCTAATTATTGTTTTTTTTTTCTTTTTTGTAATTTTGAAAACGTGAGATGTATCATAAGATAAGTGTTTTGATACCTATCAATGTTCTCTAACTATAAAGTGATGTATTAATTCTTTTTATAATTAATAATTGTGCCAAGAAGGCATTCTACAACCTAATATGAAGAGATGTGTAAGTATTCACGTCTCTAGTAAAATAATAATAAAAACAAAATAATATCGGCCCAAAACATAAATGAAAATAACAATATCCTATCCTATGAATATTTAAAAGAAAAATCATAACCTAGGGATACATTTAATTTTTTAAAGAAATAAATATTTCCATTCCAAAATTGTAATATTTCCATGCCAGGTACTAGCCCAATCCACTTACCAATTGCTCTCATTACAAAAATAAAATAATATTATAATTTCATTTTATACATATAAAAACAACCACAGGCGTACCCATATGACCATACTGTGAGGCGGCAGGCCTATCCATGTGACCATACTTTGCGTGTGACAGCCACCGAACCCTAATAAACTCTAACCCTGTGTTTTCGCTGCGCTCTCCAACCTTCTCCGAAAGGCTTTCGACTCGTCTCGTTCTTGCGGCGTTCTGTCCTCCAAGTAATTGATTCGTATCGCCTCCTTCTGCGATGATGATCCTGAAACGAGTGATAACTAACCAATACACATTATCAAAGGCAACCTCTGCTCTTGCATTTGCAGTTACCGCCAAATTTCATCTAACATTCTCCAATTTCTGCACCGAAATATCACCATCATCCACAACTTCAGTACGCAGTGCCGTTGTCTCTGATTTTCTTATCAACAATTGCGGTTTAACACCTGAAGAAATTGAGAAAGCCTTTAGGCATAACAGGAAATACCTTCATGCAAAGTCGACCCGGAATATGAAAGAAGTTTTGGAGTTGCTAAAAGGCTGTGGTTTGACCAACCTTCCCCATATTCGAAGGGTGGTCCTTAACAGCCCCACGTTCTTGTTTCGTAGCGCCGAAAGAAACATACAGGCTAAGCTCACTCTCCTTGGGACTTACATGAATCAAGAGGATATCTGCAAACTACTTCTTGCCCGTGCAAAGATATTTGAAACTGCAGAAGACAAGCTTATTTCCTCGTTTTCACTTTTGCAAAGATTAGGTGTTAAGGGTCAAGAATTATCAGAGTTAGTGGCGAGGGTGCCTGCTTTGCTCACAGCTTCAGAGGAAAAGATTTTAGAGTTATTTCAACATGCTGAGGATTTTGGGCGTCCCAAGGGATCAAAGATGTTTGCTCGTGTTTTGCGTATTATTTTCTGGGCAGGGAAAGAAAATATGGATAGAAGGCTACGTTGTTTGAATAGTTTAGGTTTCTCAAAAAAGCAAATTTCGGAGATATTAAGGCGGCGACCGGAGATTCTGTTGCTTTCAGAGGAAAATTTGAAGCATCATGTGGATTTTTTGGTCAAATTTGCAGGACTTACATTGGCTGATTTCGATAAGGATCCACTTTTGTTTCAACTCAGTTTGGAGAAGAGGGTGATTCCTCGGTGTAGAGTAATAAAGGCACTGAATTCAATGGGTTTCTTGAAAACAAAGATGCATTTTCGACACATTCTTAGGATGTCAGAAAAAAGTTTCTTAGAAATATATGTCGATTCGAATGAAAAATCCTCCGTTCTGCTAGATATTTACCGTTGCGTGAAAGATGGAAAGTTGAACATTGACATGGATACATCCAGTGAATTAGATATAGGGCCAACGCTAGGGACCGTGAACGACCAAGTGAAGCCTTGACAAGTGGAGAGGCAGTGTATCAGCTGTAGGAATGAGTCTAGAAGCCATGGAAAAAGTAATCAGAGGGCGTGGAGAAAGTCATTCGCGAATGTAAGGATGCTGTTGATGATGGCATGGAGCTGAATTTTGACAAATGGCGCCAGGTTTTTGTGGTCATTCACAGCCTGGAGTTGAAATTGGGAAGTCCCAGGAAGATGGCGAAGGCAATGCATGGCACTCACACAAGCAATTTGCAGAGATGAAGATCAGCAATCTGGACATCTGTAGCAGGCTTTTCAGTGGACAAAGGGATTGATGGTTCACATCACCGTCAGATTCAACGGGACATCACCAACATGCATACCGCAATCTTCAGTGAAGACCAAGCTCGTCTACTACCTCAGTATGCCACCCAGAAAGAGCTGCAGATAGTATGGCTATTCATCAGCAACCAAGAGGAATTGTAGTTACCAGATAAGTTCTTTCAGCAAGAAACGAATTTTGCAATTTTGGTCTAGAAGTTTCAGAATTATTTCTGTTAGATTCAATGAATTACTGTTTTTGCTTTTTGTATGATGATGTTGGCCCAGGGGAATATTATGAACGGTATGAAACAGTAGGTATTGTTAGGAAATGTACCAGCGGACAAGTATTTTGCTTTATGAAATTTATGAGAGAATCTGAGGATAGATGGAAATCCCATTTTTGTAACCTGTACCGGATCGCTTCTATATATATACACTTTATTAGCAAAAATAAAAGGAGACATGCATGGAATGTGTTTCAGTTAATAACATTCAGAAAGTTTTCGAAAATTGATCAGCTGTATAAATATGCCTTTTCCTGTTCACTAGTTTCTCTTTTTTGACCAGAGAATCTCTGGTAAAGGCCTCTGTTTTAACAGTTCTATGGTTTCTTTGGCACCAGCCATACAGCTGCCTCTCAAGATGTTTGAGAAGCAGGTTATACAGTGTTGCAATTCAAAGTACAACTCACCCTCTGTTGATTTGTCTAGCTTGGGAGGTACTCCAAGTCTTAGGGTTCAGGGTTTGGAGAGCAAAGCACCACAATGGTCACTTGTGGGCTTGGAACCCAAGGTAGTGGTTTTGCACCCATCGGGATTTGGGCCAAAACCATGAAGAATTTGAGCATGAGAAAATTTGAGGTGATAGAGCTTGGTGGGCTAATTCCAACGGTCCAAAGATCACTCAAATTGGAGCTCTAGAAACGAAGATATGAATTTTTGAAGTTGACAATTAATTATGGACAGTCAAGTCATGTAGGCTTGGTCCAAGAGACATGTCTTTTCATCAATTCATGGAGCCCTTCATTTAGTCTATAAATAGAAGGTGGAGAGGAGGCTAAAGAGCATCCATTTGTGCAACACATTACAAGTGACAAGTTCGTTGGAGGAGAGAATTAATCTCTGTTTTGGGCTGCAGGAAGAAGGGACAGAACAGCGAGGAGGAGAGGGCACTTCTGGGCACTTTTCATGGCTGTATTTATGTCTAAGCTGCTGTGTTAGAGGGCCGAGGTAGAGGAGAGTAATTCTGGGCCAAGTCTGAAGTGATAAGGGTGGACAGACCCTCAGATAAGCCTGCTGCAGCCCTAACCAACTCAAACAGAGCTGCGTGGAGGAGTTTAAGGGCTGGTTTAGTGCCCAGAAAAGCAGCTTTGATGAAGGGAAGTCTTCCAAGGGCAGGCTGCAGTAAGAAAGGGCTGTCTAAGTGACTGTGTTAGGGCTGTTGCAGCGTTCCAGGGTGCCCTAACCAACCACAGTCAGGAACAACAGTTCACTTCAGCTTAGAGCAGCAGTCAAAGGTATGTTTTGACTGAGTTTTGTCTTGTGTTGGTCATAGTTTGTGACCGGATTTAGATCAGTTTACATTGCAGCCTGTAGGTGCCGTTTGGAGGACTTTCCGTCGAGGTGAAAAGTCCATCTTAGGAGCAGAATCTACAGTGAAGTATTGGGCATCATTGGTCTGGTGGAGGGCAGCGTGTTGATAGCTCAATGTAGCCCTCGACGAGCTATCTTGAAGTGACAAAGAGGAGCTGAAGGTTGGGTGAAGATTGGTGCCGAAGTGTAGCACCTTGATGGACAAAAGTGACTGCTAGCCTGTGTTGAGAATGCAACAAGATGATGGAGCTAAGTGGAAAGAAGTCGCCTTCACTAAGTGGGCTCGCAGGCTATTTTTGGCGCAAAGTCTATTTTATTTGATTGAGCCGAAGGTTGGTCATGTTAGTAAAAATAGACGGACTTCTATTTTTAGACATATGGGCAGGTTTCTATTTTTAGACTGCCAGCCTAAAAATAGAACAGTCGAATATTATTGTCTCATAATAATATTTGGACTATAAACATTATCTTATCCTCTTGGAGCACTTCAGTTTGAGCTACGGATGTGGCACATGCAGCTGTCAGAAGGAAATACGCTTTTCTTGTGAGTCAGTTGAGCTATTGCATGCAGGACTTCATTTAGAACTCATGTGGTTGAGTTTGGTGGAGTTGATTGTGGAGTTGACTTGGTTGAATTAGTTGTATTTTAGTCTAACTAAAGAATACACTAGTGATGAGTTGCGTGAATTAAATATTAAGTAATTCACTAATTATTAACTCATAAAGCAACTAAAGAATACATCAGTTAACTCAGTGCATGTACAATTCAGTGGAGACAGGTGTTAGAGGTTGAGATTGCTATCAGTTGTGACTACAGTGTGACTATAGTTGTGCATGTGATTTGCACATGCAATGGATGGAGATTGCCAATGATGGTTTGCGTAGTATACCAAGGGAATTCGTTTTTACAGAGTGGATGATTTCTCTTGCAGATTGCGCAGTGGAGGCAGGAAAAGCAGTGGAGGAGCTTTGAGCTGTGATTGATCAGATCTGAGCTAGTTTTGTGTGTAACAGGTGGAGATAGTACTGAGTACTTGTGAGGAGTATTGTACTATGTATTGTTAGATGTTCTCTATCATTATAATATACATATAGTGTGGGGTTTTCAGCTGTATGCTTTCCCCGGGTTACATACTGTGTTAATGTGTGCATGCGATTGATGTTTCATTGTTTTTGATGTTGCTAAATTGATGATCAACGTAGAGGAGATTATGTATTGTGCATGTTTCCGCAATAGTGTATAATCGGGATAATCTCTGTGAATAAGTGATTAATTATTCAAAATTTCTACAGCCTGGCAGTTTGGAACTCGAGAATTAGGCCTACCCAGAGAGTAGATTAGATCAGCCCATGTACATGCTACAAAAGTGACTTGTAGCTGTGTTAGGTGGCAGCCCTCCTGGAGTCTTGATCTGGTGTCCTTTGAAGGACTAAGAGGCAGCTAGTGAGCAGTGCGAGAGCGAAGGACCAGTAGGACAAGATATGACATAAGAAAGGGCCTTGTTAGGGCTGTTTTAGCATTCCAAGGTGCCCTAACCAGCCACAGTGAAGAACAACAGTTCACTTCAACTTAGAGTAGCAGTCAAAGGTATGTTTTGACTAAGTTTTTTCTTGTGTTGGGTCATAGTTTGTGACCGGATTTGGATCAGTTTACATTGCAGCCTGTAGGTGCCATTTGGAGGACTTTCCGTGGAGGTGAAAAGTCCATCCTAGGAGAAAAATCTACAGTGAAGTATTGGGCATCATTGGTCTGGTGGAGGGCAGTGTGTTGATAGCCAAAGTAGCCCTAGATGAGCTATCTTGAAGTGACAAAGAGGAGTTGAAGGTTGGGTGAAGATTGGTGTCGAAGTGTATCACCTTGATGGACAAAGGTGACTGCTAGCCTGACAGTTTGGAGCTCGAGAATTAGGCCTACCTAGAGAGTAGATTAGATCTTCCTGTGTACATGCTACAAAAGTGACTTGTAGCAGTTTTAGACATAGTTTTAAAACTCCGACTCCGACTCCGACTCGGCCGAGGATCGACTCCGACTTCGACTCCGAAACGGTAATGACTCGGCCGGCTCGATTTTAATGACCCGGTCGTCGTAAAAAATACATTAAATATTTTTTTTTTTTATAAAAAACATAATTTTAATGATTTTCATTCATGTTTCCAAACACACAGCGTTATAATATAGATGGAAGACAACATATGATCAAAGTAGTTTCATGAACCAATCCATTATATCAAAATGGTACCCAATGGCATTACATAGTCAACTGTCATACATGATCAAAGACTCAAAACAAAAAACACATAACCAAGGAGGCTAGAAATGGCCTCTACAACAAAAGTAAACTGTGACCAGACTCCAGTACTAGTACTACAGCTAGAGGAGCCAAGATCATGTCGATCAATCTGTGGATCATCATCAGACTCAGACAGGGGGCCCCATGGCTCCTCCTCATCATCATCATCTCCAACTGTAGCTGTAGAAGTGGTACCACTAGCAGGCTGTGCAACTACAGCAGATGCAAGCTGAGATAGAGTAGATATGCGGCTGCGCTTCTGTCGTGGCTGAGCAGAGGAAGCACCTACAACTGGAGTCCTTGCTGGCTGTGAGACTGAGGCTGGTGGATTGGGATCTGCATTCAACTGAACAACATGTTCAAGTTCAATTGATGTTTCGATATCTAAATCTAAATCAAGATCCTCATCAGGATCAAACTCTGCTGGACGACTCTCCACTACCCAATCTGATGTTGGATCAATGTCTTCCAACACAATGGGATCTGAATTAGGTCTTTTGTTCAGCAAATGGTTTTGTCTGAGCCGAAGGTTGTATTGGACATAAATTAGATCATTTAACCGTTTTTGATCCAAACAGTTTCTCTTCTTTGTGTTACTTGGGAGCAGGAGCGAAAACATGAGCGAGAGCGACATTTTCAGAAGCTCCTGGTTTGGGAGCGAATCCAAGAGGAGTTCGACAACCAATGTCACTAACATCAAGGTACATAGAGGGATTGGTGCTCTTGATTAAATACGAGTTCCATACCCTAATACATGCCAAAATTCAATGGAAACATTGCAATCCTCCAATCCTGAAATCTTGAAAAACTGATAAGTCTGCTGGATTTTGAATGAAATCTAAAATTCTACTTTCTCCATATGAAATCCAATGAGGCCGAAACCACTCTCAAACATCCTGAGTCATTTCATGGTAATGTTAAAAATCTAAGTAAAAGGATGAAAATGAAGATTAAGGAGAATGTCACTTTTACTTTAAGAATTTAACATTACCATGAAATTTGAATAACATATTAATAGTAGAGAGCATTTGAGTGTGTTAAATAGGGTTTGGGAGGGGGAAATGGACCCCAAATAACATTTAGCTAATTCATAAAACACCTTGAAGTCCAAACCAATCAGCAAACCCCTTAAAATTTCATTAAAATAATGTTAAATCGCCGTTTTAGTGGGTTACGGGCCACTGTTTGTGACTCGGCCGAGTCAGTACAGGAAACGGCCGAGTTAGCGATGACTCGGCCAACTGAGCCGTTTTTTGTACCGAGTCACTCCGGAGGGCAATGGAACGGACCAACTCGGCCGTTTCTGTTTTGAAACGGCCGTTTTTTAAAACTATGGTTTTAGGTGGCAACCCTCTTTGAGTCTTGATGTGTTCTTTGAAGGACTAAGGGGTAGCTAGTGTGTAGTACAGGAGCGAAGGACCAGCAGGACAAGATACAATATAGAAGTTGCAACGACGTTTGTCATTGTATCATGTACACCATAGGCTGTTGTATTATTCGGATTTGGTTTAATATAATGAAGATTGGGGTTGTACATTATTGTACAATTTTGTTAAAAATTGTGTATACCTCTGAATATGTGATTTACTGCTTTATATTTTCTGCTGTGCAAAGTAGTTCTTGTTGAGATTTTTGGTTTGGTAGCGTCAAAGATTCTAAGATTCTAACCTAGACCCAAGATCGTGGAATTTCAACATGGTATCAATGGTATCAGAGCGTGGCTAAGTTACTTTGGAAGTTAGTGAATCAGAGTTGTGCACAACGAAGTACAACTTAAGAGGGAGTTGGTCACATTGTAGGTAACAATGTCGAAGTTGCAGGCTGGAATCGGGTCCATTGAAGGAAAGGATCAAGTTGGTCTTGTAGGTCAATTGGATCTGGGAGTTTGCTGAGAAAGCCAATTGACCTGAAGGAGCTGGAAGTGTACGAAGATTTGGATAGGAGGGCGAGATTGATCATCCTTGATGCTGTGAAGAATGCCCTAATACCTCATTTGTCTGGGAAGAACACCGCATATGAGATGTGGATGGCTCCTCAAAATTTGTTCCAGAATAAGAACAAGAGCCGGGTGTTGGTATTGGAGGATAAGTTGAAGTCCACCAAGATGATAAAGGGTGAAGGCGTGACTTCGTATTTGATGAGATTGTCTCTGTTCAAAGATGAGCTTGCTGTCGTCAGTGTGACTATTTCAGATGGAGATATGGTGAGGATTGCTTTGAAAGGGTTCATTGAGGAATGGAAGTCGTTCATCAAAGGGATTGTTGTCAGAGAGAAGTTGCCACACTGGAATAAGCTATGGGACGACCTCATTCAGGAAGAGTTGTGAGACGAGGATTTTCATCCAAAGAAGAAGACTTTCGATGATGACGTGGCACTTGCAGCGCAAATGAAGGGTAAGCAAAAGGACTTGAGTAAGGTCATGTGTTTCAATTGTGGCGAGATGGGTCATTTTTCGTCGAGATGTCCAATGAAGAAGAAGGTAGATGATGAGAAGAAGAAAGGAAAGCAGGTCGCCGTTGTTTCCACTTCCACTGAGATAGATGATCTTACCAAGAGATTGAAGGAGGACGACTTTGCTATGATCTCTCATTTCTCGTAGGGTACTATCGACGAGGATGGATGGTACATGGATAGTGGTGCGTCGAAGCATATGATAGGGTCATAGGGAGTTTTTGAGATTCTAGCTGAATGGGGCTCGAAGTTGCACATGGTGTTGGGCGACAAGAGTCAGTTGGAGATTTGAGGATTAGGTGTTGTGCCATTTAGGATGGAGACAGGATGTATGATGCGATTCCAGGATGTACTATTTGTACCATGACTCAGATATAGTGTGATTTCCGTCTCGATGATCGAGAGGAAGGGGTTCGAGGTCTTGTTATAGGATTGGAAGGTAAGACTCAGTCCCAGAGGCTCTAAGTCTGATGGGATTGTATGCGGAGTTAGAGAGCATGGTCTCTACAGGTTGATGAGCAAGCCTGTGGATCATGGAAAGAAGCAGGGGAAGGAGGTGCAGGTTCCAGAGAAGCAGGTGCAGTCTTTTGAGGAGTAGGTACAGGTTCCTGAGAAGAAGGAACACCTTCCCGAGAAGGTGGTCTAGGTTCCAGAGACTCAGAGGGAGTCGAGTACGAGAGAGAGCTTGCAGATTCAGAGGGAGACTCTGTAGTCCAAGAAGAGCGCGTGGTCAGTGGGGACCAATGGTGTTCCTACAATTGCCAAGAAGGAATTATGGAGGGAGTGGAAGATGTTACAGGGAAAGAAGAAGAAGCGGGGAGCTTCCAGAAGTGACAATGACACTTCCAAGAGAGACGTAGTTCACAGGACAAGGATTGCTGTGATTGTGAGCGCTAGGAGTTGGGCAAGTGTTGCAAGCAGTGATGATGATGATGAGATACTTCCTAGTCTTGGAAGTACCTCTCTCGCTAAGAGGGAGTGTTGATTTGTGTAGCTTGGGAGGTACTCCAAGCCCTAGGGTTCAGTGTTCTTAGGGCAAAGCACCACAAGGGTCACTTGTGGGCTTGGAACCCAAGGTAGGGGTTTGGCCAAAACCATGAAGAATTTGAGCATTAGAAAATTTGAGGTGATAGAGCTTGGTATGCCGATTCAACGCTCCAAAGATCACTCAAATCAGAGCTCTAAAAACAAAGATATGAATTTTTGAAGTTGACAATTAATTATCGATAGTCAAGTCATGTAGGTTTGGTCCAAGAGACATGTCTCTTCATCAATTCACGGGGCCTTTCATTTAGTGTATAAATAGAAGGTGGAGAGGTGGCTAAAGAGCATCCATTTGTGCAACACATTACAAGTGACAAGCTCGTTGGAGGAGAGAATTAATCTCTGTTTTGGGCCGCAGGAAGAAGGGACATACCAACGAGGAGGAGAGGGCACTTTTGGGCACTTTTCATGGTTGTATTGATGTTTGAGCTACTTTGTTAGAGGGCCGAGGCAGAGGAGAGTAATTCCGGGCCAAGTTTGAAGTGATAAAGGGTGGACAGACCCTCAGATAAGGCTGCCACAACCCTAGAAGATTGTTGTGGTTAGGTGCAGGCCTAACCAACTCAAACAGAGCTGTGTGGAGGAGTTTAAGGGCTGGTTTAGTGCCTAGGAAAGCAACGTGGATGAAGGGAAGTCTCCAAGGGCAGGCCGCCATAAGAAAGGGCTGTGTAAGTGACTGTGTTAGGGCTGTTGCAATGTTCCAAGGTGCCCTAACCAACCACAGTCAGGAACAACAATTCACTTCAACTTAGAGCAACAGTCAAAGGTATGTTTTGACTGAGTTTTGTCTTGTGTTGGGTCATAGTTTGTGATTGGATTTGGATTAGTTTACATTGCAGCCTATAGGTGCCATTTGGAGGACTTTCTGTGGAGGTGAAAAGTCCATCCTAGGAGCAGAATCTATAGTGAAGTATTGGGCATCATTGGTTTGGTGGAGGGCAGCGTGTTGATAGCTCAAAGTAGCCCTAGACGAGCTATCTTGAAGCGACAAAGAGGAGCTGAAGGTTGGGTGAAGATTGGTGCCGAAGTGCAACACCTTGATGGATAAAGGTGACTGCTAGCTTGGCAGTTTGGAAATCGGGAATTAGGCTTACCCAAAGAGCAGATTAGATTAGCCTATGTACATGCTACAAAAGTGACTTGTAGAAGTGTTAGGTGGCAACTCTCCTGGAGTCTCGATGTGTTGTCCTTTGAAGGACTAAGGGGCAGCTACTGAACAGTATGGGAGCAAAGGACTGGCAGGACAAGATACGACATAGAGGTTGCAGCGACGTTTGTCATTGTATCTTGTATACCATAGACTGTTGTATTATTCAGATTTGGTTTAATATAACAAAGATTGCTGTTGTGCATTATTGTACAATTCTGTTAAAAATTGTGTATACTTGTGCATATGTGATTTATTGCTTTATATTTTCCGCTGTTCAAAGTAGTTCTTGTTGAGATTCTTGGTTTGGTAGCGTTAGAGATTCTAAGATTCTAACCTAGACCCAAGATCGCGGAAATTGAACACCCTCCTTCCTAGGTTCCATTGTCTTTATATTTGTGTTCCTTGGGGATGCATATCCCACGGTGGGGAGCATGCCTTTCAAGTTTCCCATGCTTCAAACGAAGGAGATGCTGTTGGGGAAATGTTTCCCCATGTCCCTCTTTCAACTGAACTCAGGGAAATGCATGGGAAACGTTTCTTCAGTGTGGGGGATGTGTTGCCCAAAAAGGAGTCATTTGGATGTTTCCCTCAAAAGGGGGGCATCTGAGCTCACCCCTCGCCCCTTTAAGACAGAACAAAGATAGAGGATATAGCTTTAGGGAGGCTATGACCTTTGTAGTAATTGGTGAGATCTAAATCAGTTGACATTCTCCTTTATTTTACTTTGTCTATCCTTTCGCTTAATTTTAAATTCAGTTGATATTCTCACTTTTCTTACCTTGTCTATCATTTGACATAAATTTTTAAAATTACCATTAGTTGTTTCAGAATGTTTGAGAGTGGTTCCAACCAATGTTGCACGAAGCGCCCCCCCGACGGATCCAAGCCCCGAAGCGCGTCCCGTACAGAAGCGCCTAGGAAGCGTGGCCCGAAGCGGCACTTTCGAATTCGGAAGCATCGCTTCCTGGAATTTTGGAAGCGCGGTACGGAAGCGCCGCTTCCAGGCCTCCGAAGCGCACTTCGTACGGCGCTTTGGGCCTCAGAAGCGTGGCGCTTCGGAGGAGGAAGCGTACGCTTCAGAAAGGAGGCCGCGCGCAAGGAAAAAAAACGATTTTTTTTTAAATTTTTGTTAACTTAACATAAAGGGTGTGGGTTAGGGTGAAGTTAGAGTGAGATTAAGGTGAGGAATGAAAAGAATAAAGCCCCCATTCATTCCTCATTTTTTCACTTTGAGTTTATGAGAGTTGGAGAAGAGAAGAGAGGAGAGGAGAAGAGAAGAGAGGAAAGGAGAGGAGAAGAGATGAGAGCTTGGAGGAGTGAAGGAGGAGGAGCTAGGAGAAGGAGGAGGAGCTTGGAGCAAGAGCTTGGAGGACTTCATCTACAAGAGCTAAAGAGGTAAGTTCAAACCCCAAACTCCCTTATTTTTTTGACAATTTTTTGTATTTTTCTCCTCCCTCTCCTACTCTTTCCCATTGTTTCTACTTGCTCCTTTACTTACAGGTTATCCACCACCTATATCCATATTCCAAGATGGTGTTCTTTTGGCTTCTATGTATCATTCCACTCTTGGTTTTAATGATGGCAAGGGGGAATAGAAATAGAAGGGATGAAACACAAGAGGACAGTGGTCCCAATATGAGTGACCCAATGTATGATGAGGAGGAAGGGTTTGAAGAGGAAGGGGATGAACCTGAAGAGGACACTGAAACACAAGATGGGAAAGCTACATCAACACCCTTGTGGAACTATGTGACCAAACTTGATGGGGGAAAGGGTGGTGGATCTTACAAATTTGTGTGCCCTCTTGGTTGTCATGAAGGAAAACCGTATTGTGGTTCATATACCCGTTTGAGGAGACATCTTTGTGGGGTGCTGGACAGTGATGAAAAAAAGGGTCCTGTGGGGGTACAAATTTGCCCAAACATTTCAGCTGAAGAAAGAAGAAAATACATCCAAATAGAGATGGCTGCACAACAAAAAAACAAGAAACAAAGAACTCATTCTGAATCAAGTGCAACCTCTAAATTTGGTAGCTGCTCATCTCCTCATGGTACTTCTGCAAGCTCTGGAGGTAGAAGAACAATAGGGGATTTCCTTAATGTTGCTGGCAGGGATGATGTGGATGGAAAGATAGTTTGTTTTCTTTGTGCTTGCGGTGTACCATTCAATGTGCTTCGCTCTCCCTATTGGCATGAAATGGTAAAGGCCATCAATGAAGCGCCAAAAGGATACAAGGCCTCCAACTATGAGAAAGCTAGAACAATGTTATTAGAAAGAGAAAAAGCTAAGGTTCAAAGAGCTTTGACACGTTTTACAAATGAGTGGGTAGATTCTGGGGTATCCATTGTATCAGTTGGGTGGACAAATATTAGAAACCAACATTTGATAAATGTTCTTGGTGTTTCTTCTAGTGGTGCAGTATTTATTACATGTCATGTATCCTCCTCCATCACTGCATCTGCACAAAACATTGCAGATCTCCTATTGAAATCAATCAAAGATGTTGGTCCGAATAATGTGGTTCAAGTGATCACAGATAATGCAGCAAATTGTAAGGCAGCAGGAAAAATTATTGAGCGTACTCATCCACACATCTTTTGGTCTGGGTGCTTGGTTCACACATTGAACCTTTTGATGCATGATATTGTGAAGCACAAAGAATGCGGGTGGATTATTGAGCTTTACAGGAGAGGGAAGCAGCTCATTAAATTCATCACAGGGCATACAAGGATAAACTACTTCTATGGCACTTACTCCAAGTTGCAGTTGCTTAAAATTGCAAAGACAAGATTTGCTAGTTATTACCTCACCTTTAGGCGACTAGTGAAGGTGAGACAAGCTTTAACTAATCTGGTGTGTGCTAAAACATGGGATGAAATTAACACTGACATAGATGGTGCTAATGCAGTCAAGGACACTGTTCTTGACAGTTACTTTTGGTCACAGGTTAAATATGTTTTGCAATTCAACAAACCAATTTATTACATGATCAAGTTTGCAGATTCAGATCGACCAGTAATTGGGGAGGTGTATGAGCAAATGGATAGCATGTTGGGGCAAATTAAAGACATTGTTGAGCCTAGAGATACCACCTTGTACAATTATATTCGTGTGGAGGTGCAAAACCGATGGGAAATGCTAAATGCTCCATTGCATGCATTAGCATATGTTTTGACACCTAAATACTATCATCCATCATGGCTTTCAACACCAGCACCTGGGGGGGAAGCAGGAGAAAACCACACCAAGATCAAGAGGTTCACAAAAAATATATGGCTGCATTGAGTAAATTAATCCCTGATGAGGAGGAGGCTGCATTGGTACAGAGACAGGCGAGCAACTATACGCTTAACACTGGTCCATTTGGGAGCATGCATGCAATTAAAGATCGAGAGACTTTTTCTTCTCTCGAGTGGTGGAACATGCATGGAGGGGGTACTCCACTTCTACAGGCTTTGGCATTGCGGGTGCTATCATAGGTGGTAAACACTTCTTCTGCAGAGAGGTGTTGGAGCTCTTATTCTTTCATCCACAGTGTTAAAAGGAACAGGTTGAGTTTAGACCGGGCAGAGAGCTTGGTTTATGTTCATTACAACTTGTGATTTTTGTCCCATTACTGTGAAGATGCAAAGTCTAATAAAGTGCTGTTGATTTGGGACAAGAATCCAGAGGAGCCCAATTTGGAGGATGGAGTGTTGCGATTAGAGCAATTAGAGGATGCTCTTATCCAGGTATGTCCATTGTGGTATGAATTTTCCAATTTTTCCTTATAAATAATTTCTCTAATTCATGTTTTTAATTTTTTTGTTAGCTAGTGTTTTTTTTTGCATGAATTTTTTGAGTGATTCCAGGATGATGATGATCGTGTTGATATGCCACCCCCACCCCCATCTGGTCCCTTGGTTCCTAGGTTCCATGGTTCAACACCAACAGCAGGGGGTTCTTCTTCATCAGTTTCAGTGCCACTTCCACAACTTCCACCGGAACCATCTTCTTCATTGCCACCACGTGGAGGCCCCCGCCCGCCGACACGTTCTGTTCGTGGTGGAAGGAGGAGAGATTAGTAGATATATTCACAGTCTACTACTTTTTGTCATAGATTACTCATTAGACTTGTAGGCTTGTGAATTTGAATTTTGAACCTTTTTTGTCTTGGCGGTGACCAAGTGACATATTTTCTAAACATTATTATTTGAATTTTGGACATGACAAATGTTGACAGTTGCTCACTTGCTAGATAAATCATAATATGCTCTATGTTTTATGTTTTATAATATGCTTAAAAATTTGATGTATGTTTGTAATAGCTAGAATATAGATGATTGTTGTACATACTCGTAACTACAATGGAATCATGGATGCCATATCTATCTTGATTTATGCCAAAATATGCATGTTTTCATGTCTTCTACAATTAATTTGCTATTTGGGATGTTTGTTTTGAGTATAAATGCAATATATATATATATATATATAGCAGACGCTTCGCTTCCTAGATTTTTGGAAAATGACGCTTCCGCTTCGCTCCCGCTTCTTGCAACATTGGTTCCAACCTCATCAAACTTCACACGGAGAAAGTAGAATTTCATATTCTGTTCAGAATTTATCAGACTTAACAGTTTTCAAGATCCACATATCCCCACGTATGTCTCAATTCTCCTGCACTCCACCATCCCAGAAACTTGGTGGAACATTAATTTACATGTGATCACTAATTAAACTTCTTAAACCAGCATTGGAAAGAGAAATAACAGATTTTGATTTACTATTAACACAGCACCTTCTGTTGTCTGTTGTCTGTTGTGAACTCTTTCAATTTATTCATTTATTTATTTATCTTTTATAATGGAATGTACATCCCGTAAACCCACTGGGCAATTCTCTTCATTCCAACAATAATACCCATGGATAACTGACTGGTTGCAGTTTTGACAATCTAACCTGTGGGGACGTCAAGTGAGGCCCATAATATCCACAAAGGTGGTCAGCGAGCCAACCTAGGGACTTGACCCTATGATCTTCCAAAAAATCACAATGCTCAACCACTCGAGCCAACCCACAGGGCTGAACCCTCACATTTATTTAAGAAGTTTGCCTATTTTACTTAACAGAGTTTGGACTGCCTCGAAAAGCATGCTTTTCTTGGGAGCAAAGACCTTATCTTTGCAAACCAATCTAAGTTATTAAAATATTCAAACACTTGAATGATAGATATTTTGAAATTTTTGTTTGTGAAATATTCAGGGATTTTGTTGATGATGTTAAATGGGTACTCCAGCTGTACTCTACAATGCCGGTTTAATTTCTTTGATGAAACGTTGATGATCTTTCAACAAATTTTCAATGTAGTCAACCAATTTTAAACATGTTTTAATCCTTGTTTAAATGGACTGCAGTTTGCCTTTATTAATGGAACTATAGAATACTGCTGTATCATGAATATAATGCTATTATCATTTTTTGTTTGGTCTTTGAATATACTGTCTGTTATCCAGATTTTGTAGCATTTTATGCTTCGTGTAAACCATCTGTCATCTGACCATACACGTTCATCCACTCGATCTAACTCACTGGGCTAAATATGTTGAACATAATTTATAAACTACATTTCACAACTTATACCCCCAACACACTGAGGCTGCCTTGATTCAATATTTTCAAGTTGTCCTATTCACAGTTCCCCTTCAAGATATAATTGCCTGTGTTCTCAACCTCATTGGAAGAGCTCAAGATTATTCTTGACAGCATGATAGAGGGTATGGCCTTGGAAATTGATGGACTACTGAAATATCCTTCAGGGTAAAATTGCCCTAGGGTTCGAAAAGAGCACATGACAACTTTTGTATTCTAACTAGCATCACAATATACCTTTTATTTTTTGCAGACAATATTGGAATGCAATAAGAATAGTGTAACCATGTATTCAACAGTTCATTCCCAAGAAATCAATTCAGCAATACATAAGTAGTTTAGATCCACAGTCATCCCAATTTGACACCACATAATAATTGCTATTGCATCAACACCATGCTGTCCTAATGGCCTAAATCTGACCTTGTAAGTAACCAGCCTTGGTAATTTCTGCCTGCTGTTGTCTTTTTTATGCCACAGGTCTACAGTGATGATCCGGTGCCCAGATCAAGCCTCAAATCCAATGTGCTGCTCAGATTTACTTTACTGCAACAGCGTAAGGCCTTGCTGTCCTCAAGAAGCCTTCAGATGTTGGCCGCAACCACAGTCTAAATCCTCGTTGCTACAGGAGATCTTCCTTGGGTGATTCTCATTCCTTGGACAGGCCCTCGCTGCCCTTGTGAATGCCTTAACAGGCCTATGCTGCCACAGAGTGCTCCTCAGATTCTCACTGAACAGATTGGCCTGAGTAGACTGCACAGGTGCCTTGGCCACAAGAAAATGCCCTACGCTGTCTCAGGAATTTTCATCAGATGGGCCACACCGCAGCCTCAAGGACGAGATCAAAAGTATTTTGCTGCCAATTAGGGCTTTAAGACATTCCAATATCTCAGATAGGGTTCACTTCCGTTACAGAAATTACTCCTTTAAGACAGCCGTTGCCTCTGTTAGGGATTTAGGTGTCCAATGCCTGCCCAGAGTAGCCTCAGATATCCCTGCTGCTTCAGGGAATTGGCCTGAGAGGCCCTTGCTCTCCAAATAGGGTTTGCCGCTACAAAAAAACCTCCTTTAAGCCGGACTGCAAGCTTCAAGATAAGGTGGGTTTGCTACCTTGCTGTCCTTGGAATGTTATTGGACAGGCTTGGCTGTCACAGGATTGTTCAGTTTCCCAAACAAGCCAATCTTCAGAAGTTCTCCTTGATTTCCAAAAACAGATGAAAGATGCCTCAGAAAATTATGCCAAACAGAGTAGACAGAAGGGGATTGGCTAGGGTGGAATCTTTCACTACCAAAACCAAACAGAGTAGAGAAGGGGATTGGCTAGGGTGGAATCTTTCATTACCAATACGAATCAGAAAGAAAGGGGTCTTAAAACCCTCAAGCACCAAAGATCAACAATCCATGATGAGAAAAATGATTTTCCTCTCTCCTACTTATAGATACCCTTGGGGTCTCTTTTCCTGATCTTTCTCTTCTTAGAGTTTATTACAAGGACCTTCCACACTCTAGCTATTACGATTAATCACAGGAATTTGATCCCTATGAATTGTGACGTTGAATTGATCTCTTTTGGAGACCAATCATTCGCTGACAACGGGTTACAAAATTCTTGCCGAGGCCCTTGCTTTGAAGATCAAGTTTATATACAGTAGAGTAGCCAAACTTGAACAAATTCAGATTATTGGAGGGGAATGTTTTTTGGACAACCTGCTAGCTGTCTGGGAAGGGATGGAATGGTTGAGAACTTTAGGTTAAGAAATCCTATTTGTGAAAATAGATTTCAAAAATATGATGACAGGGTGCAGTGTCAATATTGTTATTTCTATGTTTAGAGAAATTTTGTTCTAACTAACTGACTCCCATCATCAAGGGCGATGCCTTTGCTGCCTTCTCTTGCATTTTTATCTTTTGTAAAACCCCACATAACATTCACCAATTTCCGCATTCAGATGGTAGCCCCATTGACAACTCAACACACAGATGTCACATAATTTATTTCAACAAATGTGGTTTAACACAAAGAAATTGCAAAAGCCTGTAGACATAACAATTAATTGCTTTGTGTAAAATATACTAAAAATTTGGAAGAGTTGTCAAGTTGCTGTGGATTGGCAAGTCCTGCCCAGACTGAAAGGGTGGTCCTAGGATCACTATCTTCTTTTGTAACGTCAGAAACATACAGGCTAGGCTCACTTTTCCGGACTTTTACAAAGGAAGAGGATATCTGCAAACTACTTATTACTAAGGCAGAACTATTTAATGCTAGAGAGGATAAGTTTAAATCCGCCATTTCACTTTTGCAAAGATTGGGTGTTGGGGTCAAGCATTATCAGACTTAGTGGCTACTTAGTCTCGTTTGCTGATAATTTCAGATGACAATGTTATGGAGTCACTTTAAGTGAGTTGATAATTTTGGGATTAAGAAGGGATCAAAGATGTTTGCAATTACTTTGAATGGGAATTTGGGAGGTTGGGAAAGAGACCATAGATTGAAGATTGCATATTTGAGCAGTTCATAGTTCTCGGAAAAGGCAAATATCAGAATTATTGCCATGGGTTTTGAAATTTACAGAAGAAAAACTGAAGTGAAATGTGAAACTTGTGTAAAAAGCTGTGGGGTTTCTCTTGGTTGATGTTCTTATTTCTATTTATGTTCATATACAGCCCGAAAATGATGATCATTCCTCTGTCTAGAGTAATGGAGGAATTGAAATCCATGCCAGTGTTGAAAACAAAAATGATCTCCTACAGATTGTTAGGTTGCTGGAAAGACATTTTTAGGGGAAATATATTCAATTCTGAAAGGGATATTTACCATGGTGGGAATATTGGAAAGTTGATCATTGGTTTACAAAGATTGTGAGAGATAACCAACGCCTTGACTTTTTCCTGTGATTTCTTTTCTTTTTTCTTTTTGAAGTTCTTTTCTTTAGCTAGAGAACATGAAGAAAATAAGCGAAGTTATCCGCTCATATCAACGGAGAATATTGTCAATTGTGTTAAATTGAGTAATCCAGTGCGTCATTCGTATGCTGTGATGGCTAATTATCCTTGTGCATTTTGGATAGAAAGTAGGGTTAGTGATCCACGTTTCGGTGGTTTCTTGTCATCCTTGTACAGATTTTCCTCGTGCATATATGGACAGCCAAATTTGAATTTATCATTGAATTGTTCAAAGTTGGATCGATTTTTTCACGTGACATAATATATTTAAGATTGTTTGTGTCCTTGGATTACTAGATGTATGTATAAATGGATGAAGCCACTGCACCATTTTTGGATTACTAGATGTATGTATAAATGGATGAAGCCACTTCACCATTTTTGCGCTGAAAGTGCTCTACGACCCATTATGGTGGAGATGTGTAGGTGTTAGATGTGTGGGGGGAGATTTGTAGGTGTTAGATGTTAGATGTGTAGGGTAAATATTGATTCATAAGTATATATATATGTTATGTTAACATTTCTATTGAGTCAAATTACAATTAAAAAAAATTAATAACTACTAATTAAAATAAAATTGAGATAAAATAGGAAAGTTACTAATGAATGTTTTTTGGGCTTTAGGTTTTCACAACCCATGGTCATGGATTTTGCTCATGGTATTCTTCTCTAGTATTTAAATTAAAAAAATCTTAAAAAATAAAATAAATAAATAAAATTAATAATTAAAATAAAATTGAAATAAAATAGTAAATTTATGGATTTAGGTTTTTCAAATTAAAAAAATCTAAAAAAAATCAATAATTAAATAAAATTGAGATATAATAGTAAATTTATTGATGGAGGTTTTTGGGCTCTAGGTTTTACCACCCATGGTTTTATCCATGCTATTATTCTCTTACAATCAAAACACACTATAAAATTGAAATTTAAACATTGAAAAAATAAAAATAAATAATTAATAATAAAAATAAAATTGAGATAAAAAGGTTTTGGGCTCTAGGTTTTCACAACCCATGGTCTTTCCCATGGTATTCTTCTCTAATGTAGCTTATTTAAAGGTATTCTCCGCTAATGTGAGACATTCATTGCAACAAAAGCTTTTAGCTAGATCAAAGTAAATTCTAATTTGCAAAGGCGACCACTTAATAAAGGCACACTTAATTTTCATCTCTTGCAAGTAAAACTTGGGAAAAATAGCTTTGCTCACTTTGTTACATAGCTTTCAAGGATTAGAATTTTCTAGGATGTTTTGTATGTCATTCATTTTATTTTATATGTTTGAAATTTTACTTGAATGCGAAGAGAATGCGAGCATGAAAAGTAAAATGTAGTGCATGAAGTCATACATTGTGTATAATTTTTTGTTTGCATTGAAATTTATTGGAGTTGCTCAGTTTAGACGATGTCAACCATTGGTTTTAACATCCGCATGAAAATTCATTGGAATACGTCTCTCAAATGTTTATAACTACTTAGTTTAAATACAATTGTTATTTATTTATGTGATCCAATGATAACATTAAAAATAAAATTAAACTAGTGATAACTAATATTCTTGCCTCCTGCAAAGATAGAGGTATATATTCTTATTAGGTTTTACAGTGTAACAACAGAGCTTCAAGTAGATTGTCTTAACTAGTGATCTTATATATGTTAAACCAACCTATATCCATCTTAACTCTGGATCTATCAAAGTGTTGAGAAAGATCAAATCTCTCAATGTGCAAACCTTTCTTCAAGTTCTGCACTAAAAAAAAAGGTTTGCACCGTGAGAGATTTGATCCCTCTCTATGCTTGAAATTTTGAAAACTGAGCAATTTTAACCACGTTTGATTTTTTTTTTTGGTCAGAAATAAGCCTGGTGGGTTGTTGATTGCATTGATCAAGTGATTATTCACGTAACCTGAACTATGATGTTAAGTTCAGTGGCCATTCACTCTAAATAAAGTGACCTTTATTCACAATATTATGCTTAAAACAAATTAATATTACAATAGCAAAATTATATGACAGATCATAATGTGCCTTTATTCTCTAAAAGTTCACTAACGTTTGGTAACTTGTCGTTGTTACTAGTTCTTTGGCCCACCTCCTATAAGTTTGTGGGCATCCCCTCCTGATAAGTTCTTGATTTTTCACATCTCGAACTTGTTTCCCTTTAGTTTCACCTTGTTATGTGGGTTTTAAAAAACATTCTTGGGGAGAAGCTAGGTTTATAGTGCTAATCATACCTCTTCTCCTTTGATGTGACAACTCCTCTTTGCTCTAATTTGGAAAGCCTTTGCCATTGACATAACTTTAGCCTTCCTTGCCTTTCGTCAATATGGCATATTAATGAAAACGATGGCATGACCACCTCTTATATGGTTGTGGGCATCCCTCTTGTGAAGCTCTTGATTCTTCACATCTCAAACTTTTTGTTTCCCTTTAGTTTCACCTTGCTATGTGGGTTTCAAAAACATGCTTGGGGAGAAGCTAGGTTTGTAGTGATAATCTTGCTTCCTCTCCTTTGACGTGACAACTCCTCTATTGCTCTAATTTGGAAAGGCTTTGCTATTGACATAACTTTAGCCTTCTTTGCCTTTTGTTAATGTGACATATTAATGAAATCAATGGCATCGAGTGGGTGCCCCATTGCCAATAAAATTTGAAGAATTGGTCTTAATATCAATTTGAAGAGGGCATATAATAATTTAACCCTTCATGATGAAAAGTTTTGGAAATAAGTGTACTTCAATTAGTAGAAGCAAATTCAATGCACACTCCATTGAAAAGGTGGTTAAAACCTTTCCCTTCCAAACCTCTACAATCTTAAAATTTAATCAACTGTTAAATGAAAAAATTGTAAAATCCCAATGAACCCTAATAAATAAACACATTTTATTTTCACAATTAAATAAAAAAAATTACACCAAAAATTGATGAGAAACAATGGTGATAAAATGATTCCAGTGTAACTGGAAATCATCATTATAGTGATATTTTGTAATAAATTTGTATTCTATAAAAGTAATACAGTGAGATGTGATGGGGGAGTCAATTCAATTCATCTATTATATTATGTGAGAACATGTTATTTTCTTTCTTTGTCTAGTGTGTGTATATATAACACAAAGTATAAATTAATAAGGAATCAATGCTAAACAATAAACTTGATAATCGAGACTTGTAGGTTGTGATGTTGTCCTATTGCTTGTGTGATCATGGTGGGGTTTGCTCAATACCCAATTTCAAGCTACGTTACGACAAAGCAACTTGATTTCAAGCTTTAACGTTGAGTGGGGTTTGAGCTTGAGCAAAATTTTGCAAAATGCAAGTTTGTCTTTAAGGTAGGGTTCACATTGGAGAGTGGGATTTGCAATTGCAAGTCAACGACATTTTGGAATGACTACATGACATAATGTGGTGAAATGAGATTTCGTTGGTGCTCGTGGTCTTTTAATCATTAAACTGTAGAACTACAAAACCCTAAACTCATGAACTTGGCAAAATTATGAGTAAAATTCACTTTTGAATATGGTTTAGATTTTTCCTTTAGGTTCAATGAACCTCAACATGTTTGAATTTTTTTTTGAGGTTCGTCAAATTTTGAATTTCAAGGTTCAAGTTCACCAAACCTTATGGCATACTCTATCACTACTGTCCTCGATTCTTCACATCTCTAACTTATTGTTTCTCTTCAGTTTCACATTGCTATGTGAGTTGTCAAAAACATGCTTGGGGAGAAGCTAGGTTTGTAGTGCCAACCTTGCTTTCTCTCCTTTGAAAAATCTACCATTGCTATAATTTAGAGAGCCTTTGCCATTAAAGATCAACCTAATTTTAGCCTTTGCTGCCCATCGTCAATATGACATATTAATGAAATCAATGGCATGGGGTGGCGCCCCACCATTAATAAAAATTGCAGAATCGTTATTAATTTTAATTTGAAGGGCATATAATCATTCAACCCTGCCATGATGAGAAGTTTTTAGAAATAAGTGTATTTAAGTTAGCATAAGCAAATTAAGTGCACAGTTCATTAGAAAAGAGGCTGGATAAAATATTTCCCTTCCAAACATTTATAATCTTACAATTTAATCAATCGTTGAATGAAAAATTGTAAAATCCTAATGAAACCTAATAAATAAATCTATTTTGTTTTTACAATTTAAAACAAAATTACACGCAAAATTGATGAGAATAAATGGTGATAATATGAATTTAGTGTAACTTGGAAAGCATTATTATAGTGATATTTCGTAATAAGTTTGCATTCTACAATAGTAATATGGCGAGATGTGATAAGCAAGCCAATTCAATTCATCTATTCTATTATGTGAGAACATGTTATTTTCCTAATTTTTTCTAGGATGTAGTCTCATATAACCTCCATGTTCTAGTGAAAATCTTTGCAACTATGGATTCTCATTTGCTAATTGCTTTAGGGAACATTATATCTATATACGTAGACAGGCAAAATGAGTTTCTTAGAATATAGGGGGTTGTACATCACCTAGACCTTGACACATGACTTAAGTGAATTGCCAATTGGAGTGCTCATGATATAAATAGTCGGTCGCCATAATTAGCAATAGGAATTAAAAATCTTATGGAATGTACATGTAAAGGCATTTGTTTGTTTCTCCGTATTAAGTGGTCAAGATTAATGGAGATTTAATCTATCACTACCAAATCAATGAAATATGCAGAAAGACCATTACTACTATGACTTCAAAATTAGAGTTAAGAAAATATGGTGATGGGACCTATGCGAGTAATGAAAAATTGTAATATTAACATAGTAAGAAACATGATTAGTTTCATAAAAAATCATTAAACCAGTGAGATTGATTGAACAAGTTTGATTTGCAAATTGTAATGGAGAAGATGTGTATTTTTGTTGACAAATCAGAGAGTCTCTAAACTTGGGGAAGAGTTATAGAAAGTGGGATTTAGAAGGTTGTATAGTTGAAGTTTCCATTGTGACGGTGAGTAACCCCTATATGTTTCATATAAATAGAATTTTCTTCCAGTAGTGACCAATGTTGTTGATCTCATAAAAGAGTAAAGCTACCATTGTTTTTGATCTCATAGAAGAGGAAAACTAGATAAGAAATGAATTTGACAACTCATCATAATCATTGTTTTCAACAAAGACATAATAATGAGAAATTACATTCATTGACATATACAATGGGAAATGGAAAATAGGAGTGCCATGAAAGATGGCATTTGGAGGGCTAGGTTTAGGGTTAAAAAATTTGAAACAATGCTAAATTTTAACTTGAAAAGTTCAATGGCATGAAGACCTAACATTAGAAAAGGAGTTACCTAGTAGAGAGAGACAAAGTTGTCCATGGTCCCAATAGATTTAAAATACAAAATAACCCTAACCTTCCTCCTATCTTCCACCTTCAAGTCTACACTACATATCTCCATTTTGAACTTTCTTGCAGCCCTCCAACTCTAGCAAAATCCTTGAACTTGTGTTTATATAGGTTCCCATTTATAGCCCTAGTCATGACAAATATAAAACTTTCAATTAAAAGTATTGATACAGCCATGTTCACATCCTATAATAAGGGTTTCTCAACACCAATAATTGAAGTCTCTAATGTTGGAAATATTAAAGATCATATATACATATACCTCAAATTGCATAATTTTGGAATAGTGTGAAGGGTTTTGAGTTGTTGTAACCTATAGAATTCTAATTGCGGTCTATCCACATCAAAGTAGTAATTCTTGAAAGGTTTAAAATGTAACTTAGTTGCACTTTAGTTATACATAATTGATAGAGGTTGACTGACGTTGAAGTAGGGTTCAAAGTATCTAGTAACTTCTATTCGCAGTTCCTTTTCAAAGGAAGAGATGATTTTCTTGAAGAATAAACACTTTTGATTGTAAATAAATATGAATATAAAAATTAGTGGAGACATGTGAGATGATTCCTTTTAATATTGTGGAAGAACACTCGTTAAAATTTGTATGCCAACAAATTTAATCTCATGAAAATGGATGTAATGGGGAAGCAACACACAAGATGGATGCCTCCAGTTGGAGATTCTAATCATAGATAGCATTGATCTCTTCTATAATTTCAGAAAATAAAAGCCATCCCAGTGTAACATGAATGGTTATCACTTCTCTTCCAACATGACTATAAAGGTTGTCCTAGATTGCCATCTTATTGTACTTCCATAGACATTTTGATTTGTTCTTTTTTCAAAAGAATCCTTACATGATGGCCACCACAACTCCTTACGGTACATGGTTGCAACTTGCAATATTTTGTAATCTTCTTCTTTTGTAATATGAGTTTATTCATCATATTCCCATGAACAATGTTAGGTTGTGCCAAGGGTCCATCAATTTAAACTTATACTAATTCATGAAAATCATAAATTGGGGACGTGCAATGAATTTGTGGATGCGTCTGACGAGAATGTGTCTAGGCTTGAAATTCACATAGGTGACGAGGCCCGAAAAGTTGCAAGCTCAAAATTCATATATAAGTTGCAACTTGCATGTAAACAACCATAGGTAGACTAGATTAATTTTTGTTGAAGATATATATGTAGGTAGAATTAATATGATATTTTGACTCTTATTAAGAAATTAGTCATTCTTTTCACATTTAAAAGTATTTACATAAATGATGTTTTGAATTTTTTTCGAGGGTGATTTGTAAATTATACTTCTAGGATTGGATGAACCCCTTGGGGAGATGAGAGGGTTCAATTTTGAACATTGCAATCCTATCCTTAAGTAAAATGAGCTCCAA
The DNA here is from genome assembly GCA_031772625.1 of Pinus tabuliformis. NCBI lineage: Eukaryota > Viridiplantae > Streptophyta > Pinopsida > Pinales > Pinaceae > Pinus > Pinus tabuliformis. The sequence goes on from CM062807.1 coordinate 678,797,607, forward strand.
GGATATTCAATTTTATTGATTTTTTTGAATATTTAAATTTACAAATGAAAATAATTTTTCTAGCCTTTTGTAAAATACTTTCGACTTTATTGTTTTTTTCTTAAAATATATTTAAACTTAAAAATGAAAATAAATTCTCATTGAAAACTCCAATTTTAAGCCACCATAAAAATTGTTTTAATTTCAACTTATAGCCTAAAGTAGGATGCTTAATTGTAAATTTACTCCAATATGAATTGACCTTAAAACTTGTAGTTGATTTTAACTTACAACCTTGCCCTCTAGCTTGGTAGGGGAATTTGAACTTTCTTGAAAAATGGCTAAAAATATAAACAATAAGCCCTTATTTGGTGATGAGTTTAGTAAAATATTGTTTTCTAATTTATTTTTTAAATGAATGGATTCTTTTATATCATGTGTTAATGAGCTTTGAGGTGAGAATATTGAGACATGAGTCTTTAGTGCATTACAATTTAAAATAGAAAGCCTTGATTTTCAATTGGTTGTTGGACATCTATGAATCCATTTAAAATAACGAAGTTGAAGAATTCATTTGTTTGATTAATGGATATATTTATAAGTCTCAATCAAGAAGTCTCAATCAAGAATAATTGTAAATTTGTAGTCACAAGATTGCTATATATATATATAGTCACAAGATTGTTATATATATTCACAACTTTATTAATTTGGTTAACAAATATAAACTTTGTCATATAAAACACAAATATAAATTTATAATACTATAATATTTTCTTTTTCCTTATATACATTATTTTAGAGTAGTTCACAATGTTTCTTAATGGAGTTGTCTATAATGCGACTTTTTGGAGATTCCGGTGACGGAATCCGGCGGAAGAAATTGAGGTTAAATCTTGATTTGTTGCAGTTAAAATGGTTTTTTAACTGCATATTTGGATTCAGCACCCTGGAAAACCCCTGGGACGCTTTCATTGTGTAGAAACTAGCTATCAAACTTGCGATTCCAATAAATTCCTGCCGGATTTCGACTGGAAAAACCCGTCGGAAAGGCTTTCAAAAAGTCGCGTTATAGACAACTGCTTTCTTAATTATACTGAACTTAACAATTTATTTATTTTATTTACATTTTCAACTTTATTACACATGGAAATCGATAATGACATTATTATCAATGATACCAAGGACGGGTTTGACTTGGTGCATTTTCACTAGAAACTCTTCCTAGCATGATGAAACACCAACAAGCATGATGTGGACATCTTGGACACATGGCCCATTTTTTTTTTTGGTTTTTGTTTAACAAGGTCAGGTAGTTGATATATTACCAAAAGCTTTCATCGAGCAAGCTCCTATTACAATCGACTGTAGCATGATAAACAACTAAGCAATGAGATAGGAGTGCAGTCCCATCTCCTATGCTTGAGTTCAAAACTTCATGTATTTTTATGACTATTTTTGAGTATTGCCTAACAAACTGACTTACTAGGAAAAGAAATTTACATAGCATGGATTCTCTAATACTTTTTCATGGCTTGTAGGCTGATTGTTCCTGAGTTCGCTGGTTCTTCTTGTCATAATTGATCGAATTTTCTCCTTCATTGCTCATAGCGTTGTTTTTGTAATATGCCATTGCTTCTTCTAGATGTTTGCATTTGGTTTTTAGTGCCATAATCTCTTCTTTCTACATTGCCATGTTTCTTTTCTAGTAGCTATACTCCATTCTCATTTTGTTTCTGTTGAGTGACTCTTGTAGTCGTTGGATCATGAATTTGTTCGCTTTGCATGCTAGACATGCATCATTTCTTGCTGCCTTTTCAATGGTGTTGAATTCCATTTGTTTTGATTTCTTGTTCTTCCTCTTGCTCTGCTTACTTCTCCTTGTTTTGCTGTGCTTCCTGGATCTTGTTTTGCTTGAGATAACACTTCCTCTGCTGATGTTGACTTCGTTTCTTTTGTTCTGCACTTTCTTGCCTGCTGTAGCTCTGTCCCTGTGAATGACAGAAATAAAAGAGGACCGAAGTTTGGTTATGACAGTCAGGGAGGAGGGCCGAAATGAAGGGAGGGGCAGATGGTAGGCGGGAATGCTCAGAGAGGTTGTGCACTGCAATGGAGAGTCGCTGTTTGGAGGGAGTGACAAGATGCTGGAAGCGTGGGCTAGGTAAGAAGGTAGGTAGGAGCTTAAAAAGAAAACTGTCGCTAAACAGAGGAGGTGAAGAGAACGCCGCGGATTGAGAGAGATAGCAGGGGGGGCTTAGAAACAGCGATAACACTATGCGATGAACAGGGGGGATGAAGATCTCTTCATGACTGATATTTTGCCGTATACTGGAGTTGTGTTTATTGTTCATGCACCCTCTGTTCTTATAGCAATTGTGTGCAACCTTTAGTCTGCCATCGATGGGATAGATTGCTACTGGTTCTTGTGGCCAGGATTGCGATCGTCCTGCCTGCCCTTGCTCATGCGAATTTCTGAACTTCCATGATGTTTCCTTTGCCTTCTCGTGATTTTCTACCTTTCACTGCAATGATGTGTCCTTTGTTGATTTCTAGCTATTGTTTTATGATTTATTTCTTTTATCATTGTGCTTTGTTCTTTGTTTTTGGTGGGCTTCATGCTTGTGATTTTTCGCTGATTATTATGGAACAGAGTTGTGGTATTCCTCTTGATTTTCACGAACATTCCCTTCTTTTTTTTTCACTGCTTGGTTTGCGAAATAATCCGCCTGTTGATTGTGTATTCTCAAGACATGTTTGAAGGTTACATCGCCAGATCCTTCTAAGTTCTTCCTAATTCTTCTAAAAATTTTGTTTATGAATTCATTGCTTGGGTTTTTGTTTCGGGCCATTGCCTCTATTATTATGGTTGAGTCTCCTGTTATTATTATAGGATTTTGTATTTCTCTTTTTTTGATGATTCTTGTTCCCATCAACAAGCTGTATGCTTCTGCCTTATTATTTGAGATTTGTCCCAATCCTCATTCATATGTGACATTTTCTTTTCCATCAGGATCAAGGATTATTCCCCTGCCCCTACCTTTCCCGGATTATGCTTTGAGGCCCCATCAAAGTATAGGCAATATCTATTTTGATTTTTTCTCCAATTTGCAAGTTCCTCTTCATTCATTCTTATTTTCCATATATTTCCTGAGTTTATTTTCCTCTGTCCTTTTTGCCCGTTGTTATTTATTATGGCTTTGCTGAGCCAATCTCGCTCTTCGCTCTTCCTGTTGAAGAGTGTTGTAATCTGTTGGTGCTGTTCTTTTGACGTTGAGGATTTCAAAAGTTAATCCTCATGTTTTTGAGAGGGTCTTCCCTATTCTTGGAGTTTGATTTTTGAAAATGCACTCGTTTCGTGTCAACCAAATTTGCCAACATAGAACTACCGGAGTGCATTTCCATATTCTCTGAATTGTGACTTTCTTCTTTGTTGTATATGGAAAGGCTTCTGTTGTGGCCACCAACAACCCCCCTCTTTGTTTAGTATTAGCAATAACACTAAGCAAATGGGGACCCTTAATAAAAAATTCAAAAAACATTTTATAAAACTTTTTGTATTCTACTCCTTGAAATTATGTCGCATCGCGTGGAGAAGATAAAACACCCCCTTATGAGCATAATAAAAACTGCGAAGAAGCGACGCGAAATTCATCGCATCGCACACATTAAGAAGCGCTCTTAAATGAAAATCTTAAGAAATCTCCGACGGCCGATGTGCGATGTCGCATATCGCAATATCGCATAAGCAACACACAATGATTTAATGACTCATGCGATCCGCGATGCTGCGATCTGCGATAAACGCGATCTGCGATAATCCGGTCTGAAGAAATTTGCGATGACACATCTAGGTAATGCGATGATGCGATGCTGCTATTGCCCATCGGAAATTTCCTCGGCTCAACATTCAAGAAAAACTGTCTATAAACCAAAATTAGGCGCGCGCCTTAAAGGAAATTAATGAACATATGCCAAAGTGTCAGTGAATGACAGTTTTGTGTTTTTCGAAGAGTCAGTTCACGATGGGTGTCATGATTTTATACATTCATAGAGGTTAAAGCTTTCGTATCAGTATTTATTATCATTACTCTTTTCCTTTGCGTGAACTGCAGGAATGAAAAACAGTAAACAATATGAAGCAATGAGCAGGAAACATCTAAGGAAAAGGGGAGAGCGTCAATGCTTGGAGAATAGAGAAGAGATAACAATGTAAACTTTGAAACGAGAACTATAAACTCAAAATGGGAACTTTGGCCAAAAAACCCCCAAAAACATCAAAAACAGTGCTAAAAACAAAAAGTGTGTATACTGAAACGATGTTTTTTTTTTTAGGTGTCAATTTTGAACGTGTTTTAAAAATGGCGGTGACTACGAAATTTTCGTGCAAAATATAGCTTCAAAACGAAAGTGATGCTACTGGAATAACGTTTTTTTTTTTAGGGTCAATTTTCAAACTTTTTAAAAAATGCTAATAAAACCAATTTTTTATGTCTCAAACAAAGTTAATTTTTAAGGAAAAAACACATTAATGTTTCTGGTAGAATATCATTTTTCTTTCCTAAGTATAAATTTAACATGTTTTCAACCACACCATGCTAGATACAAAAGAAATTGAAATTTTTTCAACTATAAAATTAAAAAACCATGACATTATGAACAAAGTATATCACTGAATGAAATCAAAAGTCTTTATTTGTATATTGAATAAAACAAACATTATATCTCTAATTTGATATTGCATTGTAGATATTTAAACAATAAAATTTATCATACTTAAGACATAATCCAACAACATAAAAATGCTTCATAACTTCTCATTTAACAACATATGGAAAACATTAATTTTATTTGAAGATATGATGCATACATCAGTTATATAATCTGTCTTAAACAATTATTCAAAATCACTCATATTTTCTTGCACACCATCACAATTCACATCTTCAGATGAGTGACTGGATGCTGACGAAGATGTTCCATATTCTTCTCTTTCATCAACTAGTGCCCCATCTGAGTCCACATGCATGCCCAACATTCCAGGTTTCAAAAGTCTTCTAGATCTACGACTGGTTTCAGCAGACTCCCATGTCAACACTATTCCTTCTGGTAACAACCTTTTCAGAATCTCTATCGTCTTGAAGCGAAGAGTTCCTCTCTTTGTTAAATTGAAGTCATAAACAAGTATGTCAACATCCTCCAATTGTAATATGTCTGTGCGGCGGCGATTTATATTTGTACCCTTTCTTTTTCTTTTTGCACCATTTTTTTTGTCAACTACCATCTCTGGCTTATACACACCATTGAATGGGTGTGTATTTGTGGCATACCAATGTACTTCAACACTTGTCACATCCTCATTTTCTGTAAAGACCTTTATAACTTTAGCAACCCAAAATGGATAGCCTTTGGGATCTCCATCTGCTAGCACTGCAATCATGCAACCCTCCTTAATATCATGTACTGAACCCATATAAAGGTCTTCCATGGCTTCATGTTGTGCACGAGATCTTCTGGAACCAATATACATCTCTCTTTCCATTGCCTGTGAAGAATTAATAATACCTTGAGTTTGTTGCTGTTCAACAATGTTTACTTCCTCTTGTTCATTCGACACATTTTGTGGCGAAATAAATGGATTTTTCAAAGGTATATCTTCATTGGTTGTTGTTGAAATGATATCACTTTGATTATTGAAAAATGACTCCCACCAAACTGAATCAACAATGTCAAAGTACTCATATGTATATCTAATACATTTTTTGATTTCTTCTAGGCAATTAGAATAATTTATATGTCTATTCTGTCTGCGTGCATTCTGAACTTCACCAACTGATTGTAATAACAATATTTTTGATGCAAATATTGGACGATCTGGAATGAACTTCAAAAATTGCAAACCTGATGACGGTGCCCATTCTGTAGTAGTTGAAAACTTCTTGCCCCATATTAGTGTTTTCCCATCAATTTTTTTTATACGAAATTGATGTTGGAAGCTAATATCATTAAGTTGTTCAATGCATTTCTCCTCACCATATGATCCTAGAATAAACCTTCGCATGTCAACAGTTTCTTCCAACACTTCAAAAGCAGGCTCTGGCATGTATGATTTCTTAATACATTCAATTAGTGATGGCAAGCTCCCAACTTCTTTCCTCCTCAATGTGACTGAAAAACGACTGAACATCTGATCAATATGGTCATGAGTGTGCCCAACAAGAAGGAAACCAACCTTTACCTTTTGAAAAATTCTCAATTCAACAAGCATGTTCAGATACCCAAAAACAACCTGATTTTTGTTTTCATGGCAAGTGTTGTCCAATTGTAGATATAAAACTTCAGGAAGATTACCAAACCAATGAGAAATCACATCATGAATTATGGTTATGGTCAGATTTGCATCATTATGAATATTTGGAGCTGTGAAGTACACCCTTGGCAACATTTTCCCATTGAAGACCATACAACCGACCAAGTGAAACTGAATAAAATTTTCCTCTTGTAGATTTTTGGGTGTGCGAACAAAATGTGGTAAAAGTGTTTTCCTCTGGTCCATATCATCAATTATCAAAGCCAAATATTTATTTGGATTATCATAACACTTCTTTCGATGCTTGTACAACTTCTTCCTTTCATTTGTTTGTTGTTCGTGATGCTCCTGAAGTTCTTTGACAATTAAATCTACACAACATAAAAGAAATTCATTAAGAAATATGTTTTCATAGTTGATGACTATACAATTTTGAAAGTAAAAGTTATGAACACTTACCTCTTTCTGAGCCTTCACATTTGTCCCTTTTTGATTAAAGAGAAGCACATGTACTGCAAATCCCCATCCTTGTCTTCTTAGGAATACGAACATTATTGAATTCTTTCTTCCATATCTTCACAAAATATTGATATGTAATAAATTGGCTCTGTCCCTCAGCACTTTCTGCATATTCTTTGTATAAGTTGTAGATTTCGCGTCTTGAAAAATTATCTGGAATATGTATTGTCTCTCTATTTGGCATACACTCTCCATGCTTTGAAAAGAAATCTTTCATCCATGACATTGCAGTATTTCATAATGGCCCAAATTGTCTTTTATAACGTACTTCTGAATAAAATGTGGGATCCTTTTCCAAATTTTCTTGAATTCTCGAGAGACGAAAATTCCCAATTGAATGAAACATTTTGAAAGCTTTTCTACACAATAATAAATTCCTAATATGATAATCATAACCTGACAATGTAGATTGCATGCAACCAACTAAATATGAGTTTTGCATGCTTTTATTCATTGACAAATATCTCTTCCTGCTTTCTAATGCAAATGTGAAATCCATACGTTTCAAGCAATTTTTTTGGCAACATTCACTTGAAATGAGAGCGCTGATAGACCTTCTTCTCGTCAGATATTCTGCTCTACCCCTTGTATAACTAGAATAGTTTGCATTGATACGAAAAGGTCTGCTCCTACTACTCGATACAATATTTCTTGGCAACATCTCCATCATTGGATCATCACTGCTGCTCTCATCCTGTTCTTCGTCACTGTTTCTCTCATAGTCCTTAGAATCAGGACTAAGAGGACATTGTGATACTCCAATCTTTTGAAAATCATCATCCCGCGCTTCATCACTGCTGCTCTCATAGTCCTTAGAATCAGGACTAAGAGGACATTGTGATACTCCAATCTTTTGAAAATCATCATCCCGCGCTTCATCACTGCTGCTCTCATAGTCCTTAGAATCAGGACTAAGAGGACATTGTGATACTCCAATCTTTTGAAAATCATCATCCCGCGCTTCATCATTGCTGCTCTCATAGTCCTTAGAATCAGGACTAAGATGACATTGTGATACTCCAATCTTTTGAAAATCATCATCCCGCGCTTCATCACCGCTGCTCTCATAGTCCTTAGAATTAGGACTGACTGGACACTTTGACACTCCATTCTTTTGAAATTCATTATCACACTCATCATCACTGCTGCTCTCATAGTCCTTAGAATTAGGACTAAGTGGACACTTTGACACTCCATTTTTTTGAAATTCATTATCACACTTTTCATCACTACTGCTCTCATAGTCCTTAGAATTAGGACTAAGTGGACACCGTGACACTCCATTATTTTGAAATTCGCCATCATGCACGTCAAAACTGCTGCTCTCATAGTCTTCAGAATTAGGACTGAGTGGACACCGTGACCCTCCATTCTTTTGAACTTCACCATCACACTCTTCAAAACTGCTACTCTCATAGTCCTCAGAATTAGGACTAAGTGGACATCGTGACACTCCATTCTTTTGAACTTCACCATCATGCTCTTCATCACCGCTGCTTTCATAGTCCTTAGAATCGGGACTAAGTGGAAGAATTGACTTTCTATTCATAGTGGAAGAATTCCCACTATATTCATCAATATGAATAGAGTTGTTACGCGATGAAGATGTTGATGGTGTATAAATCGAAACCTCACCATTAGAACAATCCATCCCTTTCAAATAGAAGATGTTGAATGATACAAATGGAGTCTCCTAAGAATATTATATAGCTTAAAGAATGAAATATTCCCTCCAAAATTATTCCCTTTTTCGCGAAAATATTTCCCTCCAAAAATTTTCGCGAAAATATTTCCTTCCAAATATTTTCGCGAAAATATTTCCCTCCAAAAGTTTGTTAGATTTATTTACCTTTATTATTTTATTCTACAATTCATTGAAAAACATAAACTAAATTTTTTTATGAAATCAATCGCTGAAATTCAAATTGTAAACTACAACTTCTATATTAATTATTCTAATAGTTAAAGTATATAATATTTACTAAACAACTTTTTTTTTTTTTTTTTAATTTTTATAATATATTCTAAAACAAATTAATCCCACATTCAATCCATTGTAAAATAAATCTACAATATTCGCTATATAATAATTTAAAACAAATTATCCCACATTAATCGTACAGAAAAACATCTTCGTATTTTCACTTATATATTAAATTTCGTTATCACTATTACTTACCTCACATCCAGGTTTTTTGAAGTTCGTTGAAAGACGTGAATTTGTGGAGCAGCTATATTGCTATCAACAACATATTCAACGAAGAATTATCGCAATTGAAAGGTAAGTTCAATTTTTTTTTCAAAATTTTCATATTAAATTAATTTAACGTCGAAGAAGATTTTTTTTTTTTTTAAATTAATAATTTTTCCAAGCCAAAATAATAATTATGTCAATCGTGAGCATGGTGGGCCCAATCAAACTCAATTACCCAATAACCGTGGGTAGGCCGTCGTCGTGCCCTCTTCCCCCAACCCATTACCGATCTTTCCCATTCACCCATGCCCTCTTCCCCCTTCTACCCTACCCATGCGCCAGCCCTTGCCACCCCCAACTCATCCACCCATGCACCCTTTCCCCAACTCTTCCTTCCCTACCCCACAACTCTCCTCCCCATAAGCCCACCCCCTAACTCCCATTCCCCTCCAATCTCAACTCCCCCCCTTTCCTTAACGCCGACCCCATGGACCCCAACTCCTAACTCCTTCCCCGTGCCCCTTCTCCCTCCACCCCCTTCTGCCCCTACCCATACCCCCCAACCCCTACCCTTACCCCCCCCATTCCCCCCTATGCCCCCTATCCCATTCCCCCCGCCCCCTATCCCACCCCATCCCCACCCGGCCCACCCCGCCGCCCCTCCCCCTCCGCCTCCCCAGCCCCTCCCCGGCCCCCTCCGCAGCTCCTCCCCCTCCCCTCCCCGCCCCCTCCGCCCACCCCTCCGCCTGCGCAGGGCCACCCCCATGATGAAATGCAAGAAATTGGGTTGAGGAAAGGGGACTTTAGTGAATCACGTGTGGCAAAAAAGGCAAAGGAACCCCAACCACCATTACATGGAATGTTTGGAAAGACATATATTGGGAGATTTGCAGACATCAAAGACCCATTAGAAGAGGAAATTGCGCAAAAGGAAGCAGAAAATATTGTGGAAGATGACAATGATGAAACTCTAGAGGACGAAGAGTTTGGATTACGTGACATTGTTGATTAAATTTAAGTTATACCTGGAAATCAAGCTTTGCAATGTTTTGACTCTGACATTTCATGAAAAGAATAATCAATGAATTAAAGTTGTTATGTATTCAATATTTGTAATTTGTGATTTTCGCATTGATTTTTAAGTTAATTATTATTTTTTGAAAAAAAAGTTGTTATTATTATTTTTTTGACATGAAATTCATAAAAAAAACTATTATTTAACTATTTTTAGTTAATATTTTTGTATAAAAATTGTGATTTTGACATGTTAATTCTAGCAAAAAATTATCAAAACATTTATTTTTTTGTTATATTTATGTTAAAAATGGTTATTTTTATGTCCATTGTTAAAAAATGTTGTTTTTTAGAAACAATTATTTCATGTGGATTGAAAAATTAATTAAGGATGTATAAATATGTAGATTATCTAAAATTCAAACCATCGACTTTCTAATTTAAAAACGCAAAACAATAAAAACCCCCCTTAAAAAAAAAAAAAATTAAGATAGAGAACAAGAAAATATGAATAAAATGACCACTTCAAAAACTATCAAATTTAGAAAATAATTTTTTACATTTCACACACTAGAAAATTAAAAGTCAAGAAATAGGTCTTTAAAAAAAAGGGTGTGATGCAGAATACTCACTTTTTAAAATCAGCATGAAAATCACTACCATTCTAAAACTCAATGCACATGAAAAAAATTAAAGTTCCAAAAACCATGTTCTAAAAAAAACATGTGTATTCTGCGTCACCACTTTTGAAAATCGGGTCATTTTTTTGCTATCTCTACGAAACGGTAACAGTATCAGTTCCCGTTTCAAAGTTTACATTGTTAGATGCCTTCATGAACGAATGTCGCATGCAACAGAACCACAGATTCCAGAGTATCACTCAACAGATGTTGAGGTCGATAGGTGATTCAACATTCAGGGTCAGAAAGCTCACAAAAGCAGCATGTTTACAAAAAATCCTGAAACTTCTACCCGGTAAAGGAAAAAAGGCGCTAAAGAAGGAAAACGCACCAGAAAAGCCCGGATCAAAGAACAGAGGCAGTTTTCGATACGCGATTAGCGCTAGCGCGCATCGCTAAGAAAATTGTTCAGAAAGCAAAGTCCCTAACTTGCTTAGTCATTCGCAAGTCCGGAAACTGAAATAGAAAAAGTAGAAGCAGTTTGAGGGAAATTTGGGTTGTTGCCAAGTATATACGCAGTAAATTCGCCCAACCAGAAGATAATTCTCAAAAATATCTTCTAGTGTACTAAAAAGTGGTGCCAACAGTTGCCATTTCTGTTTGCATAACTCAAACAAAAGCAGAAGGCAACCAACCGATTCTTCCCAGGCGAATGTTGAATGCTCGCAACATTTAAGGAGCAAATGCAGAAATAGTTAGGAATTAGATTCAGTTTTTAGAAATAGTTTTGCTTTAGAAGAAGGGCGGTCATTTAAACCATATCCTAAATTTATGTAATTAAGTTAATTAGTTAGCAGTATTTAAACCCTTCTCATGCATTTGGAGAAGGGTCCAGAAATTTGTCAAAAAACTTGTCCTCAGAACATGCACTTTTGCACCCTCGGAGGGGGTCTTTGATGAATGGATGGATCAAGGTTTATTAATGTTTGCATTTGATATCTGCTACTGATGTTGCACTTCTGTACTCTTAGTAGATGTTAGAGCAAGGAGAGATAAATCATTGTTGCTTGAAGCTTATGAGTAGGATCAGTCATAAATGGTACTTTTATCTCTTGGCCATTTCTGCTTATATTCTTAAAGTGATATACAGTTTTAGTTGTTTATATGCTATTGTATGAATTTGTGAGTTACCATTTGGCACTTTTGTACTGTGGAGCCATTTATTTATCTCTGATATATGAATAACTTATTATGCGATATGCTGTTCACAACTGTTTTGCCTAACTTTTTATGCAAAGTAGTTCATCTTAATTGATTTCTATTCTTATGATAGCTGAATGATTTTTATTACCAGTTATTGTTTGAAATCTTTTTAGATCGCATAATAGAAGAAATACACCCCGGGTTAGCATAGATTAGATGTGCTGTTTTTCATTAGATTACAATAGCATAGATTTAGTTTAAAAAGTTTGAATTAGATTAGCTTTAAGTATTCTTAGATCAGCAACATCCAATTCTGCACACACACACCCTTAGATTGGGAAACTGGTCTCATTATCCCCAGTCGGACCCGCTATACCAAACGGATAAGGAGCTGCCAACCAAGATCCGGACCGGGTGGGTATCCCCCTTGTTGTCGACCCGATTTTCGGGGCTTCAACAACTTCTCAAAAGTTTGAAGAAAATCTGGCAAAGGATTTTCAAAATTTATACTTATTTCCAAGGGGCTTATCAACTGCTGCCAACATTCTTTGGCAAAAATGAATTCTTGAAATAAATGTTGTATGTTTTCTTCAGCGTGCAAGCATAATGGGCATCGTGATGGGCCTTGAAAGCCTTTTTTTTTTAAGTTTTCACTAGTCAATATTTTCCCTTTTAAAAGAGTCCAGATGAACATTTTGATCTTAGGCAAACTTTCTGATTTCCATGCTATTTTCCAAGAATCCCAATCTTGTTGATCTGGTTGTTCTTGTAAAATTTTATATCCAGTCTTATCCGTGTAATGCCCACCACTTGGATCCCAGAGATAATCATCTTCTTTGTCATAGTTGATTTGTGCTGCCCTTTTTAGGAGCTCCCTGATTATGCTCCATTGCCCTTCCAGGTTTGCAAGAATTGTTGAAATTTTCCAGTCTTTCCATTCCTTTTGGTTCCATAGAGAGATTGAGTGTAAAGTGTTGAGACCTTTTCCTTTCATCCACTCTTGGATGCCTTCAATTTCTGGATGAGTCTGCAGTGGTTGTTTTTCCATGATTCTATCCTCCCAAATCGGTATCGTTTTTCCATTGCCTGGGATTTTAGAGATGTAGCTACTCATTAGAGGAATTTTTTTTTTACTAGCTTCCATGCTTGGGTACATTGTCTTATTGAGATATTTCCATTGAGCAACCTTTTTTTGGAGCCATCCATGTATTTGAGATGAGAGTTTTTTTCCACCAGCGCTCTTTTCATGTGATCAGTGTCCAACAGTGTAAACTTTGAAACGAGAACTGATACTGTTACTCATTTCGTAGAGATAGCAAAAAAGTGATTTGATTTTGAAAATGGGTGATGCAGAACACACATGTTTTTTTAGAGCATAGTTTTTGGCACTTTAATTTTTTTTATGTACATTACATTTTAGAATGGTAGTGATTTTCATGTTGATTTAAAAAAGTGGGTATTTTGCATCACACCCTTTTTTTAAAAGACCTATTTTCTGACTTTAAATTTTCTAATGCATGAAATATAAATAATTATTTTCTAAATTTGATAATTTTTGAAGTGGTCATTTTCTTCATATTTTCTTGTTTTTTATTTTAATTTTAATTTTTTTGTAGTGAAGTTTTTATTGTTTTGCATTTTTAAATTACAAAGTTGATATTTTGAATTTTTGATATTCTACATATTTATACATCCTTAATTAATTTTTCAATCCACATGAAATAATTGTTTCTAAAAAACAATATTTTTTTAACAATGGGCATAAAAATAACAAAAACACTACACATTTTGATAATTTTTTGCTAGAATTGACATGTCAAAATCACAATTTTTATACGAAAATTTTAACTAAAAATGGTTAAATAATAGTTTTTTTATGAATTTCATGTCAAAAAAATAATAATAATCACCTTTTTTTTTTTCAAAAAATAATGATTAACTTAAAAATCGATGCGAAAATCACATATTACAAATATTGAACGCATAACAACCTTAATTGAGTGTTTATTCTTCTCATAAAATGTGAAAGTCAAAAACATTGCAAAGCTTGATTTCCAAGCATAACTTAAATTTAATCAACAATGTCACGTAATCCAAACTCTTTGTCCTCTAGAGTTTCATTATTGTCTTCTTCCACAATATTTTCTGCTTCCTTTTGCTCATTTTCCTCTTCTAATGGATCTTTGATGTCTGCAAATCTCCTAATGTATGTATTTCCAAACATTCCATGTAATGGTGGTTGGGGTTCCTTTGCTTTTTTTGCCACACGTGATTCACTAAAGTCCCATTTCTTCAACCCAATTTCTTGCATTGCATCTGGAAGAAATTGAAGAGCATTAATTCTTTGCTGAATGAAATTGCATTGTAATGGATCTTTTGTCAATTGCAATGCAATTTATTCTTTTTTGAAGGCAGCATGCTAGTGTTGTACCTAATTATCAAGCACAAAAGAAATAAAGAAGTAAATTAGTACAATGACATATTAATTAAAAAATAACATATTGAAATTCAATTCCATATAATAAAACTTACCTGAGTCAGAAAATAAATCCAGAACCCAATCTCCTTCATTTGAACATATGTCTGTAAGATAGTTAATCAATAATTGTGGTTTTTGATAAATGTTAACTATATCTCCTTTTGCTTATTTGTCTTCATCTGTTAGTTTTCGCACAACAACATCATAAGTCAGTATTTGGCTATGACTCTTTCCGTCTACTCGATTAAAAATCATAGACATATGGCTATCATCTTTTGCCTAACTATTAATATGAATGAACTCACAATCATCTATAAATTGTTGATCTTCATTGTTAAGAAATTTGATTTTTCCCTGTAACATGAAATATTAAAAGTTCAATTAACTTGTACATAAATGAATTTTTCAACATTAATCAAATATACATTTTAAACGTCTGACCATGTAAGCTACATCCTTGAATTTGTTTTCTCCTTGAAGCTTGACAATATCATTGCCAATTGTGTGTCTGAATAAAATGTCACAAATCTCCATAATGGTGATGACGTGACTTTTACAAATCCTGCAACCACTTTACTATGAGCTTGATAAGTATAAAGGTCACTATCATAGTAAATGTTTGGAATATTGAAACCATGGGGAATATCTGCAATAACTAGGGCATACTCCCTTTTCGGTATGAGTTTAGCAATGTCTTTACAATCGCCTTGTATTACTTGATATTGAATAGTGTCTAGCCCATTTCAAATGAAATGATTAAGAGTTGGATCAAGTTCAA
This sequence comes from Pinus tabuliformis, assembly GCA_031772625.1. Taxonomy (NCBI): domain Eukaryota; kingdom Viridiplantae; phylum Streptophyta; class Pinopsida; order Pinales; family Pinaceae; genus Pinus; species Pinus tabuliformis. Next base: position 678,812,700 of record CM062807.1, read on the forward strand.
CATTCTTAATACGTTGCTTCCTCAGTCTTTTGATCTTTATTTTTTCAATAAAGGTTTTGAAACTATCTGGTGCTCCATTATCATCCTTCCTCATCTTTTATAAAATAAACAAATATATGTGTAAGTTATAAATTAAAAATAGTACACAAATGAATAAAAATAAATGTATAAATCAAGATACCTTTTTAAATGCAAGATAAAAAGCTTTTAATGTTGATGTAGAACTTGACTCTGGATAGTTGCGTATAACATCATCCCAACTATCTTCATTCAAAAATCTAACCATTTGTTCTTGAATTTTCATGTAAACTTTGTGACTGCATAGATAAAGTAACAAAAAATTAATATAATGATATGTATAACAAATACTACCAAGAACATGTTTTATTTAAAAGATAACTATAATCTAGAAATAAATAAAAATAATTCCGCAAACTTATTTTTGAAATTCTTCAGACATTTCCTCCAATAATAATTCCCCTGACCTCACACGAGATGATATTGTTTTGAAATTTTTTTCTTCTTTCACTCCTTGCATCGCCCTCCAAGGTGTGATAGTCATGTCGTCTAGAAGTTGCTTCATTTCAGGAGTTGATTTACTGTTGCTACATATCAATGGCTTACACTTTTTGACCCTATGGTTTTTAATGCCAATGTCTTCCCACATGCTAAAAATCTCATCAATCGACTTCCAAACATCTCCAGTTCTAAATGCCAATTGGAAAATGTTATCAACACATCTGAATAAATCACTATTTTTGTTGCCTTTTCCACCTTTTGAATTGATTTTCTCTTCAATTTGATAGCCTATTTCCATACAACATTCATTTCGGAAATCTGTAGTAACATTTATCCTATCCCCACCACATTTTTCTTGAAATTCACTATGAATAAATCTAACCCTTTGGATGAAAGTCATAGACATCCTATATTCATTATCTGAATTATGATCCCATGCCACTAAATTTGCCTCTGTTTCTGATAAACTAGCATAAATGATACATTTCATTGTTTCAAAACATGGGTTATTAGGATATTCCTCCATCAATTGTCTTTGAGCTTCTATCAAATGGTTCCCCCCAAGCACATAATAATTGTATTCAAAACATTTTAACTTATCAAATGCTTCTTTATTGGGAACTTGAAGTGGATCAACAAGAAGCACATAACTAACCACATGAGCATATGGATTATACCTCATTAATGTCTTCAAGTTGTGAACATGCAGATGATGTGGCTTTCTGACTTGATATTGACATTGTCCTTCACTTGCCTTATAGGTTTGTCTGACATTAAGATGAAATGTACGACCACCATCAATTAAGTTTCTTTTTGTCAAATTCTGTCGAATGGCATTTTGTTTTGTTTTGATAATGCCATCATCTAAATAAACTTCTGATGTAATGATTTCTCTACTTTCTTTTGAAGTTTCACTAGGTTCTTAACTGCTGGTAATGACTACTTCAAAATCTTTAACTTTACTTTTCTTCGTCACAACATTCTCAACAGATTTATTCTTGGGCATTGTTACTTTTGGTCTTTTACGGTTCTTCTCAGTTCCAATGTCATCTTCAGTAATGGCAACATATGATTCACTGTCAGTTTCAACTTCATCGTCCTCAAAAGTAACTTGTTTATCCTTGCTAGATTTATTCACCAGAGGCCTTTTTTTTCTGATTCTCTGGATGTAGTTTTGTAGCATCATCAATTACTACATTTTGCTTGTTTTCCATATCTTCTTCTGACACTGAGTAAAAACTGCTGACAACTTTCATGACATCATGCTCTATGAAATGAATGCCTCCCAACCTAATTGAACAACTTTCAACAAAATTTTACCAAACAAAATATCATATGTCAATAAAAACAAAGTTAAAAAAATATAGTGAGACATTTTCAAGAACGCAAAATAAAAATATAAATAACAATACTTACGATGTTTTGTGTCATCTCATTTACGATTTGTTTACACAACTTTGTAGATACCTCTATCGTGTCATACAATAAATATGATAGTCGGTATTTAATCCTTTCATGTGACTTGAGAGCTTTTGTAAGTATGTAAACAACTTCAGTGTTTGGTACCGAACACATATCTATGACTCTTCACATCACCTCAAAAATTCCATTATCATTCAGTATATCAATATATAGATATATATTCACATTTGTGCTTTCTCTTTCTTTCACATACCAGATTCTTGATGGAAATTTCACCTCTTTTGAATTCTTCCAGTCTGAAATCATCTTCTTATCACTTGAGGCACTTGAAAGATTTGTAGCCATGAGTTCATGTGGAGTTCGTTCACCAATGTTTCTTAAAGATGCACCTTTAAGAGTCTTTGGTCCAGAAAGATTCACAGAAATTTTCTTTGATGCCATTTTCTTGAAAAATAGAAACACATAAATTAGTAAATAACAAAAAAATATTAACTTAAATTAACAACGAAAATATATTATAAATTTTTTATTTGTATAATCAGAATCGCCCAGCCACCCCTAATGAGCGGGCAGGTGGGAGTTCGAGTGAGGGACGATGGGGCGGGGTGGGCAACCGGGCGGGTGAGGGCGAGCGGGGTCGGCGGGCGGGCCAGGTGGGTGTGGGCGAGAGGGGTGTGTGGGTGGGGGTGAGTGTGTGGGGGGGGAGGGCCGGCCGCCAACCTCCCCACCCGCACCCGGCCCCCTTGACCCGCCAACCTCCTGATTCACACCCGCACTCGCCCCTCTTGACCCGCCAACCTCTAGATCCGCACCCACACCTTGGCCCCTTGACCCGCCAACCTCCCGATCCCCACCTGCACCCAGCCCCCTTCCACCCACATGCGCCCACGATGACCCTCTTCCCTCACATCCACCCGGCTCTCTGCCACCCCTCTCGCCCCCCCTCACACACTCCCTCACCCCCTCACACCCACCCGCCTCTCCACCCCTCTTGCCCCCCCACCTACTCGACCCCTCCAAAATCCCCACACCTTCCACCCCCTCACACACACCCCTCACACACTTGGCACTCCTGTGCACCCTCGCCCACCCGACATCCCCACACAGCCCTACCCACAGCCTCCCCTTCCTTGCCCACCCTTCCACCCACCCTCGCTCTCCCTCGCCGTCCCCTTCTCTGCCCGCCCCTCACTCGCCCCCTCACCCGCACGCCCTCCTTGCCCACGCCTGCCAACGCCGGCCCCCTCACCCTCCGCCCCCTTACTCGCCCTCCTCCACCCACCCCAACCCCACACTCGCTCGCCCACATGCCCACACCCGCCCCCTCACCCGCACGCCCTCCGCACCCCCTCACCAGCCTTGCCGCCCATGCCCGCCCTCCCCCGGCACACCCAATCGCCCCCCTTTGCCCACCCTGCATGCCGCGCCCTCCCCACCCGCCCTCGCCCATGCCCACAATCGTCCCACCCCCTCACCCGCCCGCCCGACCTCACCCACGCCCACGCTCGCCCCACCCCATCACCCGACCCCTCACCCGCCCACCAGCCCTCGCCCACGCCCGCCCCACCCCCTCACCCGGCCCCTCACCCGCCCACCCGACATCGTCCACACCCACATTTGCCCCACCCCATCACTCGGCTTCTCACCCGCCACCCCGGCGGCCCGCCCCCCCGCTCGGAATTGCGCGACCACTGGTCGGGCGGGGGGGGCGGGCCACCGGTTAGGCGCCAGCCTATGGTGGGGCGTGGGCGGGGAGGAAGGGTGGGCGGGGGGAGGCTGTGGGCGGGCGTGGGTGGGGTGGGTGAGGGGGAGGGCGTGGGGGATGGCGTGTGAGGGGGTGGATGAGGGGGAGGGCGTGAGGCGTGAGGGGGTGAGAAGGGTGGCTTAGGGGGAGGGCGCGTGGGTGGAAAGGGTGTGGGTAGGGCGGCTGAGGGGAGGGAGGTGAGGGGGAGGGCGTGCGGAGGGCGAGTGAGGGGGAGAGCGTGGGTGGGGAGGATGGATGAGGGGGAGGGCGTGTGGAGGGCGAGTGAGGGGGAGAGCGTGGGTGGGGAGGATGGATGAGGGGGAGGGTGTACGGGTTAGGGGGCATGGCTATGGGGGTCGATGTGGGGTGCGGTCGGGTGGGTGTGGGCAGATGAGGGTGAGGGGGGGGAGCGACTAGGTGTGGGTGAGGGGATAGAGGCGGCGTGGGCGCGTGGAGGTGGAAGTGGGGCAGGTGCGGGTGGGTATAGGAGGATTGGCGAGTCATGTGGGGATGTGGGGGTGAGGGCTCTGGGGGGTTGGTGGTAGGGGATGAGGGTGGCGTTGATGGGGCGGAATGTGGAGGGGGGGTTAAGGGGGCAGTGGCGTGGGGTGTGGGTGAAGGGGGTGAAGGTGTCGGGATGGGGGGTGAGTGGTAGGGGGCGATTCGGGCTGCGACGCCCACCCTGCAGCTCGCCCGCTTGCCATGGGCAAGCCACCGAGCCGCCCCCACACCCCCATCGCCCCCCTGCACCCTCACAGCCCGCCTGCTTGCCCGACCTCCCCGCCCACCCCGCGACAGCACGACGACCCACCCACGACTATTGGGCGATTGAGTTTGATCGGGCCCACCATGCTCACGACGGACGTAATTGTTTTTTTGCTAAAGCAAGAGGAGTTCCTTCTATTTCATAATATCGAGAATAAATTTACAGAATATACAAGAATCCTGCACTCTAAGAGGTGACAGGGAAACAAAGGGCATGATGCCAAAGTAAAGCATCACCCCGCTACAACAAACAACAAAATATTTCATTACATACTTTTGGCTGAACCATTCAAAACAAAGGCTTGATCTCCAGCAAACAAACATCCATGTAACTCAAGCGAAAAGCCCATCAGGACACGTGGCCCCATTAAAAAAGCACCAACCGATCTGACGGTAAACACATCCCCACGCAAATGGACGACACCCCGAAGTATCGCACCACCAAAACTGCTCGAAGAAACCGCGGACCCCACCAAACCCACGGCCCCACCAAACTGCTCGATGAATCCAGAGCGTTGAATTACCTTGCGCCATCGGACGACTGAGAAAAAAATCGCGCGCCTGAAGTCATCGACCTTTAGGGCACGGGGAGAGTGGTTTTAGGACCGGGCCCTCCTCCACGTGTCATGTTATCTATGGCATCGCTGCCAATAAACAAAAACCACTTTTAACAAAAAAGCGGTGTGATTGCTACGAAACCGCCTACCCCACCAAACCCCCGGGCCCTACCAAACTGCTCGATGGATCCTGAGCGTTGATTTACCTTGCGCCATCGGACGACAGAGTAGAAAATCGCACGCCCGAAGTAATCGACCTTTAGGGCGCGGGGAAAGTGGTTATTGTACCGGGCCCTCCACCACGTGGCATGATTTCTATGGCATCGCTGCCAAAAATCTGAAACCACTTTTAACCTGAGAGCGGTGCGATCGCTGCGAAACCGCCCAGAGGCGGTTTTGACTTCCGTCACTGAAAAATTAGGATGATGCGGAAGTTTCTGATGCTGCTTTCTACGGTCCAGGAAGCTCTGACGCCCGTCATTGAGAATAGTCCTGATCGTGGTCCACTTTACCTCTAACCTTGGCTTACCTTTCATTGTGCATCTTTTTGTCCCACTTGGTGTAGCCCTCTGACCGCTGACATTACTAATTGGGTTCTGTCATTTTGCATCTGTACTCTTCTTTGTCCTCCTCCGTTTGGTTATGGCAGAGTTTTTTCAGGTTACTCTGCACCATTGTATTCCACCTCCTTAAGATTGCATTGTCCTTGCTGCTAACACCTTCGTTGGATAGAATGTCAGCCAATTTGTTGGGCTTTCTCCTCACATGAATAAATCTGAGAGTACAAAGTTCCTGTAGATGCACTTGAATTCTATGAAGGACTCTAGTTAACCTCCAATGTTTTGTGACCTTTTCCGGCCCTGTTCCATTACTGATTCTCTTGGAAATGTTTATGACTAACTCTGAATCCACTTCTATTATGACATTTTGGCAATTTCTCTGTATCAAAAATTCTAAGCATTGTTCCAAAGCCATTAGTTCAGCCATGTTGTTAGTGGCTTTTCCTAAGTGACCATGGAAGAGAGAGATTATACTACCTGTATCATCCCTTAGAACTCCCCCAAAACCAATATCTCCTGGGTTGCCTTTGGAAGCTCCATCAATGTTGTACTTTAAAAACCCTTTAGGGGGGATGCCAGAATTCCTCCACCTCTTCTTTTATGCTTGCTACCTATCTAGACCTTGAGGAATAAGCCCCTACAAGTCTAATAGCTGGAGGATTTTCAACTCTCCAATTGAGGGAGGATTTTTGGGGAGATTCCTAACTGTGGTGCCCACTGTCTCCTTTAGTTGTTTTACGATCAGTTCTACCAGGCTAAGTGAGGCAGACTTTTCCTCTTTGAATATTATTTTGTTCCTTTCCTTCCACACATTCCAAATGATGAAACTCGACAAAAGATTCCAGACACAGTTGAGAATTTCATTATCTGAAAAATTATTTCTCCAGTTGTTTAGGGTGTTGGCAATACTTTCTTTGTCTCTATCAGACTGTTTGAAGATGTTGGTAAAAAATTCCCATATCCTGTTGGTGAAAATGACGCTGTTGAGAAGATGCTTTATAGTCTCCTCCTGGGTCTCACAGAGTTGACATTTAGAGGGTCCCAGCATGTCCCTTTTTTAAGGTTGTCCCAGGTTAAAATTTTCCCGTGGTGAATTAACCACATGAAAAGTTTGATTTTCATCCAGCCTTTGTGCTTCCAAAGCTTCTGCCAAGTTTTATTAGGAGCTTGGGGTTCCATATCAAGGAGAAAACATTTAGCTTCCTTGATATTAAAGTTTCCCTCTTTGTTGTTACCCCATCTCAGTTCGTCCTGCCCTTCCATTACTAAAATTATTCTCTGATCCAACAGTCTCTTGAGGGATTCTGCTTTACTGTTAAGGGTTCTGTCCTCTTTGCCCTCAATCTTTTTCCAGATTTTCCACTTTCCTGCATTATGTGAGTTCTCCCAAAAGTATTTCATTTTTACTAATCCTTGATTGTCAGTCTTTTTCTTGAGGCCTAAAAATTCTTCCTTTAGTAGATTTGGTTCCTGTTGCCATTTGTCTTCCTAGAAAAGAGCCATATCTCCCTCTTTGATTTCCTAGAAACTATTTTTTTGCACCACTTCCCTGTTCTCCCAGGCCTTGTTCCATATGGGGGAGCCTTTCACTGTTCCTGTCATACATATGATATCCGAATCCGGCCAGGCATTGGCATATTTTTCCTTCCAGATGCTTGCCCATTGAGCTTTAGGATCCTTAACCCACCTCCACCAAAGTTTGGCTCCTAGAGCCTTGTTGAGAATCTCTGGGTTGTCTAAACCCAGGCCTCCTTGGTTCTTGGGTTTGCATACCTTTTCCCAAGAGACTAAAGCCCATTTTTTCCTAGCTTCTTCTTTGCCCCACAGAAAGTCTCGTTGAATATTCCGAAATTGCTGCAAGACTCCTATTAGAGCTGGGAGGGCTGATAGCATGAAGATTGGGATAGCTTGGAGAATTGCTTTAGTAAGAACCAGTCTACCAGCTAAATTTAAAGATCTGTTTGTCCATTTCCTGACCTTGTCTTGCATTTTAGTTATGAATGGATCCCATATTCTCTTGTGTTGGGGTTTAATTGTAAGTGGAACTCCCAAATACTTGGAGGGAAGAGATTCTCTTTGAAAGCCTAAAATTCTGGAGACATTTCTCTGGATGGCAATATGAGTGTTGAAGAAAAATACTTTTGATTTGGTAAGGTTAACTTCCATACTTGTGGATTTTGTGAAGTCGTCCAAAATTTGTTTGTAAGCAAGTTCTTTTTGACTGTAGGAATTCCTTGTAACATGGTATCATCTAAAAATTGTTGATGAGTTAGAACTTTCCCATTCTCCGTAAGTTGGAGACCTCAAATTCTTCTCGTTACTCTTGCATGCTTGATGGACCGCCCCAGCCCTTCCATCATGAGGATGAAGAGAAAGGGAGAGAGCAGATCTCCCTGTCTTAGACCCCTGGAAGGGAGAAAAAGCTCAGAAGGAGAGCCATTCACTAAACTTGAAAAGCTGGACGAAGTTACAAGGGCCATGACCCATCTGACCCAATTATGGTCAAAACCAAACACTGTGAGCACTTTTTTGATGTATATCCAATTCACTTTGTCATATGCTTTGGCTATATCCAGTTGCATGATCATTCCCGCTCTCTTGTTGCCAATTAACGAGTGAACCACCTTGTGAGCTTAAATTATGTTGTCCAGAATTTGTCTTCCTTCAACATACCCTGTTTGTTCCCCAGAGATAAGTGTGGGCAGCAGGGGTTTGAGTCTATTGGCCACCACCTTGGAGATTATTTTGTAGACAACATTGCATAAGGCGATGGGTCTATATTTCTCTGGTGTTTGAGCATTATCCTGTTTTGGAATAAGGGAAATAAAGGAAATAAAGGAAGTATTGAGAGCTTTCAAAATGGTCTTGTTCTGCCTGGAGTCTTCTACTATCTCTACAATATCCCTTTTAACAATATTCCAGTAGGCTTTGAAGAAATCCACATTAAATCCATCCGGGCCTGGTGCCTTGCCATTTTGCATTTCCTTGAGGACCTCACTGATCTCCTTTTCAGTTACAGGTCTGTTGAGATTACCATTATCCTCTCTGGATACTAATTTAGGTATGTGTTTAATTAAATTCTTAATGAAAGGTTCTCTTCCTGAAAAGTTTTCCTTGGAAATGTCCCGAAAATGCTTTACTAACACTACTTCTATCTCCTCATGGGCTTGATGAATTTGGCCATTCTCGTCCTTGATCGAAGAGATTCTGTTGTGAGTTCTGTTTGCAATGGTAGATCTGTGGAAAAATTTAGTATTGCGTTCTCCTTCTTTTAGCCATAGAACTCTAGATTTTTGTTTCCAAAAAATTTCTTCTTGTTTGCACAACCTTTCCCATTCTTGGTGGTATTTCTCTGCTTGATCATTTTTGTCTTTGTCAAAGCCATTCTTGATCAAAGCTTGATTGAGCTCTAGGATTTTGATTTCCATGATTTTTTTACTTGTGAAAATATTGCCAAATTCCTTCTGGTTCCATTCCTTTAGCTTCTGCTTGATGTGTTTTAATATTTTATGTAGCAGGAACATAGATGATCCCTGAATCTGCAGGTCTTCAGCCCACCATTTTCCAATGTTGCTGATGAAATCCGGGTGTGAAAGCCACATATTTTCAAACCTGAATGGGTTTGTTTCTAGGGGTTCCAATGCCCTTGATCTCCATTTTAATTGGCCAGTGATCTGAGCCTCCAAAAGGAAGAATATCAGCTATTATTTCCTTGTCTAGAAGCAGGAGCTCTTCAGAGATCATGAATCTGTCTAGCTTGGAAGCTACCTGGGAATCCCCTCCTCTTTTGTTGTTCCATGTGCAAAGACCATTGTTTGTCTCAATGTCCACCAGCTTCATGTTTTCTGAAAAACAATGGAAAGCTGAGGAATCTTTGTTTAGTGCTCTTGTCCCTCCTTTTTTCTTCGAGAGAGATCTGATCATGTTGAAATATCCTCCTATAACCCACGGTAACCCTGCGAATCTGCTCCGAAGGTCCACTAAGGAATCAATAAACTTGATTTTGTCATCTAACCTTTGAGGGCCATAAACATTCGTTACAAGATATGTGTCCCTGTCTCCTACAGGCTGTATAACAATTGATAAATAAGTTCTTGATGCCTCTGCATCAATAATACCTATTTTTTGGGGGTTCCAAAGGATGAGAATACCCCCTGCTGTGTTTTCTGCTTTGAATTCTATAAACTCATATCTGTTGAGCTACCTACTATGGATTTGTCTTATCTTTTGAACATAGCATTTCTTTTCTTGGACAAAAATTATATCCGGAGCTACTTGTTTCATTCTATTATTCAACATTCTCTGTTTTCTTTTGCTTCCTAGACCTCTTACATTCCAAGTTGTAAAATTCATAATTACAGATTGGTAAAGGAGTAACTGGTTAGATCTTTCATCTTACCTGAGTCTATCATGAGCTTTCCACATTCCATTAAAAGCTCGTTCTGCTTTTTTCTACCCCTTTTTTCCCCCGCGTTTCTTGGAGCTGATCCTGAAGTTGATTTTACTGCTTTCATTCCATGATTTCCCGGTCTTTCAATGTTGTTATCTTCTACCAAGCTCTTTTCTTGTGTTTTCCATAAGAATAACTTCTTTATTCGATCACATTCTTCTTGTGGTAGAGATTCTACCCCACCCGTTGTTCCCTTACTCAAGAACCCTTATAGATCTAGGTTTTCTCTTGTCAAGAATATCTTGTAACTCATTGTCTTCCAGTTCCATCTCGCTCTGAGTCATTTCCTGATCCATATCGATCTTTGATTCACTCATCATTGTCCCTTTCTGTTTTTCCTTTACCTGTTCCTGATCCTGTTCTTCTTCCTTTTCCTGCTTATCATATCCCTCCTTCATTACTTGATTTTCACCTGTTGTATCTTCCTCCTCTTCAAGAACATGGAACTGATTCGGCCTCCCTTTTTGGTCATCTCTTGGGTGTTGATTTGGCCCTTTTTTTCCATTTTTTCCTTTGTGAGCTACCTTGTGAAATCCATCTATTTCTTTCATTGTGTTATGTTTGCTTTTGTTCTCTACCTTGCTGAGAGGGCAGTCTCTAAGAAGGTGTCTGTGTTCATGACATTTTAGGCATCTAAAAGGAATATGCTCGTAGTCGACAGTCTGCATCCATTCCTCATCATGAACCTCCAGTATGATCTCGTCCCGAAGTGCTCCAGATAGGTTCATCTCTACACATATCCTGGCAAAGGAGGTGTATTTACCCCTACTTGTAGCTTTAGAAGTTTTGACATACCTCCCTAATTTATTGCCTATCGTTGTTAGAGATTCTATTTGCCAGTAATCCAGAGGTAGCGAATAGAGTCTTACTCAAACTGGGACTGAGGTAAAGGTTTCCCGCTCCGGCACGAAGTTCATCATCCACGACCGCATGTAGAGCCTTGCTGCTGCATAGAAGTAGGGCTCACCTTCAAACACTCTGTCTTCGTCCTCAATGTTTGCAAACACCACAGTGAAAAAACCCTTGGATCCTAGATGAAGATCGATGCTTCCTTTAGGCTTCCAGTGGTATCTGATCCATGTTTGTAAAGCCTTTTCGGTGGGCCATAGTCCCATGAATTTTCATATGATTGCATAAGTCTGCATGTGCTCCCTGTGGGCCTGCAGCTCTGGATTATTTAAGATTACTTTGGGAGTGATTTCAGCTTTAGTTTTGCACAGTCTCTTTTGTTTCCTGCCTTTTGTTCTCTGTTTTTATCATTTTCCTCCTTGTCTTTTGTGCCTTCATTCTCCTTCTTCTTGTTACATTCTGTTTCCTCTTCCCTATTTTTTCCTCCTTCCATCTTGTTACCTCTGCCTGGTTCTGGGGGAGTCTTGCCCTTGTTAACCACTACCTCTCTGAAGGAGGGAGTGGAGCTCCCTCCTCGACTGCCGTCCATGGAGAAAAATGCGCGCAGAAACCCTCAACCCTGGTTTTCCGATTTTCCGCTCTTCCCGCTCCCAATGTTCGTCGACGGATGTAATTGTTATTTTGGCTTAGAAAAATTATTAATTTAAAAAAAAATTCTTTTTCATTAAACTAATTTAATATGAAAATTTTCAAGGAAAAAATTTAACTTATCTTTCAATTGTGAGAATTTTTCGTTGAATATGTTGTTTGGCTTAGAAAAATTATTAATTTAAAAAAAAATTCTTTTTCATTAAACTAATTTAATATGAAAATTTTCAAGGAAAAAATTTAACTTATCTTTCAATTGTGAGAATTTTTCGTTGAATATGTTGTTAATAGCAATGTAGCTGCTCCACAAATTCATGAGTCTTTCAACAAACTTCAGAAAACTTGGATGTGATGTGAGTAATAGTGATAATGAAATTTAAGATATAAGTGAAATTACGGAGATGTTTTACCGTACGGTTAATGTGGGATAATTTTTTTTAAAATATTATAAAGCGAATATTGTAGAATTGTTTTACAATGGGTTGAATATGGAATTAATTTGTTTTAGAATATATTAAAAAAAAAAAATTCAATTGTTTAGTAAATATTATATACTTTAACTACTAAAATAATTAATGTAGAAGTTGTAGTTTACAATTTTAGTTTTAATGATTTATTTCATAAAAAAATTTAGTTTACATTTTTTAATAAATTGTAGAATAAAATAACGAAGGTAAATAAATCACGAAAATTTTTGGAGGGAAATATTTTCGTGAAACTTTTTGGAGGGAAAATTTCATTCTTTAAGCTATATAATATCTTTAGGAGACTCTCTATTTTTATCATTCAACATCTTCTATTTTAAAGGGATGGATTGTTCCGATAGTGAAGTTTCGATTTATACACCATCAACATCTTCATCGTGTAACAACTCTATTCATATTGATGAATATAGCAGGAATTCTTCCACTATGAATAGAAAGTCAATTCTTCCACTTAGTCCTGATTCTAAGGACTATGAGAGTAGTGCTGAAGAAAGAGGGGATGGATAATTTCAAATAAATAAAGAGTCACAGATTCCACTTAGTCCTACTTCTAAGGACTATGAAAGTAGCAGTAATGAAGAGCATGATGGTGAAGTTCAAAAGAATGAAGTGTCACGATGTCCGCTTAGTCCTAATTCTGAGGACTATGAGAGCAGTAGTTTTGAAGAGCATGATGGAAAATTTCAAAAGAATGGAGTGTCATGGTGTCCACTTAGTCCTAATTCTAAGGATTATGAGAGTAGCAATGATGAAGAGCGTGATAATGAATTTCAAAAGAATGGAGTGTCAAAATGTCCTCTTAGTCCTAATTCTAAGGATTATGAGAGCAGTAGTGATGAAGAGGATGCTAATGAATTTCAAAAGTATGGAGTGTCACGGTTTCCAGTTAGTCCTAATTATAAGGACTATGAGAGCAACAGTGATGAAGAGAGGGATGATGAATTTCAAAAGATTGGAGTGTCACAGTGTCCACTTAGTTCTAATTCTAAGGACTATGAGAGTAATATTTATGAAGAGCGTGATGATGAATTTCAAAAGAATGGAGTGTCACAGTGTCATCTTAGTCCTAATTCTAAGGATTATGAGAGCAGCAGTGATGAAGGACATGATGATGCACTTAGTCCTAATTCTAATGAGTATAAAGGTAGCAGTGACAAAGGACAGGATGTAGCATCTTCAATAAGCGAACAATCACATTTTCGACGTAGTCCTAATTCTATGGACTATGAGAGTAGCACTGACAATGCACATGAGGAAGAATATCCATTAAACATCGAGTCAAATTTTCCATTCAGTCTGAATTCTAAGGACTATGACAGTAGCACTGAAGAAGGGGAAGATGAAGAATATCCTCCAAGTCAATATTTGAAAAGTAGAGCTGATCATAGTGTGGATAACATTCCTCTTAATGATGATGAAAATATTTATAGTATATACAAATGATTATCCAATGATGGAGATGTTGCCAAGAAATATTGTATCGAGGAGTAGGAGCAGACTTTTTCGTATCAATGCAAGCTATTCTAGTTATACAAGGGGTAGAGCAAAATATCTGACGAGAATAAGTTCTATCAGCGCTCTCATTTCAAGTGAATGTTGCCAAAAAAATTGCTTGAAACATATGGATTTCACATTTGCATTGGAAAGTAGGAAGACATATTTATCAATGAATAAAAGCATGCAAAATTCATATTTAGTTGGGTGCATGCAATCTACATTGTCAGGTTATGATTATCATATTAGGACTTTATTTATGTGTAGAAAAGCTTTCAAAATGTTTCATTCGATTGAGAATTTTCGTCTCTCGAGAATTCAAGAAAATTTGGAAAAGGATCCCACATTTTATTCAGAAGTACGTCATAAAAGACAGTTTGGACCATTATCAAATACTGCAATGTCATGGATGAAAGATTTATTTTCAAAGCATGGAGAGTGTATGCCAAATAGAGAGACAATACATATTCCAGATAATTTTTCAAGATGAGAAATCTACGACTTATACAAAGAATATGCAGAAGGTGCTGAAGGACATGGCCGGTTTATTACATATCAATATTTTGTGAAGGTATGGAAGAAAGAATTCAACAATGTCCGTATTTGTAAGAAGACAAGGATGGGGATTTGCAATACATGTGCTTCTCTTAAATAAAAAAGGGACAAATGTGAAGGGTCAGAAAGAGGTAAACATTCATAACTTTAATTTTTAAAATTGTATAGTCATCAACTATGAAAACATATTTCTTAATGAATTTGTTTTTTGTTGTGTAGATTTAATTGTCAAAGAACTTCAGGAGCATCGCGAACAACAAACAAACGAAAGGAAGAAGTTGTACAAGCATTGAAAGAAGTGTTATGATAATCCAAATAAATATTTGGGTTTGATAATTGATGGTATGGACTAGAAGAAAACACTTTTACCACATTTTGTTCACACACCCAAAAATTTACAGGAGGAAAATTCTATTCAGTGTCACTTGGTCGGTTGTATGGTCTTCAATGGGAAAATGTTACCAAGGGTGTACTTCACAGCTCCAAATATTCATAATGACGCAAATCTGACCATAACCATAATTCATGATGTGATTTCTCATTGGTCTGGTAATCTTCTTGAAGTTTTGTATCTACAATTGGACAACACTTGCCGTGAAAACAAAAATCAGGTTGTTTTTGGATATCTAAACATGCTTGTTGAATTGAGAAATTTTCAAAAGGTAAAGGTTGGTGTCCTTCTTGTTGGGAACACTCATGACCATATTGATCAGATGATCAGTCGTTTTTCAGTCACATTGAGGAGGAAGGAAGTTGGGAGCTTGCCATCACTAATTGAATGTATTAAGCAATCATACATGCAGAGCCTACTTTTGATGTGTTGGAAGAAACTGTTGACATGCGAAGGTTTATTTTGGGATCATATGGTGAGGGGAAATGCATTGAACAACTTAATGACATTAGCGTCCAACAAAATTGATGGGAAAACACTAATATGGGGCAAGCAGTATTCAACTACCGCAGAATGGGCACCGCCATTAGGTTTGCAATTTTTTAAGTTCATTCCAAATCATCTAATATTTGCATCAAAAATATTGTTATTACAATCAGTTGGTGAAGTTCATAATGCACGCAGACATAATAGAGATATAAATTATTCTGATTTCCTGGAAGAAATTAAAAAATATATTAGACATACATATGAGTACTTTGACATTGCTGATTCAGTTTGGTGAGAGTCATTTTTCAATAATCAAAGTGATATCATTTCAACAACAACAAATGAAGATATACCTTTGAAAAATCCATTTATTTGGCCACAAAATGTGTCGAATGAACATGAGGAAATAAACATTGTTGAACAACAACAATCTCAAGGTATTATTAATTCTTCACAGGCAGCGGAAAGAGAGATGTATATTGGTTCCAGAATATCTCGTGCACAACGTGAAGCCATGGAAGACTTTTATAGGGGTTCAGTACAGGATATTGAGGGTTGCATGATTGCAGTGCTAGCAGATGGAGATCCCAATGGCCTTCCATTCTAGGTTGCTAAAGTTATAAAGGTCTTTACAGAAAAATGAGGATGTTACAAGTGTTGAAGTACATTGGTATGCCACAAATACACATCCATTCAATGGTGTGTATAAGCCAGAGATGGTAGTTGACAAAAAAAATGGCGGAAAGAGAAAAAGAAAGGGTGTAAATATAAATCGCCGCTGCACAGACATATTAAAATTGGAGGATGTTGACATACTTGTTTATGACTTCAATTTAAAAAAGAGGAACTCTTCGCTTCAAGATGATAGAGATTTTGAAAAGGTTGTTACCAGAAGGAACAATGTTGAGATGGGAGTCTGCTGAAACCAGTCGTAGATCTAGAAGAATTTTGAAACCTGAAATGTTGGGCATGCATGTGGACTCAGATGGGGCACTAATTGATGAAAGAGAAGAATATGGAACATCTTCGTCAGCATCCAGTCACTCATATGAAGATGTGAATTCTGATGGTGTGCAAGAAAATATGAGTGATTTTGAATAATTGTTTAAGACAGTTTATATAACTGATGTATGCATCCTATCTTCAAATAAAATTAATGATTTCCATATGGTGTTAAATGAGAAGTTATGAGGCATTTTTATGTTGTTGGATTATATGTCTTAATTATGATAAATTTTATTGTTTAAAATATCTACAATGCAATATTAAATTAGAGATATAATGTATGTTTTATTTAATATACAAATAATGACTTTTGAATTCATTTAGTGATGTAATTTGTTCATAATGTCATGGTTTTTTAATTTTATAGTGGAAAAAATTTCAATTTCTTTTGTATCTAGCATGTTATGGTTGAAAACATGTTGAATTTATACTTAGGAAAGAAAAATAATATTTTACCAAAAACATTAATGTGTTTTTTTCCTCATAAACGACTTTGTTTGGCACATAAAAATTTGGTTTTACTAGCATTTTTTAAAATTTTGAAAATTGATTCTAAAAAAAATCATTGTTTCAGTATCATCACTTCCGTTTTGAAGCTATAATTTGCACGAAAATTTCATAGTAAATTTCGTAGTCACTGCCATTTTTAAAACATGTTCAAAATTGACGCCTAAAAAATAAAACATCGTTCCGGTATACACACTTTTCGTTTTTAGCACTGTTTTTGATGTTTTTTCGGAGTTTTTTGGCCAGAGTTCTAGTTTTGAGTTTATAGTTTTCGTTTCAAAGTTTACATTGTTCTCCATACTATTTTTCATTCACAGGGCTACATTCATGAGCCCAGGTATCCGAATTGATAGGCCTCCTTGTTCATATGGTAGCACTACTTGTTCCCACCTAACCATGCTGAATTTTTTGTTTTCTTGCTTCCCCCCTGCCATAAGAAGCTTTTTAAGATTAACTCCATTTGTTTGTGGGCACTTGCTGGGGCCATGATTATTGCATATTGGTAGATAGGAAGTGTTGCAAGGAGTGCTTTGATTAATATTACCCTTCCTTCCATATATAGCCACATCATACCCCAACTTTGTATTTTATTTTTCATTTTTTCAATTTGTTTAGTCCATATTTCTGCCTTCATCTTGAGATTGGAAGTCCCAGGTAAAAGAAGTGTGTCCATTTTTTTTAAACGAGGATTTCTAAGATTTGTGAGATCCTTTGCATGGTTCTGGAAGGGGTATTCCATCCATATATTTTGCATTTTTTATTGTTTAATAGCCCACCTGAAACCTGTAAAAAATCATCCAATTTTTTTTTGAACCTCGCTATTATTGTTGACGCCCCTCCCAACAACAATGTGTCATAAACAAAAAGTGAGTGGTTTATTATTTTTACTCCTTTTGCTATTCTGATCCCTGTGATGTTTCTTTCCTTTCTTTGTTTTTCTAAAGCTCCGCTTAAAGTTTCTGCCATTATAATATATAGGAAGGGAGAGAGAGGACATCCTTGCCTAAGGCCTCTTGTGCTTTGAAAAAATTTACTGGGCCTTCCATTTATGAGGGGGGCAATCCATGGAGTAGAGATGCATGCTTGGATGAATTCTATTATTTCTCTTGAGAAACCAAGTTTCTGGAAGACAACCATTAGATATGGAAGGCTGACCCTATCAAATGCATTTGCCATATCTGGTTTGATTATGATGCCTTTTTCTTGCCTTAACATACTAGAGTGTACAACTTTCTGTACAATAATTACATTATCTATGATTTGCTTGTTGGGCACAAATCCTCTTTGATTTTCAGATATGATTATTGGAAGCACTTCCTTGATTCTATTTGCAATTATTTTTGTTATTATCTTATAAGAGGAAATGCAAAGAGAGATAGGGCAAAACCTATTGAAAGTGGAGTGGTTTGGTTCCTTTGGGACTAGAGCAAGGTAGGAGGATTTTGTGTTGCTCTCTATTTTTTTTTTTTGAAGACATTCTTCACCATTCTTAAGAAGTCCTTTCTAATTGTATACCAATGAAATCTATAGAAAGCTATTGTGAAACCATCTGGCCCTGGGGCTTTGTCTGGATGCAAGCTCCATATAGCCGCCACTACCTTTTTTGTGTGCTTTAGGAAATCTTCATATTCAGCCGTTTCTTCATTTGCTGAAAGTAAGTTTTTGAAGTGCTTGTGGGATGATTTTTTTAGTTCCTCCACACCTTTGACCTCTTGACTTTCAACCTGTATTTTTTCTATTTGGTTTCTTTCTCTTCTAATCTTCATTGTGTTGTGGAAAAATGATGTATTTTTATCCCCTGCCTTGAGCCACAAGTTTCTGGATTTTAGTTTGGCCTCTTCTTCTTCTTTCTTGTTTTCCCTATATATTTCCCAAAAAATTTCCTTCTCTCATAGATAATCTTGCGTTTCTTTTTCTTTGCATTTTTTTCAATTTGCATGCTGTCCATTTTTTGCTGTAACTCTTTTTTATTTTATTTTACTTATTTATTTATTTCACTTGCTCTTGCCCATTCCTTTAGCTTGGCTCTTACATTTTTTAATTTTGTCTCCCAAATATACTGTGGTGATCCTGTTACTCTTGGCTCCTATGCTTCCTTGATTAATTCACTGATTTCTGTGTTGCTGTCCCAAATTGAGCTGTATCTAAATGGGAGCGATCCTTGGTTTTCCATTTTTCCCATGACTATTGCCACCGATTTATGATCAGATGTCGTGGTGTGTAAAATTTTTGATTTGATGCAGTTGTACACTGCGCTATGTTTTCTTGTATCATGATTCTATCCAACCTTTCTTTTATGTTGCTTTTTCCCACTCTTTTATTGCTCCACGTGTATTTCCCGTTGCTTGCCGGGATGTCTATTAAATTTTGTTGTTCCATTATTTCTTCTAGAGCATCCCTGGATGGGTCTGTGTGATATGTTCCTCCAAACTTTTCTTCTATACTTCTTACCAAATTTAAATCTCCTCCTAGGATTATTTTCCCAGCTTGCATTTCTTTTAGTGCTTCGTTTATGGTGGCCCAACATTGCTCTTTTTCCTTGTAGTGATTTGGGGCGTATATGTTTATGACACTATACTTCTCTTTTGTACTAATTTGCATTAGATCCGTTCTTATCCAATGCTGATCTTTTTTGTGTTGTATTAATTCCCATATTCCTTTTTTCCATATTGTGCAAATACCTCCTGACACTCCTATTGCCTGTATTGCTTCCCCTTCATAAGTTTTGAATTTTTTTTTGATATTTTCAGTTTCTTGGCTATTTGTTTTGTCTCCTGAATCATAAGGATGTTTGGATTTTCTTTTTCCAGAATGTCTTTTGTGGCATTTTCTTTGAAGGATGTTCCCATTCCTCGGCAATTCCAGGAGACCACTATCATTATTTGCTTGTTGGGTGGTGCATGGGTCCTTTCCCTCTTTGCTAGATTTTTTCGTTGTTTCCTATACTCCTTCTTAAGAAGGTTTCCATAGGTTGCTACGTTCCTAATGCCATTTCCATTGCTGTTGCTTTGTCCCTCAGCTCTTTGTTTGTCTTTTTTCCTGTTTTTTTTTTTTTATATTCTACATTTGGGATTGCTTCCTTTGACTGCTTTCTTGTTAGGATTCTATCTACTGGGGGGGACTGAAGTATGGGTGTTTCAGACTAGACGGGATGAACGGGGGTTGGGAGTATGGTGGGTGGATCTGGATCTGGGTTCGGGGGATGGGGGCGCTGAAGGATCCAGTGGCTCAAAAGGATTGGGACTAGTAAGAGGATTGTTGGCTGCTTTTGGTGATAGAGGGTGGTGATCAGAGGATATGGAGGGCTGCGAGAAAGGATGATTTGGTTGTTTGTGGACTGTCTTATTTCTTTTAACCTGTTCCCTTTTTTTACTGGATCTTTAATTTTTTCATTTTTTTTTTGTACATCTATTAGAAAAATGGCCATATTCGTGACATACCTTACATTTGAAGGGGATTTGTTCATAATCCAACTGTTGTATATGTTTCTACTGATCCACTTTGATTTTGATGGCTTTTGGAAGCCCTTTCCCTAGATCCACTTCTACACAGATTCTGATGCTTGCATGCATATTTTCCTTTGACTCACACCTGTCTATGTATTTCCCAACTGCATTTCTTATGGCTTTAATTGAGTCATATCCCCAACAATGGAGGGGAAGATGTGGCACTCTGACCCAAATGGGGACATTATTGGGTACATCCGTTTTTGGGTCGAAATTCGACGTCCAAATGTTTAAATATAGTCCCCTTGTATCCATAAAGTAAGGTCCATTCCTAAATATCAGATTTCGATCCTCCTTGGTTTCAAAGTGAAAGGTGTAGTATCCTCTTCTACAGAACTTGATTGAGATTTTCCCATCTATTGATGCAGTCCAGTTCCTTTCTATCCATTTTTGGACAGTTTTGGGCAATGGCCATAACCCAATAAATTGCCCAACTAATTTGCGTTCTGCCAGAGAAAGTGTTGCTTTACGAGGAAGGGCATGCGGGAATGAGATTTCAGGGTTGTCTTCCAATCTTTTAACAAACTTTGTCACTGATGGTCGGTTCTTTGTCGGGCCCATTGCAGAAATGAGAGAGACGAAAGCTTTTGCTATTCCTTCATTTTCTTGTTGTTGGTCTGACAGAGGCTCTCCATCCTCTGATGCGTCCATGATGCTCGATCCTCAGCAGCAGGAGGCCATTGAGGGGTAGCTACGTGCTGCTCCGTGCTTCTTGCTGCATTTGCTGTAGGGCTGCGTAGCTCCTTCCGCTAGCAACGCCAAATTTCTGACACATGGCCCATCTTAGCCATGACAAAGAAATGGAATTGAACCATTGATTATCAACAATTTTGCTTAGCATTGTTATAAAGGCTTTTGAAGTATGCTCTAAAGCCAAATTTTATAAAAGAATAAAAAATTTGAATTGTTATATATACACTTTTGAAGTATGTTTCAATTATACTCAATTTAAACAAAAATAATTAATAAGTCATTCATGGAAATTTGATAATTTGTTTGGATTGGTATACATTATTTTAAAAAACACATATTCCAACTAAATCAAATTTAAAATATTAATAAGTCTTCGTTAATTTCCAATAGCATATATAAAAGTAAGGATACACATTTTGCATGTCAATAAGATAGTGGTTGATTACTGAGATAATGTAAGTGCAGTTGGCTTTAATAATTGCAAAAACTAGGTATCCCTTCTTAAGCATCACAATATAATGCAAATGTTTGTATAGGATATTGTTTTTTTGTGCGCATATTATCAATCAATTGGATTCTCTTTTGAAACAAATAATTGTTTTATGTTTCTAATAGGTATATACCAATATTACATGCCATTCATGATCACTTAATGGTTTTGTTCTTATCTTTGAAAAAAGTCATTAACTTCTTCATAATGTATCTTGCCATGTTTTCACCCTACAAAAACCCATACTGGATGTTAAACCTTGGAATATACTTGATTTAACTTATAGTTAAAGTGCTATAATAACAAAAACTTAATAGTGAATAATTAATATTAGTTAGAAGTTATGCTCACATATACTTGATATTATAGTAAGATTTCAAGAAAATATATACGAGCATGTTTGTAAGAGCTTAATTGGACAATCTTTATGCCTGAGAATCCTTCTATTGAGCATGCAATGGGAGAAACAAATTGTATTACTAATTATTAGTAGTATTAAAATTTAAAATAATTACCAAGGTTGGGAGATCCACATGAGATGTTCTATGAAACAATGAAGCATGCTTAATATTGTATATACATTGAAGCAGAGGAGCATGGCCTTATATTGAACACTAGAACACTAACAATAATTTCTCACATCGTCTACCTAAAAGTAGATATTGGTCGATTCTTATGGAGCTTAGAATTATACACTAAAATACATGACTTAGTTATCATTTCAATCAGTTAATACTGATGTAAAGGAAGATCAATTGCACCATCGCTACCATGGAAAGAGAAATCAAATTTATACCTAAACTAACATTAACTAAATTAAAGATTATGTAATGTATTAAATTATACTTTCAAACTTTAGCATGACTTGGCTTTACTTGATTAAGCATATTAATCATTTACCTTAATCCACGTAACCATATCTCTTGATGTAAGGGCTTATTTTTTATATTTTTAGCCATTTTTCAAGAAAGTTCAAAAAATGTCTTGAAATTTTAATGATCATTAAGGGCATTTAGTGAGAATTTGTCTTTTTTTTTTGGTAGGTAAGTGCCCACGGGGGATTTGAACCAGTGACCTATTGCAAGGAGTGCCTTAACAGTGCACCCATTTATCGTCAATCAAAAGCCCCATGGGCTAGTGAGAATTTGTTTTTTATTTATGCTCAAAACATTATTAAAATTTTATTTATGTCAACTATTTGTTTTTCTTGTATCCATAATTTATTTTGCTTGAAGATAGTTAACTATAGAAGGTGAAAAAAATTAGGTAATCCTATTCATGTTTCATTTTATTTATTAATGATCCAGATTTAAACAGGAACGCAATAAAATACAGAGATAACCATAAAGACAGATATGCAGCGGAAATAATACTTCATTTCATTACTGTAAAATACTGAGATATGCTTACAAATAGAAATGGAAATAAACCAGCTAGGGCGATGGTAGTTTATCTCTGAGAAGAGATGTGGCAGCTACATGCCTCTGAACTGTGTTACAATGAGGCTCGAAGGCCTATTTATTGTTGAGAAACAATGGAAAACCCTTAACATTCCGAAATCTAACCCTAGAAGATGAAACGCCAAATTGTGGGCCCCGTTTGGGTAAATTGGTACATCAATTTCCCAGGGTCGTAACTTTGGCATATGATCTCCGTTTGACGCGTACAATAACTCGTTAGAAAGATCTATCTGTGCACTACAACTTTGGGAGGCAACATGGACCTATGTTGCCCTAGATTTCCCAAAAAACATCGTTTAGGGCCTCAAAATGGCTTTGAAATTTCAGGACCCGAAAAACTGCTAAAAATAGTAAATTGTGCTACAATTTAGGAAACTGAAAAGACTGAAAGAGACAGTTGTGGGGGTCCAAATGGGATAGGTGGGTGGCCACCAACATCCACCTGGATCATTCCTCCCCCCTTAGGAAGCAATGGTCCCCATTGTGTTGAGTTCCTCCATCTGCTGAACTTGTCCTGCAATCTCTGATGTGTCTAGTAATGGTGGGAAGCATGGTCGACGATGGTCCATATTGAACACTTGGTGCAGGCAAAGGAATGGAGGAATGATGTGCTCCAAAGCATTGTTCCCCACAGCCTTGGTACTGCTGTAAGGACCATGTCGGAGTGGTCTAAGCTTCTGATGGGTTTTGGTAAGGCGTTCTCTCTACAGATGCAACCAGACTTTGTTGCTCACCTGAAACTTGTGTGGTATCTCTGTGGGTGAGGAGAAGTTGTTCCTGTGTTCTGTCATGATCGTATCCCTTTGCTGCTGCTGCTGCGTGGAGTAACCCTTTGCGGGGGTCATGGATGTAGTAACGATCTTCCCCTTACTTTGGGAGTGAGCCAGACAGATGAATTTCCTGGTCTGGGAGATGAGCTTGCTGCCTTTCTTAGCAGTGATCAAAGAGGTGGCGGTAGGTGGGGCTACCTACGGTATCCTGTATAATGAATCACCCAAAGAAATAATGACAGCACGAGGCCTTGACTCATACACAGCGTGTCGCCTCCACAAGTATGGTTGGCCTAATAATACATCACAAACATCCAGAGGTGTAACATCATACAATACCTCGTCTGTGAAGGGCTTGATGCTGTAGGGAAGGCGGCACTGCTGGCGAAGTTTGAGATCTCATCCTTCATGAAGCCAACCGATACTGTACGGCTGTGGGTGTGGTGTAGTCGGTAGGCCCAACCGCTTCACGACCTCTGCTGAAACGAGGTTATTTTGGCTGCCACTGTCGACAATGAATTGTAGCGGCAAACCCTTCACCCACATCTGTGAGTGGAAAAGACGCTCCCCTTCCTCTGGATTTTCGGGCTCATCTTTCTGGATCTTGGTGGTGGCAACAGTGGCGTTGGGATCCGCATCAATGATCTGTTTCCTTTGCCATTCCCCTTGTTGGGTTCTGGCTCAGGGTCGGAACATGCATCTGATTCGGAAGCCTTCAACTCAGCCACTAGCGACTGCTTGGTCCAACACTCACTTGTGTTATGAGTGGGACTCTTGTGGAACTCACACCACTTCCCTGTGTCCTTCTTCGGCTTCATGGTGTTGTTCTTTTCTTGCAGTTTCGACGGGTTGTCTTGGGTCACCCCGCCTTGGCTTTGTCCTTTGGGCTTCGGATTTGCAGATCCAAAGTCTCGCTTCTTCTGTTTGAACTTTTCCTCGATTTTGACAGCGTATCAGTACGCCGTGCCGAGCGAGGAGATGTTCAAGAACACCATCTCTTCCTGGATGTATCTGTGCAGGCAGCCACGGTATTTGAGTACCAGATGCAGCTCAGAATCTTTGATACCTAACTGTGTGCGAAGGGTATGAAAAATGTTTGTGAACTCTGGCACATCTTGGTCTCGTCCCTGCCGCAGTGTGGTCCATTTGATGTATTTGTCCTCGTAGCTTTTGACAGGGTAGTATTGCTCCTTGATGGCATCCCGGAAGTCATTCCAAGTGGGTGTGACTGAAAATAGTGAGCCTATACTTTCATCCTTCTGCTCGCAGTAGGTTTCCCACCAGTCCTTGACGTGGGGGGCTGCTTTGAGAAGAGCGAAAACAATCTTTTCCCGATTTGAAAATTCATGAACAAAAAAATACCCATCTAGCAGATTTAACCAGTTATCTACGGCCTCTGCGTCTATTTGACCCTCGAAGATGGGGATTTCAAAATTAACTTGTACCTTAAATGGCGTGGCATTTCCAGAGTAGCTGTTGGAAGCCGATGCGTCACCTCTGGGTAGTCGCTAAAGGATCTACGCAAAGCTATCCATCATCGCGTTCCTTTGCCGCTCGAGGGCTTCTTCGAGCAAGATTTTGATAGGATCTCCTGCCCCCTCGTCTTTCTTCTCATCCGCCATGGGAGGTCGTCGAGATTTGCGAGGCTGGTCTTGCAAAGGTTCGACCATTTCAAGCCCTAACTCCTTATATCCCGACCTCGTTGGGGACATGCAAAGAAAAACATAGAAAAAGCAGACTGCTCTGATACCACTGATCTGGATTTAAACAGGAACACAATAAAATACAGAGATAACCATAAAGACAGATATGCAGAGGAAATAATACTTCATTTCTTTACTGTAAAATACTGAGATATGCTTACAAACAGAAATGGAAATAAACCATCTAGGGCGATGGTAGTTTATCTCTGAGAAGAGATGTGGCGGCTACATGCCTCTGAACTGTGTTACAATGAGGCTAGAAGGCCTATTTATTGTTGAGAAACAATGGAAAACCCTTAACATTCCGAAATCTAACCCTAGAAGATGAAACGCCAAATTGTGGGCCCCGTTTGGGTAAATTGGTACATCAATTTCCCGGGGTCGTAAATTTGGCATACGATCTCCGTTTGACGCGTACAATAGCTCGTTAGAAAGATCTATTTGAGCACTACAACTTTGGGAGGCAACATGGGTCCATAGAACCATGTTGCCCCAGATTTCCCAAAAAACATCGTTTAGGGCCTCAAAACGGCTTCGGAAGTTCAGGATCCGAAAAACTGCTAAAAATAGTAAACTGTGCTACAATTTAGGAAACTGAAAAGACTGAAAGAGACAGTTGTGGGGGTCCAAATGGGATAGGTGGGTGGCCACCAACATCCACCTGGATCAATTAATTTGATGGAATTTAACGTTACAATTATTTTCGTAAACATAAGCACATACCTCTTAACATAAGAAATAATGTTTTGTTATAAAATAAACAAACATAAGGCTTAATCCTACGATTAATCGAAGCTTCCCTACCAGTAAATGCAATTTATTTCAACGTTTATTCGACAAATCGATGTGTAATTAGGACATTGTTTGAGTGCTTAATAACATTTACTTTGTTAGCTTGTTTCACTACTTACCAATGTTTTATTTTGACTAGATTTGTGTTCAATATTTATATGCCTATTTCGATGTTTTTTCCGCATCATTCTTCTTATTCATTTAAAAAATTTATCAAAATAGAATCAATGAATATTGACATTCACGTTTCCCAAATACTAAGTGCATTGGTGATTTCACATTTGTGAATTGAACACTTATTATCCAATATTAAATGAAGTGTGTTTTTAATGTGTGTGAAGAAGTGTTGTGTGGGAGAACTGATGTGCAAAACAAGGTATACAAATTTTTTTCCTCAATGTTCCACACTTTTGTATACATTCTCCCTCCATACAGTTCTTTCGCATATTTCACTTTTGCACGACAGTACACATTAATCAATAAATTATCTGTTTTAACTTGTTAAACTTTGGGGCATGAAAAGTTTGGTTTACTTTTATATTGGATGTGAAATAAGGGTAGATGATTAACTCTCTATGACCCAATTTCATAACTTGACTCGATATGGTAGACACCGTTTGAATGTTTAGTATACAGAATAACATGGCACATTCCACATTCTCTTCGACACATTGACATTTTAACTAGGGGCTACATGGGTATTTCAATTTTCTACTCGTTCACGTTAGGCTAAAAATTAGCATTTTAAAATTAATCTCAATTTTTTTAATTTTTCAATTTTAATATAGCTTTTAAATTTTTAATGTGTGGAGTAAAATATGTGCAAAAGAGACGTATGTGCGCGAGAACTTTGTTCCCCAACTTTCATACATGCACATACATTCCCCCTGTGCACATTGCAAAAGCTCAATTTTCACGTTTTTTGACGTAAATATTTTGACATTCAGCAAAATTGTTTTGAGGAAATGTCACATAAACTCAACTAACCTCTCGTGGTGCAGATCAAAACATATTTAAAATTAATTAAGGCTCAATCCTAGCATAAACAACGCATTGTTCGAATGTGAAATATTGTGTAATGTTCATTGGTTTTAAACAAATCAAGAAGGTGCAAAGGGCTTCGTAGTTTGTATCCATTTTAGTAGATTGAAACGATGTGTGGAAGAGGGATATGTGCAGGAGAACCCCTATTTCCACACATCCGCACCTTCACGCACTTCTTTTGCACATTGTGAAATGTCAACTTTCATGGTGTTTGACACATTTTCTCGTTCTGCGACAATGTTTTGGTGAAATGTCATATAAGCTCAATTAACTTCTCACATTGTAGAAATAACATATATTAAAACATTAATTAAGGCTTAATCCTATGATTAACTAAATTCATAACTTTGAAACTAATTTTAAATTGACATTTTAAAACTAGTTTTGTAACTTGACTCTGTAGGATGGAAAACTTTTAAATTTTTAGTGCATAGAATAAATGATCTACATAAAAAGAATATGTGCAGGAGAACCTTTATCTCTCTACTTCGGCACATCCACACGCATTCCCCCTTTGTACACTTCTTCCGCACATTGCAAAAAGGTCAATTGTCATGTTATTTGACACGTTTTAATGTTCTGCATTAACGTTTTGGTGAAATGTCATATAAACTCAACCAACATATCATGTAGAAAATCACCACATATTAAAAATTAATTAAGGCTTAATTGTATGATTAACAACAGCTCTCCTACCGGTAAATATAAGTCTTTTTGTCCTTTGTTTGGTAAATCGAGGCATAGTCAAGACATCGTTCAAGTGTTTAACAACATTTACTCTTAGAAAATTGAAACGATGTGTGGAAGAGGGATATGTGGGTGAGAAAGTTGATGCTCCCACATCCACACCTCTGCACATATTCCCCCTCTACACACTGCAAATCATCAATTTTCACATTTTTTGATACACACATTTTCTTATTCTATGGCAATGTTTTGACGAAATGTCACATAAACTCAATCAACTTCCCACATTGTGGCCTAACACATTAAAAAAATAATTAAGGCTTAATTTTACGATTAACTAAAGCTTTGTTGTCCATAAATGTAAGACTTTTCGGCATTTATTCGACAAATCAAGATGTAGTCAACACATCATTTGAGTGTTTAATATCATTTACTTTGATAACTTGTTTCGTTACTAGCTAATGTTTTACTTTGACTAGATTTATGTCCAATATTTACATGTTTATTTTGATTTTTCTTTCACACACATTCCCACTTCCGCATGTCCATATGAATTTCTTTCTCCGTATACTTGTTCCATACATTTCTATTTTGCACATTGGTTCATTCCCATGTGTTATACTTTGGGTGATTGCTTTCTAGCATTTGTAATTTTTCGCACGCTATAATATTCAATGATACCAACTGTTTTTATGCTACCTGTTGTTATTACAATGATTTCATGGCATAATATTAATTATAGTTTAATAATTTTTTACAATTTAAAACTTTGTTTTGGAACTCCATGATTTTCATCCATATGATATGTTTCTTTTTGCATGTTTTAAATTGCATGGAGTTTATGAAAATGTTTTGTGGCTAGGTTTTTAAATCCTATAATTGGTAAAACAAATTTAGCAATCACTTTATCTCTGCACATAGTTAGACACCTTGATTCTTTCGCTGCAAAAGTAATAAGTTCTTCAAATGATATAATTATGGTGAATTGTGGCTCTATGCTTGTGTTGCATGTAGTTAGACACCTTGATTCTTTCGCTGCAAAAGTAATAAGTTCTTCAAATGATATAATTATGGTGAATTGTGGCTCTATGCTTGTGTTGCATGTAGTTAATTCGTAATATCATTAATTTTTGCCAACATATAAATTATAAGTTTTTGTGAATCTTAGGTCTTCATTTATGTAAAAATATTACATTGTCGAGAACAAATTGACAAAATCTTACAGGCTTCACTCTTACCAAATTTGTTGGCCAATAGATAATTAGAAAAAGAAATTACAAATTGCAAAAAATTGCTTCACTGCCCAAAAACGAAAAGGAATATGGAACCAGGAAACTTTCAAGATTGGTACATAACCAGGAGCCATTAACTACAAGGGTAGTTATTGAACATGATTCTTCGTTCCTAAACCAGGTGATAGCAGAGGTTGAAACACATAGTATATATGTTTCATCATATGAGCCAATCTACCTTCAAAGTGGTCTAGTTTTGCCTATAGACATTGCTGACACCTTTGCAAACTCACTAATTTGTCCTGCATCTACCACTAGTTGTGTTGGAGATCATTTAGGAATGAGATGATCATATTCTGGTCATCATGTTTGTCTCTTATGAGTTGTTCTAGAAGCATCTTGAGATATCCAAGTCGATTGTTAAAGTTTTGTTTATCAGAAGTAGGGTAGTTAAAATCAACTATATTTACACGGATGGGATCTACAACCTTACCTTAACCAATGCCTTCCAGGTGACGCTGGCTTGACTCCCCTCGTTCACCAACCCCACACCTTACTCATCCTAACAAAACCTTTTACATTAAATCAAACACCAACCCAGTCGAGAACAACAACCCACCCAATACTACAATGCAAGTGTAATGAACTAGGACGTAGTCCCAAAAGAAACTATCTAAATGAAATCATAGACAACAAGAGAAAAGATATAGAACCCCTAAGAAACCAGCCATAACAAAGATACACAAGCATAAAGCCAGTGTTCTGAAACTACCTATGCAAACTGAAGCTTCAAAACTCAAACAAGAACAGAGATGCACAAATCGTTATAACACCAAATAATAAAAAGAATGGTCAAACAACCCAATTAAAATAACGAAATACAACAACAATGATTAAATGAAATGAGAGCACAACAATGTTCCACCTTAACTTGTTATCTAACTGAGGATACAAAAGAGGGTTGCTGTGCAATTCTTGGCACATGAACAACATAATCACATTTGATCATACTTACCGAATAAATAACATTTAATTTCCATGCTTAACATATATCTATATCACATATATATACATCTTTTAATTTATTGAGTATACCCTATGTTAATGTAGATCACCACTGATTTAGCAGTTATCATACTCCAGGTGAAAAAACTTATTTTTCCCATCTTCCTGTAAACCAAAAAATATTTTCCTATTTTAAAATATTTTCCTAATTTAATTTATGTATTTCTCAGAGGTTGCAAAATAATTTTAAAATAGGAAAAAAACAATTACGTGATTAGTAGCTCCAGAGACTCTAAAAATGCTTATGATGATTGTCATGATTGATTTGCAAATGTCCTCAATATAACAACCAAACTTTGATTTTCAAAGATCTACGGTTCTCGTACACTGCTAGGGGTGGGGGAATTGTGGTTATGCTACCTTCTTGGAACTTTGCTCTCTGATGCAAATTTTATCATTAACCATCGACCGTTTAATTAAAGACCCGCACTATTATTTTTGAAGTAAATGGACAAGCCCTGATGTTAGCAAATTGAACTGTAATAAGAATTGAGAACACATCGAAAAAAATGTGCGAAAGAGGATGTACATACAGGAGAATGGATGTACAGAGAGTCAAAAACTTTAAAATATAAAATTGAACAAATAATATAGAAATAAAAAGATGCTCTAACAATTTAACTTATTTTTTCATTTTAAACTTTTACATATTCAGTTATGTAGAGTAAAGGATGTGCAAAAGATGGGGTATGTGTGAAAGAATCAGTGTGCAAGAAGATAGTGTACGAGAACATAGCGGGAATATCTAAGCATCCATTATGGATATATGTATTATCTAATAATCTTGTATAAATAGTAAATGGATATATGAGATTTTATGGACTTTATAATGTTAGCTAAATGAGATGAAAAAATAAATTGAATGTGTAAAAGCTTTATGTTGGCACATATTCCCTTCCACACACTTCTTCCATACACCTCCAACCCGCACAACACTTTTAAACATTAATTTCCATTTTATTTTACACGGATATTTCCCTGTTGTGTGAGAATGTTTATTGTTATTTCCAGGTGGATATAGTGATCAAAATAATTGTAATGACAAAAGTAAAATTAATTCATAATTGTTTTTGTTATATTTTTATAATCATTGCAAATTTCAAATTTAGATAGAAAAAATAATAAATAGTAACTCGATTACATGCAATCATAACAAAGGGCACAATTCATGAAATTTGGACAAATTGTAGTTGATGTTTTATTACATTCAATGTGATTTTATTTAAGTATCCAGTCTAGCAGATATAAATATACCCACATGGCTTCTAAGACAATGTTCCTGAAGTGATCATCATGATTACATTGTTCTAGAAACCTCTATTCATATGTACATAACCTAAGTAAACACAAATCTTAGATTGGTTCCTTTACACATGTATTTCTTCCAAGAAATCTTGTAGTTGTTGTCAGTCCTTTCTCTAATTTCTTACCTTTAATGGCTACTAGATTTGAGTATTGAATAAACTACAATCACAATCAATTACCTCTTTTTGTATTGCATTACAAAGGTCTCTCAGCTTCTTCATCGTCCTTGTTCACAACAAGATGATAACTGAGTAGATAAGACAAAGAGTACCATAAATTCTCGTCATAAAGAGTACATGTATAAGTGATGAGTTTCTCAGAGATGTCAATTGAACTTGTTGCTTCATTCCTTTTTATGTACTAAAATTTGGCCTTTGATCTAGTAAAGATTTTTTGTTTGCATAATAATGTATATTGTTCCATGTTGTTTTCTGCAATGTTGAAACAACAATACTTAAGCTTTGTCTTCCATTTCACTTCTGGATTTTGAACAAAGATCCATATTTTATTGGCCTGTGTTCCCTTGTTCATTTTGACCAGGACAACCTTTACACGAGAGGAACTTGCTACAATTTCTTCTTACTGTAAACAATGTAACAATGTGACAACTCTATAGCAGGAAGAAACAAGAACCATTAACAAAATTTAATAGGCTTTCATTCACTTAAGCTCTAAATATCTTACGATTTCACTATTACTTGGTATGAATGCTTTATCATTTCAATAATAGTTTCCATTAGTATCTAAAAAGATACTTGTTAATGATAGGATTATCTTTAATTAAGTTCTTAATATCTTCTAATTCGTGGTGCATAAAGTTGATGTGTGGAGGGGTAATGTATGCAAAGGTGTAGAAATGAGGGAACAAACGTTCTCCTGCACATATCCCTCTTCCACACATCCTTCTAATTTGCTGACATATACTAGCTGCGGGGCCATGTACACCTTGATTTGTTTACAACCAATAAATACTATGAAGCACTGAAATGATGTCTTCATTACGTGTTGATTCAATGAATAAATTATGAAAATACTATTTTATAATATCATTGTATACAACCTTCTTGATTTGTTTACACGTAGTAATCATTACACAATGCATTAGAGTAAATGCTATTAAGAATTTGAACGATGACTTGATTATGTGTCAATTCACTAAATAAATGTTGAAGTTTACTAGGAAGGGAACTTAATATGTTACTAAGCACTTGAACGATGTCCTGATTATGTGTCAATTCACCTAATAAATGTCGAACAAACTTACATATACTAACTACGAAGCTTTTTAAAATTGTAAAATTAAGTATATATATATATATATATATATATATATATATATATATATATATATATAATTTTTTATTTTTATTTATTTTTATTTTTATTTTTATTTTATTTATTTATTTATTTATTATTTTTTTCCTGGTTAATCCGTGCCATGGGAGGTTGATTGAATCTATGTAACATTTCACCAAAACGTTTTCACCAAATGAGACAATGCGCAGAAGAAGTGTGTGAAGGGATTCACACATCGTTTCAATTTGCTATGACATATATTGGTTGCAGAGCCTTGTGCATTTTCTTAACTTGTTTACAAGCAGTAAATGTTATTAAGAACTCGAACGATGTGTCGATTAAAGGTCGGGTTCCCTGAATAAATTCCGAAAATACTATTTTATAATATTGATGGATACTATATTCTTGATTTGTTTACAACTAGTAATCAATACACAATGTGTCATAATAAATGTTCTTAAGCACTAAGACCATGGTCTAATTGCACGTCAATTCGTTGAATAGATGTTAATAGTATGACTAAGCCTTAATTATTTGTTTAACATTGAGTGCAAAGTCATCTCCACCACAGTCAATATCCGTCATTGCAAGTTGCCACACCTTTGCAAAAATTTGTTGCGACACAATTTTCCCTATATGGCCGCCCTTCACACTTGTCCTTTCTCGCACATTTTGGTACTAAATGCTTTCAATAGTTTTTACACCACCTGTTTTCATTACAAAGATTTTTTAATATAATATTTAGTTAAAGTATGTGGATTAATGCTATGATTACAAGGATTAACACTAATGTTTCGTTATGGAAAGAAAAACTTTTAATTTTCTCAGTAATCCTTGATTTTAGCGGTATATGGTGAGTTGTTTTAGCTGTTGAAGTGTACAAATTATATGGATAACATGCTTGTGTTTAGGCTCTATAACAGTGACATGTTAATTAGATAAACACTCTCACTAATTCTTCGGTTAAATGACATGAAGTTCGTTGTCTCAAATATTTTGTTAGGTCGCATTCTCTGCTAGCTCTAAGCGCTATTATGAATTCACATCAAAAATGAATAACTAAGTCTCATGTGACTAGTGTGTTGTATTTCCATCTGTCACTTATTTTGGAAACGTAAGAATCTTGTCATATTTTCTTGTATTGGGTGATATGTCATTACTTTGCACACAACAAAACGTCAATTTTCACATAATTTGGCATACATTTTTGGAGTCTTTTAGTGTTTATTGAGCGAATCAACTCATAATCAGTTGATCATTCCAATGCTTAGTAACATTTTCTTTAAAGAATTATGTAATGATTTTTGGTTAAACAAATCAAGAAGCCCACTCTTATACATTAATCACCCACTCTTATTTCACACCCGATATACACATAACCCAACCTTTTCATACCCCAAACTTTAATAAGCCAAAACCACTAATTAATTTATTAATATGTAGTGTACGAGAATGTATGCGTAGGTGCGGAACATTGTCTAACAAAGTTTTTGTTCCTTTCTCTGCACACCCGTTCTCCCGCAAAAGACTTCTTCCTCATATGCATTATTAGACTTAGATTTATCATTAGCAATTTTGATTTCAATTTTCTGGTAAGATATCAATTCTTTGGTAAGCTACTTCTCTGCATAAGGATATGCAAATATTGTGATCATGGTATATGAGTAGTTAGAATAACATAGAGAGAAGTTGACCTCCAATCACCTTCTACACAGGTGGGTTTGAAGATGATTGTAATCTAACAGAGTGTGTGAGGTCGAATAACATTTAAAGGATATGTGGAAGATGAGTATGCCCAACAAAACCATTTGCCCCACTTTCGCACCACTGTATTCACATCGTTTCAATTTTCTACGACGAATATTGGTTGCAGAGCCTTGTGCATCTTCTTGATTTGTCTACAAGCAATAAATGTTATTAAGCACTTGAACAATGTGTTGATTACGGGTTATGCCGAACTTGATATTCTTTCTCTGCTCTAGTAGTATTGGTACACAATAAGGATGGATCATGGCATATGTGTCCGGATTATAGGGAGCTCAACAAGCTCACTATTAAAGATAAGTCTCCTATTCTTATTATTGATGAATTGTTGGATGAATTACATGGAGCAATTTACTTCAGCAAGTTGGATCTTTGTTCATGATATCATCAAATTAGAATGAAGACTAAAGATATTCCGAAAACAACATTAAGAACTCATGAAGGTCATTATGAATTTTTTGTCATGCCTTTTGGCCTTACTAATTCACCTTCCACATTAAAGGTTTGATGAATTCCATTTTCAAACCCTTCCTTAGAAAATTTTTGTTAGTATTTTTGATGATATACTAATCTACAATAAGTCTTGGAAAAATCTTGTTCAACATGTTGACAAGGTGCTCAAACTATTGGAGGAGAAACAATTGTATGCAAAAACCTCCAAATGTTTCTTTGGGGTACAAGAGGTGGAAAATTTGGGTCGTATCTCATGATGGTGTTAAGGTAAATCCTAACAAAATTAAAGCCATCAAGGAATGGAAAATTCCCACAACCCTAAAGCATCTTCGAGGATTTCTCAGGTTGACAGGGTATTATCGCAAGTTTGTTAAGAATTATGGGAAAATAGCAACACCTCTAACAACATTACTGAAGAAAGATGCATTTTTTTGGACTCCAAAAACAACTAAGTCCTTTGAACATCTTAAAGAGGCAATGTGCCAAGCTCCAGCTTTAGCCACTCTAGACTTCACAAAAACCTTTATGGTGGAAGGTGATGCCTCAGGAAATGGAATTGGGGTTGTTTTAATGCAAGAAGGAAGGCCCATTTCTTTTGAAAGTCATCCAATCAAGATAAATTATTTACACAAACCTATTTATAAGAAGGAAATGTTGGCAATACTACATGCCTTGAATCAATGGTGCCCTTACCTAATGGGAACACACTTCAAGGTAAAAAAGGATCATGATAGCCTTAAATAATTTTTGGAACAAATATTATCTTCAGAAGAGTAGTAAAAATGGGTCACTAAGATGTTGGGCTATGAATTTGAAATCATCTACAAAAAAGGGAAGAAAAATGTTTTTGCAGATTCACCCTCAAGAAGGGAAGAGGATGTGGCAACATTTCTCTATGCCATTTCAATTATCCAACCTGATTGGATAACTGAAGTAAGGGAGGAATGGAATAATGACAAAGAGGTGTGGAAACTCATTCAAAAGTTGCAACAAGATTCAAATACATAGGATACATTTATCTGGAAAAATGACTCATTATGGTACAAATATCGCTTATATCTATGTAAGAATTCCCAACTCAAACAAAAGATCCTTTTGGAATTGCATACATCTCTGTTAGGAGGGCACTCGATATTTTAAAAAATATACAATAGGGTTAAGAAGAATTCTTTTTGGGGTGGCGTTAAATCTGATATTCAAAAGTTTGTGGCAGAATGTTTGGTTTTCCAACAAAATAAAGGTGAAACAATTAAGACCCCCGGTCTGTTACAACCTTTAGCCATTCTAAGTCATCATTGGGAGGAGGTCTCAATGGATTTTATCACAGGTTTACCTAAGTATGAAGGAAAGAGTTTCATCATGGTGGTAGTTGATAGAATTACCAAGTACGCACAATTTTGTGCATTATCCCATCCTTTTAAAGCCAATATAGTTGCCACTGCATTGGAAACAATTAAAAAGCTACATGGAGACCCAAAGATTATTTTCAGTGACAAAGATCCCATTTTCACTAGAAAATTTTGGACAAAATTATTTTCTTGCCTTAGTACTCAATTAGCTCATAGCTCATCTTATCACCCTCAATCTGACGGGCAAACTGAGATAATGAACAAATGTTTGGAACGATATCTGCATTGCTTTGTATTTGATAAATAAACATAATGGGTCAAGTGGTTACCTCTAACTGGATGGTGGTATAACACTTTCTTCCATACTGCAACAAAAATGAGCCCACTTATGGAACTTTACAGATATCATACACCGTCCATCACATCATAAATAAGAGAAAATTCTTAGGTTCAAGTAGTGGAAGATCACATCGAGCATCAACAACAATTTCTACAACTCTTAAAGGATAACCTCACTCTGGCACAAAATCAAATGAAACAACATGTAGTTCAACATCACAACGAAATAAGTTTTGATGTAGGTGACTGGGTATTTTTACGGCTACAACCACAAAAGCAAATGTCCCTCAAGTAAGCTAAGAAGGAAATTAAATTATCACCCAAGTACTATGGTCCTTACAAGGTGTTGCAAAAGATTGGTACTATGACATACAGATTGGAGTTTCATGCATCTTCCTAAGTACACCCAGTTTTCCATGTTTCATGCTTAAAGAAGGTTATCGGTGACAAGCTCCCAGTTCAAACAATATTGTCAGAACTTGACGAGGAAGGAAAAGACATATTGGACCCTGAAGCAGTCACGAAAATAAGAACCTGATAGTTATTGAATATATCAATTTCATAGTATCTCATTGAAGTGGAAGAACTTACCCGTAGAAGATTCCACATGGTAGGATGACAATTTAATACAAAAGCATCCAGAACTACTCAAACATTGAGGAAAACACTTTTTTGAAGGAGAGGGGAATGTTAGGTCCCTATAATACTAGTGTATCCCCTATATTGTTATTCTTTGTGTAGCCCCCTTATTATTATTGTTGTGCCCATGTAGCCCCCATATTGTTATTGTTGGTGCCCCATAGAAGCCCACTATTATTATTATTGTGCCCTTACATTATTAGTGTTACGTAGGCTCTAATTATATTGTGACCCCTTAAACTCCTATATATACAAAGGATGTATTTTCATCTGTATCATCCAAGAATTGTTCATTTATGTGATGTAGAGGAGGTTTCCCCCTCGAAGAGGCTATTTCTCAAGTTATTGATCTATCTTTTCTTCTATTTTGTGAGTTGGCTGCATAAAAATTGTTTTGATTTTTCTAGAATTCTCTAGATGTTCCATTTTCCAATGAAACAGTCCTAAAATATTGACGTTTTCCATTTCTAAGCAGTTAGTTATTCCTTTTTAAGATTGAATAATGATACAATATTGCATGTGGAAGTCACCAAGGGGTCAACTTCCCTTTTTCATTTATCTAATTGTCTAGCAAGAGTTTATTCTTATACAAAATATTTTATTTTTGCAGTTGCTTCCACCAGTTCTTCCTCCTTAAGTTGAAATTCAAACTCTTTAATAAAATTATTTTTAATTCATTCCATTGCATTGTTTCACCCCAAGATCCTTATATCTTATGCCATTTATGGGGAAGATCGTTGAGAGTATTGGGGAACATATGAGGCCAAAATATCCCATCCATGTAACCAATCCTCTTACATTCTGCTTCACGAAGTTGGATATGGCCTACAGGGTTATGGCCAGGTTTGAATGTTGGAATATTTTCTTGTGAAAATAATTTCCTTCCTCCAAACTACTCAATGAAATAAGTAGTTGTTGTTGACCATGTTTGGAGTCTAGATGTGTGGGTATCCCACCATCTTGTTACCTATCTAGTGAAAGTCTGGACTAAGATTTTCATTCTACCATGTTCTCCATTGACTTACTTACTTCTTAAATATGGTTTATAGGAGACTCTTATTCTTTAAATCTTAGTGGTGTACAACAATCCTTCCTTAAATCAAATGGTATCAATGTTGGATTTTATTTTAGATTTTTCTCTTGTATAATAGGTACTAATTTTATTTTAAAATAAGGCCAGACATTTTGATTCTGTACAAATTCAATTGTCCCACATTATTTTGCTTTAGATTCATAGTTATTGATCTTCCATTCATATAGCTGAGTGTGTAATATTTGGCCAATGGAAAGTGATGAACTTGAAACAATTTCTCCAAGTACATTTGGATTGACATTATCTATATCTTCCTACAAAATTGGATATATTCTTCTTGTTTCAATTTCATCATCCTAGGGTTCTACCCAAGGTTTTCCTTCACGTGGGTCAAGAGGGATTATAATGTTTTTTCTCATTTCCCTTCAATTTTATTCTCTCTTTCTAGATAAATTGTTTCTTTCATTTTTTTGACCCCATGGTCTTATAACTAAATCTAGATAAGTTGGTATACCATCAACTAAGTTGATTACTTCAAAGTTTACCAAAGCCAGAACACCCATTATTGAAGTTTTCATCTATCTGACCATTGCAATAGGTTCAATAAATCTTTCATGTGCTTATTTTGAATAGTTAGTCATATTATGCAAGGTCGGTCTTCCCAATTTTATCCATGTTTCTCAGGGAAGAATATTAATTTTCAACCCTGTTGTGGTCACCAACACCCCCCCTATTTGATTGGTATTAGCAATAACACCAAGCAAATGGGGACCCTTAACAAAAATCCAAAA
Organism: Pinus tabuliformis; assembly: GCA_031772625.1. Lineage (NCBI taxonomy): Eukaryota > Viridiplantae > Streptophyta > Pinopsida > Pinales > Pinaceae > Pinus > Pinus tabuliformis. The sequence goes on from CM062807.1 coordinate 678,851,551, forward strand.
AAAACATTTTATCAAATTTTTTTGTATTTTAACTCCCTAAAAGCTATATCGCATCGCGAGAAGAGAGTGAGACGTTTTCCTATGCGCATAATAAGCTGCGAAGAAGCGACACAAAATTCATCGCATCGCTTATATTGTGAAGCACTCTCAAATGAAAAACTTAAGGAATCGCCGATGGCCGATATGCGACGTCGCATATCGCAACATCGCATAAACAACACACAATGATTATGATTAATTGCGATCTGCGATACTGCGATTTGTGATCTGCGACACTGCGATCTGTGATTTGTGATCTGTGATACTGCGATCTGCGATGAATGCGATCACCAATTCCTGCGATGATACATCTTAAACGACGCAATCCTTGACACTGCGATGCGAGTCGCAGAAATCACTCATCGCAAAATTTCCTCGACACAACGTTCAAGGAAAGCTATCTGCAGACCAAAAGTGGGCGTGCGCCTTAAAAAGAATTTAATGATTGTATGCCAAAGTATCCGAGAAGGATTGTGTTGTGTTTTTCGAAGAGTCAGTTCATTATGAGTGTCATGATTATGCATTCATTAGAGCTTAAAGCTTTCATGTCAATCTTTTCGTCGTTACTCTTTTCCTTTGCGTAAACTGTAAGACAGCAACTAATATAAATCAATGTGCAGGAAACATCTAAGAAAAAGGGGAAAGCGTCAATACTCAGAGAATAGAGAAGAAATGCGTTCGCAAACGGATGCCGCATGCAGCAGGACCGCGGATTCCAGAGTATCACTCAACAGAGACTGATGGAAATAGACTATCCAAGACTCAGAGTCAAAGGCGCACAAAAGCAGCATGTTCACAAAAGATCCTGAAGCTTAGACTGGGTAAAGCAAAAAGAAAAATGCTAAAGAGGGAAAACGCACCAGAAAAGCCTGGAACAAAGAACGTAAGCAGTTTTCAATACAGAAAATTGTTCAGAGAGCAAAGTCCCTGACTTATTCAGTCATTTGCAAGGCCGGAAAGAAAAATAGCAACAACACAATCAGTTTGAGAGAAATTTGGGTTATTACCAAGAATACACACAGCGAATACACCGAGTCAGAGGAAAATATATTCTAGTTTGTCAGAAAGCGGTGCCAGCTCTTGTTGTTTCTATTTTCGTAACTCAAACGAAAGAAGAAGACAACCAGCTGACTCTTCCCAGGCGAATGTTGCATTGCTTACGGCACTAAGGAGCAAATATAGAAACGGTTAGAAATTAGATTTAATTTTTAGAAATAAATTTGCTTTAGTAAAGGGCGGTCATTTGAAACCGTGTCGTAAATTTATGTAATTAAGATTAATTAGTTAGCAGTATTTAAACCCTTCTCAGGCATTTAGAGAAGGGTCCGGAAATTTGTCAAAAAAATTGTCCTCAGAACATGCACTTTTGCACCCTCGGAGGGGGTTTTTGGTGAATGGACGGATCGAGATTTATCAATGTTTGCATTTAATGTCTGCTACTGATGTTGCACTTTTTTACTCTTAGTAGATGTTAGAACAAGTAGAGATAAATCGTTATTTCTTGAAGCTTATGAGTGGAACCAGTCATAAATGGTACTTTTATCTCTTGATCTGTTTCTGTTCATATTCTTAAAGTGATATGCAGTTTCAGTTGTTTATACGTTAATGCATGAATGTGTGGGTTACCATTTGGCACTTCTGTATGGTGGAGTCATTTATTTGTGCTTGATATATGAATAACTTATTATGCGATATGCTGTTCACAACTGTTTTTCCTAACTTTTTATGTAGAATGGTTTATCTTAATTGATTTCTATTCTTATGATAGCTGAATGATCTTTATTACCAGTGATTGTTTGAAATCTTTTTAGATCGCATAATAGAAGAAATACACCCCGGGTTAGTGTAGATTAGATGTGTTGTTTTTCCTTTATTAGATTACAATAGCATAGAGTTAGCTTAGAAGTTTGAATTAAATTAGCTTAAAACACTCCTAGATTAACATCATTCAACTCTACACACACACACACCCCTTAGATTGGGAAACTGGTCCCATTATCCCCAGTCGGACCCGCTATACCAAACGGATAAGGAGCTGCCAACCAAGGTCCGGACCGGGTGGGTATCCCCCTTGTTGTCGACCCAATTTTTGGGCCTTCAACATATTTGGCGCTAGAAGGAGGGCCCGAACTATGAATGGCATCTAAATCAAAATCTAAATACCATTCTGAGAGTAAATCGCCCTCACAAACTCCCCCGAATTCTCCAGTACGATTAAATCCAGAGTCAGAAGTCGCTCTGTATCAACCGCTGCTACATACCCTAATATTTCAGACCAACCTATCATTGAACCCCCTGAAGTTCAAACTCTGATTCGCAAACTCCAGGGATTTTCTATTCTTACTCAGAGGTCTGAAAAATCTCAAAACAGCATGACTTCGCAATACAATCCTGCTCATCCTCTGACCAGATTAAAGAGTGAAAAATTTGGCATCCAGCCAACTGAATTCCCTCTTCCCACCAGGAAAAGAGCAAGGAAAACAGCACCAGAGTCTGACAGTGAGACTCTTTCATCTACGTCGTCCATCTCAACTCCCTCAGCGCGAAGTCAGCCACCCACGTCTTCATTTCAAACCATTCATTCATCTTCCACAACCCCTCCTCTTCAATCATCAAAGATCATAATACCTTCATCTTCCCAGCATCAGGGATCATCCTCTGCACTTACATTCACTAGCAGCTCAACAATGGCCCAGTCTCCATGGAACAATCCTGGGGCAGTTTTAATGCCTCCACCTCTGAGCCCAATACCGGCCCATCCTGAGAAATGGCTACCCAAATTCAATCCAAAAGCAGGCATGCTAGCTGAAGAACATATCAATAATTTCATGCTTTCTGTTAATCTCAACGGAGTTACCAATGAGGATGCTGTCGTCCGGCTTTTTCCCTACACAATGCAAGGAACAGCTGGGTCATGGTACTTTTCATTACCTTCTGGGTCTATCACAAGTTGGGACATTTTTCAAAGTCAATTCCTTACCAAATTTGGCGATGACAGATCAACGGCGATGTTAATAAATGACCTATCCAATCTCAAAGCCGAGGCTAGAGAACCCATCAAAGACTTTAACTTACGGTTCAATAAAATCCTCAACAAAATTCCTGCTGCTTCTCAGCCCAACGAAGAAGTGAGATGTGAATGGTATATTACTGCCTTACCATCGAACTTAGCAATCTTCGTGGACAGGGCAAATAAGACAACCTTAGTTGAAAATTTGACAGAGGCGATAGCAGTAGAGAAACGCGTAGTAGCCCTGGAAAAAAGATCTGTGATAGAGGAACGCAAATCTAAGAAAGTCTCCTACAAGGAAGATCCCAAGAAGAAACAATCGAAAGATCCTTTCGATTTGGAGGGATTACAAAAAGTGTTAAAAACCATGTCCAATGAGATGATTGACATAAAAAAACAAGTAGCAGAAACTTCTTCGAGAAAGACCTACAGAGCTTTTAAAAGAAATCCTTCAATGGAGGTGAAACCGCCCAACGCTATCTCAAACGTCGAATCTGAAGAAGAAGAAGAAGAAGAGAATACCACTGAAGGGCAAACCGATGACGAAGAAGTTGTGGAACTAAAAGGAATGTGGGATTTCATCCTCCCATAAGAAGAAGATCAAGAAGCATTTCTGGTTAGTACACGAAGCAAAAATCAACTTGATCCTCCCCAAACTACCCCTAAGCAGAAGGGCGCAAGCCCTGCAACAAAAGATAAAGTCGCAACAAAGAAAACAACCGCAAAGGCGACTCAATCTAGCCCAGTCCGATCAGATCAAACACCTCCATCAAGAACACTGATTGTGTCGGATGAAATGGAGTATAACATTATTGATGACATGAAAAAGACTAGGGCTAATATCACTCTTTATGAGTTGAGAAAATTGAAACATCAACAGAAAATAATGATGAAAGAATTACATGTCGTGCCTACTACATCTCTGCCTACAACTATAGCTTCCCACAACACGGGAAGACCTCCATCCAACACGATCAATAAGATTGACCCAAATGACATCTCCTTGATTGGAGGGAGATCAAGGTCTCACACTCCCCCTTTTCTTCTCACTTACGAAATTTTCAACAAAAACGTGCACAATTGTTTGGTAGATTCTGGTGCTTCAACGAATATTTTACCCAGATCAATATGTGCCAAGTTGAATGTTCAACCGCAAAAATCCGCAGTGGGCATAGTTCAGCTTGATCGATCCCAAGTCGAAGTGATTGGTGAACTTAATCAAGTGACCATAAGATTGTCATCTAACCCGAAGGTGTGTCAGGTTATTGACATTCTAGTAGCTGATATCCCTGAATTCTATGGCTTAATTCTTAGCAGGGATTGGTCCGAAAAACTCCATGGATACTTCTCAACCGACTGGTCGCACATGTGGTTACCCTACAATGGTAAACCCAATCAAATAAAGGTTGAACGAGAGTTACACCAGAAGTACATAGTGACAGAATTGGAAGGAGAAAATGAAGCAATAGCATACAATAACAGTATCATAGGAAACTACTCGGTAGATTCTTTCCTCGGCAATTTTAATGCTCATACCTCACCTTACTTAGAAAATTCAGTTTTGTCCCAAGTCGAAAATTTTTCCCAAACTGATGATTCGAAGTGTGTTAATTTTTTAGATAACTCTGTAAATACATCCTTGTTTTGGAAATTATATTTTGATGGCTCCAAATCTAACGAGGGAGCAGGAGCGGGATGCGTTCTGATTAGCCCAGACGGAAATAAGACCATGCTTACGTGCAGACTTGAATTCGATTGCACAAACAATACAACGGAATACGAGGCCTTGGTGCAAGGCCTATACAAAGCAATCGGGTTGAACATTAAGTACCTTCAAGTCTTCGGAGACTTTGAAATTGTCGTCAAACAGGTACGTAACACCATACATTGCCTATCAGGTGATTTGAAGCACTATCAATCTTTAGTTCAAGATCTGACTACACATTTCATAGCATTCGATATTTCGTCAATCCCAAGACTCCAAAATGCGAGCGCAAACCTGTTAGCTAACGTAGCCTCTAGACTTATTCCCTCCGAAGATTTTAGTCCAGATAGATTCTCTATAGAATTAATTTTTAGACCGTCCATCCCTGACAACATTACAAACTGGAGAGTGTTCAATGACGATCCAGACATTGTAAATTTCCTCACTTCTGAAGGATCCTACTCAAATCAAATAATTGACGAAGACGATCACGATCATCAAATACAACAGCATAGTACTGATAATGCTATACCTAATTCAGTGGTTAATTTAGAAGACTTATATGATTTGAAAAGTCGTTTTAAAATGTCTACCAATGCTAAACTTTACAGTTCGACTCTGAACTACGATTTAGTAAACCTAGGAACTAATGAGAAACCACAAAACGTCAATCTAGGCCACGGCCTAGCGCCTGAAGAGAAATTAGCATACATCCGTCTTTTGAGACAATACATACATGTTTTTTCCTGGAACTACGATGATTTGAAAACATACGACACTTCTATCATTCAACACACTATCCCGATGATTGACAATGAAAAACCTGTCCAACAGAAGCTTAGAAAAATCCACCCCAATTTAGAAAATCAGATAAAAACTGAGCTAAATAAGCTGTTGAGAGCCGGAATAATCTTCCCCGTCAGACATTCCAAATGGGTCTCTAATATGGTACTCGTTAGAAAGAAAAACGGAGATATTCGAATTTGTATTGATTTTCGAAACCTCAACAAAGCCTGTCAAAAAGACAATTTTCCCCTCCCACCTATGGAGCAGATATTACAGGCAGTAGCAGGCTCAAAATTAATGTCTTTTTTGGATGGATTTTCAGGATACAATCAAGTGCTGGTGCATCCCGATGATCAACTAAAAACCACATTCCGAACTAAATGGGGCACATATGCATATCGGAAGATGCCATTTGGTTTGATCAATGCCGACACTACATTTCAGAGAGCCATGGACATCGCATTCAAAGGCTTAGTCAATAAATCTGTAGTGATTTACTTGGATGATATAACGGTGTACTCCAAGAAGCGAAGCGACCATCTCAAAGACTTGAAACAAATCTTTCAACGATGTTTAAGGTATGGGATTTCACTTAACCCGAAGAAATCTTTTTTCGCATTAAGTGAAGGTAAACTTCCAGGATTCATAGTGTCAAAATTTGGCATTCACATTGAACCTGACAGAATCAAAGAAATTTCCGAAATATCCATGCCTCATAACAAAAAAGCCATGCAATCTTTCCTTGGTCAAATTAATTTTGTGAAGAGATTTGTCCCAGATTTCTCACGTATTGTTTCTCCTTTGCAAAATATGATAAAAAAGAATTCAAATTTTAAATGGGATCAAGATGAGCATGAAGCATTCAACTTGATAAAACAAGCCATCATTAACGCTCCATCTTTAGCAACCCCAAATTTTTCAGAATCTTTTATCTTATACACATTTGCCTCAGAAAAATCTTATGCCGCGATTCTAACTCAAACAAATCAAGAGAAAGCGAAAGCTCCAATCGCATTTTTTAGCTCGAATTTACAAGGTGCTGAACTCAACTATTCGACGTAGAGAAACATGCGTACGCTATTTTCAAATTAATCAAATATTTCAGACCTTTCTTACTCAAAGCCCATACTAAAGTCATAGTACCGTTTCCAGCGGTAAGAAACCTTCTGATACAGAAGGATGTGGGCGAAAAAAGAGCAAATTGGATCACCGCTTTACAAGAATACGATCTTGAGATCAAACCAGCAAACATTGTAAGAGGCCAAGGCTTCTGCAAAATGTTGGCTGGAGCATCGCAAATTCCTGAGAATTCATCTGACGAGGTACATACGTATGAGGTAAGCCTAAACGATGCAGAATCATTATATGCTGACACCATTTATTATCTTAAGAATGGGTATGCTCCATCACACCTGGATCACACCAAGAAAAGAGCTCTGAGGTTGAAAGCTAAACAATACCAGCTCATAAATGATGTTCTGTTTAAAAGAAATTACGATTCTGTGCTTCTTAGCTGTCTTGAGAAAACTGAAGCCGAAAAGGTTTTGCAGGAACTCCACGATGGACCAGCAGGCGGACACTATGCTGGAGATGCTACTGCACATAAAATCTTACGTGCAAGATATTATTGGCCCACACTGTTCAAAGACTCACACAGTTACGTGAGGAAATGCCAAGTCTGCCAGACTGCTGCAGGGAAACAAAAGAAACCGTCCATGCAACTACAACCGGTAAACATCGAGCAACCATTCAACCAGTGGGGCTTGGACATAATAGGTGAGATCGTTCCTCACTCTTCTAAGCAGCATAGGTACATCCTCACAGCAACAGATTATTTTACTAAATGGGTAGAAGCAGTTCCTCTCAAGACAGCTAATTCTGAAAATATTATTGAATTCATAGATCAATTTATAATCACTAGGTTTGGATTGCCAACGGCCTTAATATTTGATAATGCTTCATACTTTTCTGGAAATACAATGACTAAGTTTGCACTTAAAAGAGGATTTAAACTGAAATATTCGGCCAACTACTATCCGCAAGGTAATGGATTAGCTGAATCAACAAACAAAAACCTGATTAGGATTATTAAAAGAACAGTCGACCAAAACCAAAAGAATTGGCACAAAGCGTTGGTAAATGCTTTATGGGCAGATAGAATAACGAAGAAAGCTTCAATCGACACTTCTCCCTTTAATTTAGTTTATGGAAAAGAAGTGGTTCTTCCGACCCACCTAGTCATTCCCTCTTTGTCTTTAGTACAACACATCGATGAGGTATCCACCTCCTCCATACAACTAAGACAAATGGAAATAATTAAATTAGAAGAACGAAGAGAAAAAGCTAAGAAAACCCATGCTCATCACCAATCGCTGATAAAATCCTCTTTTGACTCAAGCATAATGACCAGAAATTTTTTTCAGATGGGAGATTTAGTTTTGAAATGGGATAAGGCTCATGAAGAAAAGGGCAAACATATGAAATTTCAGAAACTGTGGCTTGGTCCTTTTCAGATTGTAGAAGTCATAGGCCCATCGACGTTTGTGTTGCAGGATTTAACAGGTAGAAGAGATTCTTTGCCTGTTAATGGACAGATTCTTAAAAAATATTTTCCATAGAAGATCACTCTTCTATTTTTTGTAGGATAGTTTTAGTTTTTATTTGTTTTCTCTTTCTTATGAATAAAACCAGTTGTAGATGGTCACTAAAAGGGTTCATGAAAAGGACACCAATTCTCTATCAGATTTTGAGCTTTTCGCTTGTACAAGTAGCAAAAATTTTCGAAAGATCTGATTTTTATTATTGACAGGTAGAGTTAACTTTAGCCTAAACATTGATGCTAGTTTCAACTTCAAAAATTTGATGAAAGCAACCTTTTGGTAAAAAATTGTTTTATATCAGCACAATGAAAGGTATCAATAATAAAATAAATATTCTCTGTAAGGCTGCTGCTTTCAAACTCTATTATTGTCGTCCAGAGCTTTCTTAAGGAAAGACAATGACTTCCTCCCTGCTAAAGGAAATCGCAACGTTCAGAGGAACAATCCTGGAAAACACTATATCTCAAAGAATAAGAGGTCTCATCACGAGCCGGCTTATCATGATCACAGATATTATAACTTGCTGACTTTGCCAATACTGTCTACCAAAACAGGGCAACGACTCAAGATTGTTGCAATCAAAAGACAAGGGGTCTCATCACGAGCCAACTTGTTCAGCAAAAGTGTAAATCAAGTGAATGACTGTGTAATAATTTGGCCACCAAACCAAGACATTGTTGTTTAGAGAATAAAAAAGGAAAAAGTGTCAAAAAGGGTTTTCCTTTGAAATGTTGTAAATAACCTCAAGCAGGATAAAGGATCATTGCTGGATAAACAGGTAACCCTGTCGAGGCTATGGACGCTTGCGGGCAGCAGAGGCTCTACCTACGACAAATGAGCATATTGTAAAAGCCGGCACGCAGAGGAGACCTTATTTTATCTTTAAAAGACCAAGTAGTGTCTGGTATAAGTACAAGGACTAAGCCTGAGGAAACAAACAATTGGAATATGAAAAGGTTGAGACAAAGTATAAGTGCTAGGAAAAGGCGTAATATACTCTATCTGTCCATAACAAAATTTAGACATATGAAAACTTTTCTGCTTCGAAAGTTAGAATTCAATAGAAAAACAGAGATAACTGGTTCTTCACAGTGAATCGCCATTGTTGTGGTCACCAACACCCCCCCTCTTTGATTGGTATTAGAAATAACACCAAGCAAATGGGGACCCTTAACAAAAATCCAAACAAAAACATTTTATCAAATTTTTTTGTATTTTAACTCCCTAAAAGCTATATCGCATCGCGAGAAGAGAGTGAGACGTTTTCCTATGCACATAATAAGCTGCGAAGAAGCGACGCGAAATTCATCGCATCGCTTATATTGTGAAGCACTCTCAAATGAAAAACTTAAGGAATCGCCGACGGCCGATATGCGACGTCGCATATCGCAACATCGCATAAACAACACACAATGATTATGATTAACTGCGATCTGCGATACTGCGATCTGCGATACTACGATCTGCGATTTGTGATCTGCGATACTGCGATCTGCGATTTGTGATCTGCGATACTGCGATCTGCGATACTGCGATCTGCGATACTGCGATCTGCGATACTGCGATCTGCGATGAATGCGATCACCAATTCCTGCGATGATACATCTTAAACGACGCAATCCTCGACACTGCGATGCGAGTCGCAGAAATCACTCATCGCAAAATTTCCTCGACACAGCGTTCAAGGAAAGCTATCTGCAGACCAAAAGTGGGCGCGCGCCTTAAAAAGAATTTAATGATTGTACGCCAAAGTATCCAAGAAGGATTGTGTTGTGTTTTTCGAAGAGTCAGTTCATTATGAGTGTCATGATTATGCATTCATTAGAGCTTAAAGCTTTCATGTCAATCTTTTCGTCGTTACTCTTTTCCTTTGCGTAAACTGTAAGACAACAACTAATATAAATCAATGCGTAGGAAACATCTAAGGAAAAGGGGAAAGCGTCAATACTCGGAGAACAGAGAAGAAATGCCTTCGCAAACGGATGCCGCATGCAGCAGGACCGCGGATTCCAGAGTATCACTCAACAGAGACTGATGGATATAGACTATCCAAGATTCAGAGTCAAAGGTGCACAAAAGCAGCATGTTCACAAAAGATCCTGAAGCTTAGACTGGGTAAAGCAAAAAGAAAAACGCTAAAGAGGGAAAACGCACCAGAAAAGCCTGGAACAAAGAACGGAAGCAGTTTTCAATACAGAAAATTGTTGAGAGAGCAAAGTCCCTGACTTATTCAGTCATTCGCAAGGCCGGAAAGCGAAATAGCAACAACACAATCAGTTTGAGAGAAATTTGGGTTATTACCAAGAATACACACAGCGAATACACCGAGTCAGAGGAAAATATCTTCTAGTTTGTCAGAAAGCGGTGCCAGCTCTTGTTGTTTCTATTTTCGTAACTCAAACGAAAGAAGAAGACAACCAGCTGACTCTTCCCAGGCGAATGTTGCATTGCTTACGGCACTAAGGAGAAAATACATAAACGGTTAGAAATTAGATTTAATTTTTAGAAATAAATTTGCTTTAGTAGAAGGGCGGTCATTTGAAACCGTGTCCTAAATTTATGTAATTAAGATTAATTAGTTAGCAGTATTTAAACCCTTCTCAGGCATTTAGAGAAGGGTCCGGAAATTTGTCAAAAAACTTGTCCTCAGAACATGCACTTTTGCACCCTCGGAGGGGGTTTTTGGTGAATGGACGGATCGAGATTTATCAATGTTTGCATTTAATGTCTGCTACTGATGTTGCACTTTTGTACTCTTAGTAGATGTTAGAACAAGTAGAGATAAATCGTTATTGCTTGAAGCTTATGAGTGGAACCAGTCATAAATGGTACTTTTATCTCTTGATCTGTTTCTGTTCATATTCTTAAAGTGATATGCAGTTTCAGTTGTTTATACGTTAATGCATGAATGTGTGGGTTACCATTTAGCACTTCTGTACGGTGGAGTCATTTATTTGTGCTTGATATATGAATAACTTTTTATGCGATATGCTGTTCACAACTGTTTTGCCTAACTTTTTATGCAGAATGGTTTATCTTAATTGATTTCTATTCTTATGATAGCTGAATGATCTTTATTACCAATTATTGTTTGAAATCTTTTTAGATCGCATAATAGAAGAAATACACCCCGGGTTAGTGTAGATTAGATGTGTTGTTTTTCCTTTATTAGATTACAATAGCATAGAGTTAGCTTAGAAGTTTTAATTAAATTAGCTTAAAACACTCCTAGATCAGCATCATTCAACTCTACACACACACACACCCCTTAGATTGGGAAACTGGTCCCATTATCCCCAGTCGGACCCGCTATACCAAACGGATAAGGAGCTGTCAACCAAGGTCCAGACCGGGTGGGTATCCCCCTTGCTTTCGACCTGATTTTCGGGCCTTCAACAAACCCATAATCAACTACAACTCGTTTTAATCAACTACAACTCGTTTTACAATGAAAACATGTATCTCAAGATTTACTTAAGGGTCATAATCATCTAATTATTTTCCATGAAATAATTGTTGTAAGTTCTTGGACTATTTTTTCTCCTCGTTATAACCTTTAAGTATGTAAAGGAGTTCAATCAATAGTCCAACTGACTGTTCTTCTTTTAGAAATCTAGAAATTCTTCTAATATGTTATCTTTGGTTGACTTCTATTTCCTGACTTTGTTCCTAAATAATTTGATTTCCTTTTCCGTTGTATCATTGTGTTGTTGCATGTTAGGATATTGGGTAATACCTCTTGGTTGGAAATTTTTTGTGTTCTTGAATTATTTTCTTGGCTCGCTCTTGATCCAGTGATGACATGAAAATTTTTAGAGTTCAATAACTATTTCTTTAGAACAGATTGAAGCATGTTTACAACTATTTTCTTAATTATTTTTTCTATGATTTTAGGGCAATCCTCCAATGAATGATCACCCAATCCACACATATTGCAGACACTCAAGTCAGTTGTATCATTCAATGGAAAACTGGATCAGTGTGGCCTTCCTGCCAGCATGTGAAGCAATATATTCTTCCCCAACCTCGACCATAGCCTCAACCTTGTCCATTGAATCCTCTTATTCTTCCACCAAATCCACCTATTCCTTGATAGCCATTTTCTCTACCTCCTTGTGATGCTGGATCTTTTGACCGACTAAATGTTTGTGCATAGTATACAATATGGTAATTTGGTTTATTCTCCCATTCATTTGGAATTCTCATTTTGAGTGAGTGTTGTCTTCACATATATCACACCACTTGGGTTTTTCATTTCTATAATTATATTAACAATATAATGTGGTATAGCTTAACCCAACTTACCATATTTCACTATATATGTCTGTTTGAACACATTGAACATCATATTTGAATTCGTTTGTGAATTTATAGTTGTCCTTTATGTATCCTTCGTTTCTACAAATGGTGCCCACAAATAATTTTTTCGCATTGAAAAATTCATAAGGGATTATTGCAATTGCTCAATTTTTTCTTCTATTCTTTTAACATTCACTGAGGGAGTCGACTGCCAAAAGTCATTTGTTTCAATATGTTGGGCCATTTTTAGTGCTTCCTCACATGATGTTATTTGATGCATTATTAGTGTCCTGTGGATTCTTTTTGATAATCCAACAATATACCACTGGACCAAAAGGGCTTCATCAATGGTGTATGGGATTTGGCTTAACAAATGCTTAAATATTTTATCATATTTTCTCATTGTTTCCTCTTGTCTTTGTTTGATCTCTTTGAGCTTCTGTGCCACAATATGCTTAACATCTTGGGATTTAAAGAAGGAAAGGAAAGTGTTATTGATATCAATCTTACTTTTAGTTTAGTTCTTTGTGAAATTCATAGATAAATTTTCACAGATGAACAAACATTTCTTGGGATTGTCATCTCCCTCATAAGGGGGATATGGTTCAATCCGATGTATATTTTTAATGGTGGATTATGTGTTATTTTCTTTGGATTTTGGGGTCAATCTACTGGGATAATATTTTCCTTAAATAATTCATTCAACTAAACAGTCTCAACAATTATGTCAGTTTCTACCTTGACACTTGGTATCTGATTGACTCATGGGGTACACTCTTTATCTTTGACTGCGATGCTTGCAGGAGTTACAAGGTCGTTATCAATGTCAAACCCTTTTTCTATATACTCAACATATCAATTTCTTATAAATCATGACAGTTCATCATCCCAACTTCTATATTCTTCTTCCTCTGCAGATATTAGTTCTGACAGGGGGTGTATTCATGATATTTATTTTATGTAGAAGTATATCATTGTTTTCATCATTATAAATTCAAGTATGGTTAACTGTTGATATTTCAATAATATCTTACATTTATTTGCTCATATCCTCCATACCAGACCGAGGAAGGTTCTGAGTCAATATGGAGTCTTTGTTGGAGGAGTTCTCTTATAGAAAGACTTGTTATACTTGATATAAGGTATCATGGAATTGCTAGACCAGAGTCATCAAATTCCATAATTTTTACATGCCTTCTAGGGCTTATTTGTATACTATCACTTCTCCTTTGAGTTTTTGGTGCTACGCATCTCAACGTTGGGTGGCCTATGCTAACCTCAAAGGAGTCCGATGAATCTTCTATTTGTCACTTTGGAGCTTCTTTATGTATGGACTCTTGGAAAAAAAACTCTTCCCTCATCTCTCGTCTCTTTTTCTGTCTTTTGCCCCTTTCCATTTTCTAAATATCGACAGGTTGTTTATACTATTACATAAAAAATGAGTTCTTCATTAGGCTTCCTCATGAAGTGTATACTCTCGTATTCTTGCAACTGACCACTTTCCTCCCATTATGAATCCCAATTTACTTACTTTTATTTTTCCTTATTTCTTATTTATCTTTCGTTAACATATACCCCCCCCAATCATCGACCCAAGTTACAGTTGGTCGACGATGGATTTTGCTAGACATTTTCATTTACTTGAGTCATTCCATGCTTATCTTGCAAATTTACACTGGGCGTCAAGAAATTTCTCTCATTCACCGTGTCACTAATTACAGTCAGAGTTTATTGGGGTTTGCAATCATGGTTCATATTCGACTATATGACTGAATCCTTTATCGAGGAGAAATTTATGAAATAAAACAAGTATAGTACAAAATAAACTTTTGTTAAAATATCTATAGACCCTTGCTTTGATTTTTTCAGTAAAAGTGTGGTCTTCTATTTCTTTCTCTTTGCATAAATTATTCAATATTTTGTCAATCCACTCATGCAAATTCATTCTCCTACCATTGGTAAATTTTAGCGTTAATCAACCATCAAATTCTATTTGTTGCATTAGGTAATTGGTCAATATATTTATTTATTTCAACGGGGATTGATTCAACAAAATTCTCCTGCATTTCAGTTAAGAAGTGTGCCCTAGCTTCTGTAATATATTGTCGATTTCTCCTGGCATAGTTTCTCAAGTAATTATTAATATTTCTTTCCCATCACTCTTGTATCTCTTTTAGAGTTAAAATTTACATGAGCATATTGTATAAACTTAGGTCCAACACTACCAACAATGGAAATAATGTTGTAGTCTAGTGAAAAGACATTAGTTACGGGTAGAGAGGAAAATCAAGTAAACTTAAAGCGTAATATGCATCACATGGAAGAGACAAAGAGACATAAAGTAATAGAGAACCAACAAAAGCACACTTGTATTATATATATTTTTCTTAAAAGATAACCAACCTCATGGACCCAAGTACATACATATTTATATCCTTGTAGACAATTACAACATTTTAACTTTCTTAACTGTCTTACCTTAACCGACTTGGTCAGTTGACTCGATAGAGGACCAACCAAATTACAATACATCTTTAGTATATCGAATCGACTAGGCTAGTTAACTTAATCGACTAGCCCTTCAAATAGATAGAAATTAAGAAATTAAATAGGTATAGTTTTTAACTATGGAAACTCAAAATGGAAGATTTGTTGGTGAACAAAGATTAACGAATCACCATGGATCTAAGCTCTACATTGACGGGGATGTCAAAAAAATACTGGACCAAGTTGGATCAAAAGGAAAAAAACACAATATGATTGTGTCTCAGAGATTCAATATTACTCAATGTTTCAAGGGAAGCTACAACAAATTCTTTATGGAACAAGTTACGAGATTTGTATTAGCTTAAGTCCCTAGTGAACAAATTGTTCCTATGAAAAAATATTTATAACCTAAGGATGAAGGATGAAGACTTGATGACAGAGCATCTGAACACTTTCAATGCTATGGTAAGTTAGTTATTATTTTTTGATATTAATATTTGATGTGAGTATAAGTGAATTATATTGTTATGTTCTCTACCAAATTCATGGGATAGTTTGGTTGTTGCCATAGGTAGTAATGCAACTACTTTAAACTTCCATGAAATAGTCCCATCTTTGTTATTAGAGGAGATGAGATGGAAAAGCATGGAAAACTAGAAAAGAGATGCCTTTTTTGTAAGAGGGAACTCCAAGAATAGAAATAAAAATAAGTCCTCGATTGGGAGATCTAAATCCCTAGGAAATTTTCTAAAAGTATGTTAGAGGTGGGGAAAACAAGGGCATTATAAGAAAGATTTTAGATCCAAAATTACTGAGAAAAGGAAGAGATCTGAAGATATTGCTTTTGTAAAAGAAAAAACCTCCTTAAATTAAGGAGGGGGTTTTTACTTGGGTTCTTCAACCACACGTGTAGATGATGAGACATGACTAGTCAACTCAGGTGCATACTTTCATGTGACTCCTCACAGGGAGTGGTTTTGTGAGTATGAAAGGTATGATAGTGGTGATGTTTTATTTGGAGATTACTCGATAAACAAAATCATAGGACGAGTAAAATTCAAGTTGAATCTTATAAATGGAAGGATTAGAACACTTCCTTGTGTTATGCACATCCCACGATTCACCATAAATTTGATTTATGTAAGAAAGATTAACGATGTAGTTGTAAAAAAATTCTTTGAAAATGATACTTGTAGGATGGTTCAAGGAGAAATGGTATTGTTATGAGGAGCTAAATTTGGAAAATTGTATAACTTTCTAGGAAACACTTTTAGTGATGGGTGAAATAGCTCTATTGTTATTGATAGTGAACCTAAAGAAGGAAAATATCCTACTGTCTCTAGAGAGAAGACTATGTTGTGGCATTAAAGACCGGGGCATATTAAAGAGAAGGGAATTAAAGTACTACATGGTACTGATATGGTAGAAGGTGTTTCTAATTTCCCTATAGATTTGATTATGTGAACATTGTTTATATGGGAAGTATAATCAAGTAAGATTCTCCTATGGTTTTATGAGATCAAAGGGAATTTATAGCTGGTGCATAGTGATGCATTTGGACCTATGTTAGTTCCATCACTATGTAAATATGTGTATTATGTATCATTTAGATATGACTTATCGAGGAATATATGGATTTATTTTATGAGAAAGAAATCTAAAGTTTGTGACAAATTCAAAGAATTTAAGGCTTTTGTGATAAATCATATAGAGAAGAAAATTAAAGTATTGAGGATAGATAATGGTGGAAAATTCTACAAGAATGAATTCGACGAATTATGTAAAATGTTCTATATATCAAGGCATAAGTCTACTCCACACACACCTCAGTAAAGTGGATTTATAGAAAGGATGAACATGATGTTGATGGAAAAAGCAAGGAGCATGCTTAATGGTGCTTCATAAGGATAGGAATTCTAGGTAGAGGTAGCGTACACTACATGTTATCTGGTAAATAGATCACCCTCATTGATGTTGGATGAAAAGACTCCACATGAGGTATGGAATAGTAAGAAACCTCTCTTAAACATCTCAAGGTATTTGGTTGTGATGCCTATGTACACGTTCCAAAGAAAATTAGGAGAAAAATAGATAAGAAAGTTGGAAATTGTATCTTTATTGGATATAAAGATCGTTTGAATGGTTATAACTTTTGGAACCCAAAAACTAAGAAGGTTGTGAACAATAGAGTTGTAGTATTTAGAGGGATGAAAAATATTGTCAAACAAGAAGACCCATTGAGGGAGAAAAAATAGAATAAGAGTTTGAAATGAATGATGATGAATCAAACTCTACATAATAATAAGAATGGGAAGAATAAGAACCACATACTTTGGTGTTGGGGAGATCAATTCGAGAAATAAGGCAACCAAAAAGGTGTACTTTAATTGATTTCCATTCAAATTTTGCTTTGTTTATTACTGATGATGATCCTAGAACTGTTAAGGAAGTAATGGATGCAAAGCATGGAAAACTTTGAAAAAGGTCATGGCTGAACAAATAGAAGCCTTGGACAAGAATGAGGCTTGGGATCTAGAGAAGTTTCCAATTGGAAGAAGTCCCAATGGCAACAAATGGGTGTTTAAGAAGTTGAATATAGAAGGAAATGTAATGAGCCCTAATGCTTATGTGTTGAGTAGCCTCATATGAGTGGGAAGTTTACACACAGGGCCTTTACCTAGCCAAATTTTTTCATAGCACCTGTGTTCACAGGATATTAAATAATACCCTTAACCTTGTTATATAATTATAAAATCCTCCCATATTCATTTTGTTGAACCACATCACAATACAACCTCCTTATAAAAATAACCCTTATTTTTACTAGATATCCCCTATTTTTATCGAATACCCCTTTTTATACCCCTCAACACCTATAATCCCCCCCGCGCGCGCCCTCCCACCCCCCACATCTCACCAACCTCACATCTCACCAACCCCACCTTCCCACTCCTGATATGAAAATCACCTTGTGAGTGATCTCAGTTAAAAATTATTAATTGAAGGTATTACAGACTCATGTGCTGGTGTGTGTCTATGTTATTTAGGCAATGGATTGATCAGATTGCAAATACACAGACACTTGAAATGGAAAACAACAGAGAAACACAATAAGCAAATACAAGAACACAAGAAATTAATAAGGAGTTCACCCTATCCTCTAGGGCTACATCTCCGGTCCAACTCTTAGTGGTGGCCTTTTTATTATGTCTTCAAGCAGAGAATTACAATGAAGGAGCTCAGTATGAGTCTCCTGAAACATAATTTTCTTGGAAAGGTGCTTCTTGGATTCCCCAAGCCACTAGAGTGCACAGACTATTTTCCTCACCAGCTCTTTGACCTCTCTGGTCTTTAATGGAAGGAGCCCAATGTGGTGCTCAGTCCTGACAGATCCTCTCAGGGATGGCTTGAATCTCTCAAGCTCTCTGGTGCTCGACGTTGCCTTTGGTCAGCTCGACCTGTCTTCTTTCTGCTTCACTGTCTTTTCTTCGTTTTCTCTGTTCTTCTCTTTCTCCGTCTTCTATCTTCCCGTGTCTTCTGCTTTGTTTGTTCATGGATTTAAAGCCATTCAAGCTCATGGCTGTTCGATTCCCCTTCCACTTTCGTCGGATCGCCTGCTGCAGCTTCGCTTGGAGTTCCCTGTCTTGATGTCATCATCAGGCTCACAGGGAGTGGCCACTTGTCCTCCTGCCAACTGCGCCAGCTTGCTTCATCGGTTCAGTTTTTCAGTTACGTCATGGAATGAGTAATCTACCACCTTGGTGGTCAAATCAGACCTCAAATTCTTAAAGATCGCGGATTATTCCCCTGTCAATTCCGGTTTCCCCATCGGGCACGATCTCAACCGTTAGATCTGGGGCTTTCAGATCCGACGCCATTCGCACATTTCACGCAGTTGACTTGCTCAACTATTAGCGCACGATGAGCGGTGGTTTCCTCTCTCCTCTGCTTGCCACGCATCAGGTGCTGAGTGGAATCGCTTCGTTTTTGCCAAATCTGCTTACCGCTCAAGGGTGCCCCCGATAAATACCGCCGGTTTTTGGAGCGTGGGTCCGGCCTTAGCCTTTAGCCTTTTCCCCATGGTTTTCCTGGATCCCATGAAACCGAGCGCTCGGGGCCTCTCCTTCTTGAGGGGTTTTTGCCCAGTGATGCGCGAATAGCGCTAATCGGGCATAAAAAACTGCCTCCTTTTCTCGATCCGAGCTTCCTAGGGGCTAGTTTCGCCTTTTGCGCAATCTCCATGGGCCTTGGTCAGTGCGCTTTGACCGAGGTCATCGTCATTCTACGCTGGCTGCCAAATGCCATTGTTCAAAGGTGCTTCTAATCTTTGCTCTTAATTCTTTGAAGTCTGTCTCGATCTGATATAGTCACGGTTCTTTGATAACTCTTCATGGATCCAATTCGGATCACGACCTTCCCATTGAAAAGGCTTTTGGACCACCAAAAGTTGGTTTTCAAGCATCGACTAGGTGAGGGTATTGTTCTCTCACTTGTCCAATCTCAATCCACTTTGCATTGCTCGGCTTTGAACCTTTGAGCCCTACTCTGAGGTACTCAACATCTCCTCTGCGCATCGTCCTCACCTTCCTATCCAGTACTGTGTCTTCCTGTAATTCATTAAGATATTCGGGTAGCAGGTCATCAATAGAAGGAAACTGACTTTGCACATCAAGGTCCTCAATCAGTGAGGGTTCAAACAATCTCAAGCAATTTGCATTTACGACTGAGTAGATGTGCATGTAAGCTGGTAGATCAAGGCGAAAAGCATTCTCGCCAATCTTCTCAAGTATCTTGAAGGGTCCATACCTAATAGGCTTTACCTTTTTACCTTCACCTTGCATCCTATCCTTGCTGATATACAGCCAGACCTGGTCACTAACTTGGAAACTATGCTCCATCCAATGCTTGTCATGCCTAGCCTTGTATTTGGCTTGGCTCTTTTCCAGCTGTTCCTGTACTGCCTGGTGGATCTCCTGGATTTGTTCAATGAACCTAGTTGCCTTGTCCACATCACTGTGTCCATCAACCATGGTATCTTTACCAAAGACAAAATCCAAAGGATACCTTGGTGTGAAACCAAAACAGGTCTCAGAAGGTGATCTCTATGTAGAAGAATGTTTTGCTCTGTTGTAAGCATGCTGCACATAACACAAATGTTCATCCCAAAGCTTAGGATGTTTGCTGCAATATCCTTTGAGTAACTGGATCACTGTCCTATTAACGACTTCTGTCTGGCCATCAGTTTGTGGATGAAAAGCTGTGCTTTTCTTTAGTTTGGTGTCCATCAGTTCCCACAGACTTGACCAAAACTTCCCCACAAATCAGGTGTCTCGATCAGATATAATAGAAGTGGGTAATCCAAAATGAACCCATACATGTTCAAAGAACAATTTTGCAGTTTGTTCAACTGTAATCTGTTTATTACAAGGTATCAAAACACACATTTTGCTGAACCTATCCACAAAAACATATAGATAATCATGACCTTTCCTAGATTTAGGCAGTCCTCCAACAAAATCCATGGAAACACTTTCCCAAGGGTGAGAAGGAACTGGCAGTGGAGTGTACAAGCCTAGTTTTCTATTGCTGGGCTTGCTTTTAGCACACATAGCACACCCTCTTACATATCTAGAAACTGTCTCATTCATTTTTGGCTAATAACAAAATCTTTGCAGCTGTGTAACTGTTTTACTTACCCCAAAGTGACCTGATATCAGAGAAGTGTGTGCTTCCCTAATTGTCTTTATTCTCTCAGTTTGTGGAATGTAGAGTTTCCCACAATGGTATAAGAGTCGGTCCTTTACATGGTAATCCAATTATTCTACCCGTTTTCCTTGACTCAAAGTTTCATATACATCTTTAAAGTCTATATCTTGAGCATATTGTTCAATGTAGCTTTCATGTAGCACAGAATTATGCTTAAGTATAGTAGATGCATTTATAATGGGTCTAGATAACATTTCTGCAACTTTATTATGTATGCCCTTTTTATATCTGATGACTAAATGAAACTGTTGTAGAAAACCCATCCATCTATAATGTCTTGATTGCTGTAACTTAGTTTGGGAGTGTAGATATTGAAGTGGTTAATGATCAGTATGTATTACTGTCTCTTTGACCATTAAGTAATGTTTCCACTTTTTCACACTCTGAACTAATACATACAATTCTTTATCATATGTAGGATAGTTAACTACTGCAGGATTAAAAGTGTTAGAATGATAACATATGGGTTTACCATGCTATGTTAACACTGCTCCCATGGTATAGTCACTGGCATCTGTTTGGATCTCAAATGGTCTTTGCAGATCAGGCAGTGCTAGTACATGTGCTGTACTAATCTTTTCTTTCAAGGTGTCAAAGGATCTTTGATGTTTGCCTCCCCACCGAAACACCTTGTTCAATCCTGTTAAAGCATGTAAGGGAGCTGCAATTGAGGAAAAATTAGAAATGAACTTCCTCCAATATTGTGCCGCTCCTAAGAAGCTTCTCACTTCTGTAGCAGATTTGGGTTTAGGCCAGTTTATAATGACCGCCACTTTAGAGGGTTCTATCTTCAATTCACCACCCCCTACTATATGACCCAAATAATTTAGAGATGTTTTTCCAAATTCACATTTTGAGAGTTTAACATGAAGTTTTTCTCTTCTCAAAACATCTAATGTCTGCTTAACATGATTTAAGTGTTCTTCCCATGTTTTACTAAAAATCAGAATGTCATCCAGATACACAATAACAAAATCATCAAGAAAAGGTTTGAGTACATCATTCATTAATCTCATGAAAGTAGCAGGAGCATTAGTTAAGCCAAAAGGCATAACCAGTCACTCATACAATCCCTGCTTTGTTTTGTAAGCATTCTTCCATGCATCTTGTTTTGCAATCTTGACCTGATGGTATCCACTGTGCAAGTCTAGCTTGGTGAAATAAACAACTTCTTTCAGTTGATCCAAAAGATCATCTAAGCGAGGAAGGGGATAACGATTTTTGGTTGTTATCTTATTCAGTGCTCTATAGTCAATGCACATTCTCCACGAGCCATCTTTTTTTCTCACCAAAACAATTGGTGACCCGCATGGTGATGTGCTAGGCCTGATGAACCCTTTCTCGAGCAACTCCTGCACCTGCTTCTTGATTTCAACATTCTCTAAAGCAGACAACCTGTACATTCCAATGTTAGGCAATGGAACATCTTGCTGCAAAATAATATCATGTACTGTTTCCCTTTTGGTTGGCAGACCTTTAGGTTCTTGAAACAAGATATCATACTCTGAAACAACCTTTTCTATGTCAGCTTGCTGTTTAGCATTACAACCCTCAAATACATTGGGTTTATCAAGTTTCTTTTCCTTTACAACCATCAGTAAGAATTGTTTGCATGAATTTATCATTCTTTTCATTTGCCCTGAGTTTATGAGAGTATAATTATTCTTGAGCTTATGAGCTCTTACAAAGTATTCGATTCCATCTTTAACAAGTAGATACTTGTTCTCAACTCTATACAAAATAGCCTTTCTATAATACAAGTAAGGACTTCCTAAAACAATTCCACATATATCCAAAGGAATTATGTCTAACTCAACCTCATCTACAAATGCTGACCCAAAAAAAACTTGAGTTTGCACTGTCTAGTCACTTGTAGTTGTGCTTTATCATTCAACCATCCTAATGGGTATGGTCTCTTGTGAGGTGTAGTTGCTAATCCCAATTTCTTTACGATTGCTTCTGAAATTAAATTTACTTGTGAGCCACTATCAAACAAAGTATCAATCTTTTGATATTTGGAAACGACTCGAATATGGAAAAGCTCATGTCTTTTTCTCTTATTTTCTTCATCAATAATAGATTGAGCAAAATTACTAGTAGATGCCTTAGAATTCTTACCTTTTATACCTGTGGCTGAAATAGTTGTTTCATCTCCTGAGTCTGACCCCCAATCTCTTTGAATAGTTGCAACAATCTTCTTCTTCTTGCCCTCGAACTTCTTAGGTCTCAGCTCTGGATGCAGAATCTAACAATGCTCATCATCATGCCCATCCTTTTTATAGTGAGTGCATGAAGCTTTTCTTTTCTATGCAGTGTTAGCCTTCCTTGCTTTCCACTTCTGTTTTCTTTTCTCCTTGCTCTTGCTTGCAGTGGGTTGGGATGGTCCCCCAACTTCTGGATTTCCATTCTTTCCTCTAGCTTCTAAATGAGTAGCTTGTACAAATACCTCATCTATACTAGTGGGATTAAACATGAGGATGGTATGCCTCATGTAACTGTGTAGACCACCAATGTACTTCAACAGAGTTTCTGGTGAGTCTAATGAGATTCCTAGAATCAATGCTCTCATTCTAAATTCTTGAGTGTACCCTTGCACACTTTTCCCTTTGAACTGCCGTAGAGTTTGCCAACTCATAATGGCTTGTTGCATGTAGGCCAATGGATAGAACTACTTTTTGATTGTAGAAACAAATTCAATCCAGACAGAGATAGTCTTGCCATGTATTTTCATATCAACTTGGGTTCTGCCTTCCCACCAAACCAAGGCACTGCCTCCTAGGCATAGGCTTGCTAGCTGAATATGGCTCTTGTCTGAGTTGATGTTCTGTATTCTGCAATAAACATCAATTGTCTAATCCAATTGTCCAAATTTTCTGCATTTAGCTCTCCATCATATATAGGCAAATCAAATTTAACATCTAGCTTGATCAAAGATGCTTTCTTGTTATGCACAGGGCTATTAGGAGGTGTGAGAAAGCTTGCCTCTTTCCCTTTTCCTTTGGAGTGGTCATGGAAGTGAGACTCATCTTCTTCTTTGTCTTCCTTAGAGCCCGATGAATCTTCATCCTTATGCTTTCTAAAGTCCCTATACATTTCTTCTACCATGGACTTTATGGCTAGGGAACTTTCTATGAATTGAGGGTCTGGCCCTACAGAACCTTCCTCTGACATTGTCTTCCGAGGATAGACTCTCCCAATTTTAGGATTAGTTTCGACCAACTCTCCTCCTCCTCCTCCTAATTTGAACTTTGATCCAGTGAGCATTCAACAACTAAACCAACACAAGCTTGTCTAACCTTAATAGCCTAGAGCTCTGATACCACTTGATCTGAAAATCACCCTGTGAGTGATCTCAGTTAAGAGTTATTAATTGAAGGTATTATAGACTCATGTGCTGGTGTGTGTCTATGTTATTTAGGCAATGGATCGATCAGATTGCAAATACACAGACACTTGAAATGGAAAACAACAGAGAAACACAGTAAGAAAATAAAAGAACACAAGAAATTAATAAGGAGTTCATCCTATCCTCCAGGGCTACATCTCCGGTCCAACTCTTAGTGGTGGCCTTCTTTTATTATGTCTTGAAGCAGATAATTATAATGAAGGAGCTCAGTATGAGTCTCCTGAAACAAAATTTTCTCAGCAGGGTGGTTCTTGGATTCCCCAAGCCACTAGAGTGCACAAACTCTTTTCCTCACCAGTGCTTTGACCTCTCTGGTCTTTAATGGAAGGAGCCAAATGTGGTGCTCAGTCTTGACAGAGCCTCTCAGGGATGGCTTGAATCTCTCAAGCTCTCTGGTGCTCGATGCTGCCTTTGGTCAGCTCGGCCCTCTGTCTTCTTTCTGCTTTTTTTTTGCTTCACTGTCTTTTCTTCGTTTTCTCTGTTCTTCTCTTTCTCTGTCTTCTGTCTTCTCATGTCTTTTTCTTTGTTTGTTCATGGCTTTGAAGCCATTCGAGCTCATGGCTATTCGATTCCCCTTCCACTTCCGTCGGATCATCTGCTGCAGCTTCGCTTGGAGTTCCCTGTCTCGGCGTAATCATCAGACTCACAAGGAGTGGCCACTTGTCCTTCTGCCAACTGTGCCAGCTTGCTTCATCGGTTTGGTTTTTTAGTTACGTCGTGGAATGAGTCATCTGCCACCTTGGCAGTCAAATCAGACCTCAAATTCTTATAGATCGCGGCTTATTCCCCTGTCAATTCTGGTTTACCCATCGAGCGCGATCTCAACCGTTAGATCTGGGGCCTCCAGATCCGACACTATTCGCATATTTCGCACGGTTGACTTGCTCGACTATTAGCACGCGATGAGCGGCGGTTTTCTCTCTCCTCCGCTTGCCATGCGTCGGGCGCTGAGTGGAATCACTCCGTTTTCGCCAAATCCACTTACCACTCAAGGGTGCCCCTGATAAATACTGCCGATTTTTGGAGCGCGAGTCCCACCTTAGCCTTTAGCCTTTTCCCCACAGTTTTCCCGGCTCCCATGCGACCAAGCGTTCGAGGCCTCTCCTTCTCAAGGGGTTTTGCCCAGTGATGTGCGATTAGTATCGTGCATCAAAAACTACCTCCTTTTCCCGATCTGATACAGTCACAATTCTCTGATAGCTCTTCATGGATCCAATTCAGATCAACTCCCGACCTTAATACCTACAATATATTAACTCTACTTTTCACAATTTAAACCCTCCTTTATGAATAAACATGGTAAGGTATTGGTCAACAAGGTGAATCCATTGTGAGTTTACTTAGAGAATACGAGAGAAACTTTTGTAGATGTTTCCTCATATTGGGGTTTTACCATGTAATTCCTCATTTCTCCCTTATTTTGTCTTGCATTCTTTATTTGTTGTTTTCTTTATGCTTTCATAAGAGATTAAACCATGTAAATATTTATTGTATGTTAATGCATATTTAAAAAATATAACATGGCATCTGAGCTAGTTATTGAGTTCTATCTTCTTGAATAAATTCTATATTGAATTTTTTACATCATACTTCAATAAATTTATTATTCTAGTCCCCCTTCTCTTTTGGATTTGCAATCTTATTTCAAAACCACTTAAGTTTTCCCCAGACCTAAGAAAATATCACAATCTCGATTTAGATCTACAACATTTCGATTTAGATATGTGGTTTTCCCTTCATATATGTAGCATTTCCATTCAAATTGGTAGGTTTCCTTTCAAATATATAGTTTTCCATTAAGATTTGCGACATTTCCATTAAGATATCTAGTTTTCCATTTAGATTCTATAACGTTTCCATTCATATCTACGGAATTTCCATTTAGATATGCAATTTTCAATTCAAATGTGTGGCATTTCCATTTATATATGCTATTTTCCACTTATATATTTGACATTTTCATTCATATATATGGGTTTCCATTCATATCTACAACATTTCCATTCAAATATATGAAATTACATTCAAATCTATAGTTCTCCCTTAAGGTCTATGGTATTTCTATTTAGATCTATGATTTTCCATTCAAATCTATGTTATCTCCATTTAGATCTATAACTTTTCCATTGATATATATGGTTTTCCATTCGTATGTTTGTCTTTCCCATTCAAATATAATGCATATATCTTCATCAAATCCATGACAGAGGAAAAGTTTCCTTGGCTTTGTAACTTATTGGGTTTGAGGGAAGCTGTCATTAAGAGGGAATGTTAGTTAATGATATCTTCCTCCAACAATGATTCTATCCATCTAGTCATGATTAAGGGGGAAGGATACAATGCAATAATGAATGCCTAGTGGTCTTATGTACATTCCTATGGAATTTTTAAAAGTTAGACCAAGTCATTCTTCAATAACTCACTATATTATGAAAATGCTTATCCCATATTTATCATGGGAATTGTTCTCCTTTCACACTCTCATATATAATTGAGGTGAAGGAGGCTCTGTTGAGTGTGCAAGTGTATTGAAATTTAATGCTTATGTGGGGATGTAGCCTTGTATGATTGGGAATTTACTTGGAGAAAGAGAGAGAAACTTTTGTGGATGTTCCCCACATTGGGGTATTACCACGTAATTTCCTGTCTCTCCCTTAGTTTGTCTTGCATTTTTATTTATTGTTTTTTAATAATGACAAATATCATCATCTTGAATGTTCTCTTAAATTATATATATATATATATATATATATATATATATATATATATATATATATATATATATATATATATATTTTAAGGCCCATTTTTAACCTCAAAATTCCCCTAATGACTTAACAAAGAGCAATGAAAACCTATTTTCCTCAATTTTCTCTTCATAGCGCTTAAAAATGATTGGAAACTATTTTTTCTCTATCTTTGATTGCAATTAAGCCTTAAACCTACAACCAAAAACGTTTTCTAGGAGAAATAACAACAAATGAGATTATCACCAAAGCTCTTAGAAGAAAGTCTACAGTCTAGAAGTGAAAGATTTATTAATTCCAAAAAAGCTAGAGGACAAAACATAAGATTGACTTCCATGCTATGATCATTAGCTACATTAGTGGTATGAATTTCTAGTCATCCACCTTAGGGAACTATGACTCCCAAGATTTAAACTACTAGAGCATACTAAATAAATTTAAGAAACTTCCAAATGCTAAGATTAAAGATAATTACTAGGGGTAAAGTTTTTTCCAATAGTAGAAATATGCACACATTGTTTGACTTTTTTCATAGATTAGTTTAATTTCAAGGATTTAATGGTGTCACATTTAAAAAAAAGAGTGTATTACATATTATAAGATATTGAAAATATGGAGGCATTCACTGATATTTTACTTTGACTTGAGTATCATATACTATATAACACCCATAATCCCCATCCCTAAGTATGTCGGTAGCTTTCTCTCCAATAGCATCGCAACAAATATTTGTAACTTTTTTTGGGCTACTTAATCTTCTTCTTTAGCTTCAAGCTTGAAAATGTTCAAGCCAAAGCATGGAAATATGCCCATCACAACGTTTGTAGGAGTTATTCCTTTAAAATTTGTACTTCTTGAAAGATACATCAACAATGAATATGTATGACCAAGAAGTATCTCTCATCTAAAATTTGCTCCCAAATATGCAACAAAGGAAGGCAAATGTTGTTGTTGTTGTTGTTTTTATCTATATTTATTATACTCTCAATATATAAAATATATAACCATAAATTAGGCATAGGCTTGAAAAATCAACTTCAATGGTATAATTTCATGAAATCATAAAAGTTATAAAATCAAGTTTATCTCCTAAGAAATTAATGTTGAGTGAAGTAATTGAATCTCCGTAAGAGTCAACATTGGATCCAATAATCATTAGTTACTTAGAAAAGGATGAAAATAGGGCGATTTTAGATTTATGGCTAAATGAGGTTTTTTATTTCTTAATTTTGAGCGGGATCTACCTATGTAGAATGATGAGGAACTTTACTTATCAAAATATAATCCACACCATTGTTTCAAATTATGTTTCCTTTTTCAAAAACTTGAGTGACACAAAGCATCATTAGAATAAATATACAAAGCAATGTTTTCATATATCCCTACTAAATTTATCCTAACCACACTTGCAAAACCCTGATTTTCATCTCTCATAAATTTTTTCAAACACTTTACACGTAAACCCTTTTAAAATAATTTGTATACAACCAATTGAGTAGTATTTTTCTTGTATACATTTTGTCAAATATTTTGTATGAAATCAAAGAAAAAACATTTCTCTAATTCCACTTGTAACATACTAACTGAAATATACCACTCAATCATGCAAATTTTGATTTTTTGTCTTTGAGGTATTTTATCAAATAGTTTGTATGAAAATTGAAATAAAACATCTTTAACCCACTTCTTAAAATTATTTGCATACAATTATGGATATACCAATGAAAACAATATTGTCATACAACAATACTATCCCCATCCACAAAACAATATTTTCATTGGGGCGTTTCATCAAACAATTTGTATGCAATGAATCATTAAACCATTTAGGAATTTCTTCAAATATTATGCATGCAAACTAATATAGAAAATTTCTCAAGGCATATTTCCCAAATTATAGCAGTCCAAGTTATAAAAACTGAACCAAATGATCATTGATAGTTACCCTCACTATGGTTCATGTTTCAACTTCTGGAACCTCCCAGAAGAAAATTTATAACATGAATGCCAACATGACATGTTTAAACATGCATTTAGGAAACCCAACTTCCTCAGATCATATTTTTATTGGAAACAAATTTGTTTGGTTGGCACTGATGTCAACCTTCAGATTGAAGTGGCATGGTTGATCCTTGTGTGCTAGTAGTTTTTTTTTTTTTTTAACAAAGTCAGTTACTAGATTTCTATTTGAAAAAAGAAAAAGAGAGAGGCATGCTCCCATTACATCAAGGAAAAATGGAGAGAGGCATCCTAGAAGAAAAACATAGGGCAAACATTCCCTATCTTCCAATCCCTTCTCCTTTTGATTCTGAGGTTACTAATTTCACTATCCTTATAAATACATACATACTGATTCAACAACAATTTACACTTACAAAACATAAAAAATGATTAGTGGAAGAACTTTGCAGAAAAGAGAGGAATGAAGAAGTTACAACTAATTTTTGTTGACTGAGGGTTCTTGATGGGACTGAGGCTTGTTATTTCTACTTTGAATGTTAGAATTTTCTCGTCTGATTAATAAGTAAGCTCTTCAAATAGTTTATCGTATCTTCCATATGCTTACACTTTTGTTTTAGAGCTGACATTTCTTTCCTCTGCTCTTACAGTTATCTCTTTAGGAAGGAATTCTCAGATTTTGCTTCAAATTTGTAGTCTTTGACCATTTCTCTGATCTGCTCGATCATGATTTTTTTAGCTCTATAGACTGCACAGTTCTCGCACTTTGGAACATTTGCAAGAGGGTTCCATTCCATTTTTCCTAAGAGATGTAAGCGACTGTTTCAGTAGAGAAAAGAAGGGGAAATAAGAAACAAAGAATAGAAACGAAAACTACCACTAGACAGGCCCACAAAGACCAACAATTGCCAGGGAGAGGGAAGCACAAAGCTGAAAGCAGAAGCCACCAGAGTTGCGCGAAGGCTAAAGAGTTTGGAATTAAGCCTCTAAAGCTACACGAAGGCGAGGGCCACCAGAGTTGCGCGAAGGCAAATGGTTATGGAATTTAGCCAGCAGAGCTGTGTGAAGGGGAGAAGCGAGACTAAGACAGAGTAGATAAGATCATTTTGAAAAGGGGTGCAGCGACAATTACAAGAAATTAGATTACGAATTATAAGGCAGAGAGGAAAGAAAGGGAGGGTGAAGATGAAAAGATAATATCCATCGAGCAGATGGAGAGTATATAGAGATGTGCAGTAGGCCACTTTAGGAAAGAAAACTTTAGCATTTCATGGGAAGCTTGAGTAGCTGCGATTCGCTTGATAGCCGTAGTCTGACTATACTGTCTGTTCTTGGAGATTTCCTTGGATTTCCTGATCTTCTGAATTCTAGCCTTTCGAGCTGAAGTGACTGTTTCCCACCTTGATGTTCTAGTCTTGAGTGCTATTCTCTGCACATGGAGGCATGAGGTCCTATGGAATCGGTTTCTGAGAAATCTCATTATCAATTCTAGATTCTCCCATAGGACGGTTGACAACCAAATTAGCTTGCATGTTGGCGGTATGATTATTTTCTCTAAGGATATGCTTGAAGGTGACTTCACCAAGAAATTGCAAATTTTTTCCCACCCTTTTTGTTATTTGACTCAGAGCCTTGTTCTTGGGGCTTCTACTTTCCACCATCAATTAGATTATTATTGAATATTCCCCCATTATAACCAGATTCTTCATACTTTGTTTCCTTAAGATTTCTGTTCCCAAGAGGAGGCCATATGCTTCTGCCCTATTGTTGGTTAGTTCTCCTAATCCCCATTCATATGTGATGGGATTTTTCCCTCCTAGGTCGAAAAGTATACCCCCCACTCCAGCCTTGCCTAGGTTGGACTTAGAAGCTCTGTCAAATAGTAAGAAAGGCCTATTTAAGTTTTCTGACCATGTTTTGAATTCCTCTTTTTTAACTCCGATTTTCTAGTTCTGAATGTTGTTAGGAGATTTGCCGATGTTTATTTTTTGTTGCTTTCTCATTGCGAATTCGGCCCAGACTCTTTCCTCTTGCTGCATGTGTTTGACATCTATTGCTTTAGCTCCTTTGGAGTTGATGAGTTCAGTTGACATGCTCTAAGTTTTAGCCATAACTGTTCTGGTGTTTGGGGTGCGATCTTTAAAGATCCTCTGGATTCTTGTTAGCCAAATTTTCCAACACATAAATAAGGTAAAAATCAACCAATATCTTTTTACTGTTTCTTTATTTTTGAAAGAATATGAGTAATTTTTTCCCGAGGTTGATAAAATCTTATGTAAAGGCTACGATTGCAGAATACTAACCTCCAAGGGACTAACTAGCCTTGCCAGCAGACGAGCAAAAGGGCACTCCACAAAGATATTTTGGATATTTTCTTCACTCCCCTGGCACATTGCGCAGCGTGATGGGCCTTCATAACCTTTTTTTTAAAGATTATCAGCGATCATAATTTTGCCTTTAAGAAGTGTCCACATGAACACTTTGATTTTTGGCAGGGTTTCAATTTTCCATGCCACCCTCCAATATTCCCAATCTCGATTTCCATGTTGATGTAAGGCGGCATATCCAGATTTTACTGAGAAATCCCCTCCATCAGGATCCCATTGAAGAGTATCTTTTTTGTCTAGACTTAGAGGAGAAGCCCCCTTAAAATGAGAGATTAGGGACTTCCACTGAGGGAAAAGGCCTTGAGAAAGGTTGAGAATCCTCCAATCCCCCCATTCTCCACCTCTCCAAAGAGAGATGTCATACAGAGTAATGATTCCTTTTGTTTTCATCCACCTTCTCAGATCATGAAGATTTTCTTGACAGGCTATATGCTGATTCCCATTATTTTGTCCTTCCAAATTTTGATGATTTTACCATTCCTAAGGATCATGGAAGAGTTTTCTTTGATGAGGGATACAATTTTTTTAATTAGATTCCAGACCTGGGTGCAGGGCCTAGTTGGGTAACCTTTTCCCATTAAGTGGATTCTAGTATGGTTCATGTATTTTGCTTCTAGGATTTGCTTCCACCAGCTGCTCTCTCTTGTTATAAATCTCCATGTTATTTTTGCTCCAAGTGCCAAGTTCATTATCCCAGGAAGTCTTATTGCCAAACTACATTTCTCATAAGGAAAAGTTACTTCATCCCATTTTAGAAGGTTGTGCTTCTTTGTCTCTACTTTACCTCCTTGCCATAAGAACCCCCTGATTACTAGCTCAATTTGTTTGTGTATACTTTCTGGGGCTAGTATTGCTGCATACTGATAAACTGGGAGAGCTATGAGTAATGCCTTAATTAATACCACCTTTCTTGCCATATTGAGCCAAATCATACCCTAATTCTGCACTTTTTGTTTCATTTTCTCAATGTACTTGTTCCATATCTCGGTCTTCAAATTTTATTTTGAAATAGGGAGGCCAAGATATTGAAAATGGCTCCATTTTTCTTGAAAAGGAATTTCCAGTATTTCTGAGATTTTTTGGAGAGTGCGAGGAGGTGTGTTCCAACCGAAGATTCTGCATTTCTGATTATTTAGTAGTCCTCCAGAGGCTTCCATAAAACTGTTAAGTACCTTTTTTATTCTTCTTGCCATTATGCAAGAGGCCCCTCCCATGACCAAGGTGTCATTTGCAAATAGAGAGTGGTTTATGCTTTTTACTTCCAGAGAGATTGAAAATCCTATGATAGTCCTATCTTGTCTGCATTTCTCAAGGTTTCTACTCAGAGAGTCTGCCATTATGATATATAAAAAAGGAGAGAGAGGATGGCCTTGATGGAGCTCCCTTGAACTTTGAAAATATTCACTTGGTCTTCCATTGACCAATGGTGCAATCCAAGGTCCCACAATACAAGCTTTTATTATATCTATTGCCTTTTTTGAGAAACCAAATCTCTGTAGGACAACTGCAAGGAAACCCAGGTTAACCCTATCAAAATAATTTTCCATGTCAAGCTTGAATCATTCATTTTTCTTTTTTCAGAAGGCTAGAGTGCAGTGCTTCATGTACTATTAGAATGTTCTCAAGAATTTGTCTTTTTGGGACAAATCCTTCTTGGTTTTATGATATTATTTCTGGAAGCATTGCTTTTATTATGTTTTACAAAATATTTGTTATAATTTTGTAGGAGGAATTACACAGAGAAATGGGTATGAATCTATTAAATGAATTAGCTTTCGATTTTTTTGGGACAAGGGCAAGGAAGGAAGAGTTTGTGAATCCTCCTATCTTGAATTTCCCAAAAACATTTGTAATCATTCTTATCAAATCTTTTTTGATAATGCTCCAGTTGTTTTTATAGAAGGAACTAGGAACCGGGCTTGGGGCCTTATTCAGATGCAAATCCCAAACAACAACATCGACTTCATTTTCTTCAACTTCTCTTGTGAATTCATTGTTTTCTACTTCATTGATTTTAATGGGGATATGCTGTAGATAATCTTCATACTCGTTATTTGATGCTAGGGATGATAACAGATTTTTGTAATATCTATAAGCCTCCTTCTTTATTTCCTCCTGTCCTCTAACTTCTTTTCCTTCGTTATCTTTTATGCTGTCTATTTGATCTTTATTTCTCCTTATTCTGGTTGTATTATGGAAGAATGTAGTATTCTTGTCTCCTGCTTTGAGCCATAGACTTCGGGATTTTAGTCGCCATTGTTCTTCTTCCTTTATTTTTTGCCTATACAACTCCCAATACACTTGTTTTTCGTGCCATAATATCTCCTGCGTTTCCTCTTGCTGCTCTTTTTCCACTTGGATTCTATCTATTTTTCTGTTATTTCTAGATTTGTTTTTTTGTGTTTCTCGCTGATTGCTACTTGCCCAACATTTAAGCTCTTTCCTCGGGGATTTTAATTTATATTCCAAAACATAGCTAGGAGAGCCAATAATTGGATTTGTCCATACTTCAACAATGATTTTTTTAACTTCTTCACTGTCATTCCAAGTGGAACTAAATCTGAAAGGGACTGGGCTGAAGTTCTCTAACTTCCCAAGTGAAAGCAACACCGGTTTGTGATCCGATGCTATATTATGAATAATTTTCGATTTTATCTCGCTGAATGAGTTGGCGATTTTGTCTTGTATTATAAATCTGTCCAATCTTTCCTTTATGTTAGTTTTACCAATTATTTTTTTGCTGCATGTATACTTTCCATTGCTAGGAGGAATGTCCATGAATTTGAATGCTTCCATAATAGATTCTAACATTTCCCTATATGGATCAACATTGTATATTCCCCCGAAATTCTCCTCTGCATTCAATACCAAATTGAGATCTCCTCCTAAAATTATTCCTCTATTTTGGTACTGCATAAGATAATTTTTTAAGGTGGTCCAACAGACTTCCTTATCCCTGTAATGATTTGGGGCATAAATATTTATAATACAATATATCTCTTTTGTTTTTTTGTTTTCCAATTTTGTTTTATCCAGTGCAACTTTTTTTGCCAAATGAGCTCCCAATTCTCCGTTTTCCATAATGTGCATATTCCAACTGAAGCTCCGGTTGCCGGAATTGAAATTCCTTGATAACTTTTTGTTTTTGTATCATTGTTTCCATTTCCTTTTCATTTGTATTTGTCTCCTAGATCATAAAAATAGCTGGTTTCTCTGAAACTATTGAATATTTCATTTCCTTAGTTTTTGGCATACTTCCCATTCCTCTGCAGTTCTAGGAGACTATATTCGTTATCACTTGATGTTGTGGGTAGAGGGACCTTTCCCTCTGACGGGGTGTGCATTTTTCTCCTTGGTTTTTTCTAAGAAAGTATCCAGAGGTTATTGGGTTCCCAAAGCCATTTCATTTTCCACAGCTTCATCTCTTATTTCTCTGTTGGTTTTTCTGCCTGACCTTTTAGGGTGATCGAGAGATGTGAGGAGCTCTTTGGAGAGGGTTCGAGTGATTATTTGGTTGAAGGAGGAGTGAGGAGGGCTATGGGAGGGAATGGGAGAGGAAGGGGAGGGATTACAGGGGAAGGGTAGGAGAGGGGAGGAGAAAGGAGGGGAGGAGGGGAGATTAGGGTTCGTAAGGGAGCCAAAGGGATTAGATACCAAAAGATTTGATAAGGGGGGAGGGATAGAAGACAGTGGAAGAGATGTAGAGGGAGAGGGGAGATATTTAGATGGTATAGGCCTGGAAGGAGAGGAAGAGGGAGAGAGGGGAGGGAGGGTCAAGGGAGGGAGAATGGAGATTGAAGAGGGTTGGGAATATGATTTGTTTATTGTATTTTTCTTCTTGACTTGCTCCCATTTTGGTTCCTGGTTTTATGTTTCTTTTGTTTCTTGTTTTTTAGCACATCTATTTGCAAAATGACCATATTCATGAAATACCTTGCATTTGTACGATTTTTTTTCATAATCTAGCTATTGAATGTGAACCCAACTATAAAATTTGATCTTGA
Organism: Pinus tabuliformis; assembly: GCA_031772625.1. NCBI lineage: Eukaryota > Viridiplantae > Streptophyta > Pinopsida > Pinales > Pinaceae > Pinus > Pinus tabuliformis. The sequence continues at coordinate 678,886,746 of CM062807.1, forward strand.
CTACATCCGATAGTCCTTTCCCTAGATCAAATTCCACACATGTTCTTGCGCAGGCATGCATGCTTTCCTTTAGCTCACTTCTATCAATATATTTCCCCACTACGTTTCCTATTTCTTTAATAGATTCATCTCCCCAATAGTGTAGAGGAAGATGTGGAAGCCTTACCCATACTGGAATTGCATTCGACACGTCCAAATCTAGGTCAAAGTTTGGAGTCCATCTATTTAAATAAATCCCTCTTGAGTCCATGAAATACAGTCCATTTCTGAAGATTAAATCTCTATCCTCTTTTGTTTCGAAATGGAATGTGAAGTAACGTCTTCCATGGAATATGATCAAGATTTTCCCCGAGATGGAGGAGGCCCAGTTTCTTTCCACCCATTTGAGAATCGATCGGGGTGAGGGCCAAAGCCTAGTAAATTGTCTTACCAACCCATGTTAAAAAAGAGAGAGAGAAACGCGATGAGGGAGGGAAGGGGGAGGATTATTTCAGGGATTTCATCAATCTTCTTAACAAACTTGGATATTGAAGGCCTGTTTTGAGATGGTCCAAGGGAGGAGATCAGAGAGGCAAAGGCTTTTGCGTTTTCTCCTAGTTGGCTAAAGATTCAGGAAGAGATGCAGGGATCGATACAACCTCTTAAGGAGACTCCATAAGGGCCATCACTGGCTAGCCACAGGAGAGCTAGCCCCGGGATCAGGAGGCCCCAGGAACCAAGAGAGGAAGGCGCGTGTAGGGTTTGGAATCACCAAGGCGAGAAGTCAGCGTTGCGTAGTTCGAGTTTCGTGTGCTAGCAGTGTTTGGGTGCCTATGATGTCAGTGTATTTGATGCAAGGTACCTCTGAGTGGAGAAACAAAAAAATATCTTAGTGGAGTAGTTTATATGCACCTTGTAAATGGAAAAAGCATGTATATACATGAATTTCCCTGAGGAATTTTGTGTATAGATCTATGTGTGTGAATAATAAAAAAATACCATGGTCCTGTTTCATGATTTTACCCATGGAATTTCCCAAGGTATTGGTCAAGTATGTAATGATTTGATCCAGTCAACATTGAATGGGAAATTTGATTTGGTCATCGAAATTTTGATTTGGTATATGAGTCTTTGGTTGATCTAATCTATAGATAAAGGTGTTGGTGCGATGATGTAAGGGGTATCCATGATTAATCAATCTAGTGAACTGGTGCTTCTATCAACATAATGGTTCTACCTCTACAATGTTGAGGGTGTATGGTGCATCGATGAGTGTGAATTGATATGATGCAAGAAATATTTCTTGTGATCAATCTCATGATGTATAGCTAAGTTATATAATGAACTATAGTGATGGTGGATCAATGTGTGAGGAATCATTTTGAGTGAGCGATGGTGGATCTGGTGCATATGGCTTGCATGATAATTTAACGTGTGCCTCATGTAATGGTCTAATGGTTCGAATGGTAGATAAATGGTGTCTTAGCATGTAATATGGTTTGCAATGCAATTTCCCCTTTGATAAAGCAATGGTGTTCACATGTAGCCTGTGGAAATTGTGAAAGATCAAGTCCTTGCGGAATTTATGTAGGGCAAGGTGATATTATGATTTTTAGTGGAGAGGTGGCATAAACCTTGCAATGTGGCTAAGCTGATTTGAGCCAAGTTTGTTCTAAGCAAAATTAGGTCACTATGGCCAGTGTTGTTTCTTGAGTTTTTGGGATCGAACTAGTATTGTAGTCTGTCAGAGTCTTATAGTTCATTGTTGAGATCATGTTATTCTTGCTTTATGCCATGGCTGTAGAATGAGTAGTGAACCTAGGTTATCTTAGTATAGAGTATAAACATTTATGATGTATTTGTCTGATGTTTAGTTTTTGATCCGGGCCTATCAAAGCTCTTGGTTCAGGGTTAATGTTACAAATATATTGCTTCAGATTGATGATGTAATGAAGTTGTTTCTACATGAGATTAAAGCTTAAGCCATAGGTTTTGTCTATGGTTTGTAACTAGAGATGTTGGTTAATATTCAAAGTTAAATTTCCCTGCATATATGTTTGTTGATGAAGTTGAATACCAATTATTGTAGGATGTTGAGACTGTTGTGTTTCTGAAGATAACGATTAACAATATTGTGTTGATTAGAGCTATGTCGCAACTATCCATGAGGTATTGAGTTCAGTTGGTCAGAGTTGCTTGCATTTATTATCGCTAACCTAATAAATTTTGATAGTTGTTCGCTAAGAATAAGTATGTTGATGTTGAGTTCGTAATGGGTTACTAGAGATGTTCGATTGTTTGAGATGGTATAAAGGTTGTGATTGGAATTCAGGTTTTTGTATTGTTGGTGTGAATATAGTATGATATATGTGCTGATGGTAGTATGATTGAGTTGTTATTGAATCATAGTATTTTTGTGTTGATGTTGTTGCAATAAGTATGTGCATTGATGTTGTAGAGCTTAATGAGGTACGCTGCTAGGGTTTCTGCTTGAGTTGATGATGTTAGGGTTTGGTTGTATGACAATTTAAGGTTTGTTTCTTCTTATGGCTGGAGGTTCTAGGGTTTGTATTACAAGTTGTTTTCCAAGGTTTTCCAGTTAGAGTTTTGATCAGATGTTGTAGATGAAAAATTATACAAGTGTATTTTTTAGTGTTAAGCACAGTTTATGGTGGATTTGATATTGCTGCTAGGTGATTATCAGAGAATGCATTGTTGAGAGAATATTGGTGTTGCTAGGGTATGACAGTGAGAGTGTACTATTGAGCAAATAATTTTGGTGGATTATTGATTGTGAGCTATAGTTTTAGTTGTATAAGTGAGTATTTTATTGGTATATTGTTGTAGAGGTGGATCCAACATGTAAATGGATGAAAGGTGGTCCATAGTGGTTATTGGAGGTCGGTGCCTTCACAGAAAGTAGTGGCTTTTTGATGAGGTAACAATGGTTTCCTTCAGGTAATTTCCTGAGAAACTAATTGCGGGTTGATGCCTCCATCAAATCAATGTCTACATGTTGTTGTGAGAGTGGGTGTTTCCATCAGGTAGTTTGTAACAACCCTGGTTAAAAACTCATGTAAAAATATATAAGGTCACAGTCGATGGGACATGTATTCCAAGTTGAATGGTGGGAAAAAACATTCTAGCGGGTGTTCATTTTAGTTTTTATGGCTAAGGAAATTGACAAAGGCAATGACAAAGGATTTGGAAAGACATGAGGCATTAATTGGCATTTTATTTAAGAAAATAAAGGAAATTAGGAGAAAAGGAAGGTGAAAGGTCACAAGTTGCATGTGAGGAGGAAATTGAAGGAAAATAATGGAAAATGAAGAAAATAGAGGTCTCATTGATAAAAAGGCTTTTGAGGATCAGTGGGTATGATTTTTGACAGGTCTTGGTGGAGCTCACTTCTATTCTATTATCTCTCTCATACTCTTGGATACTTAGAGTTTTCTTGGAGCACTCTTGGAGAGTGTGGTATACTTGGATTTTCGGAGCAAGAAGGCAAAGGAGGAGTAGGAAAGCGCAAGAGGGCATCGGTATCAGCAACTACAATAGATTTCCTTGCAGGTACCGAGTTGCATGTATGTTTTCTTCACTAGTTTTGGCATGGATGGCATATGCATGTAGAGTGTTGGTCATGATTTGTCACTGGCATGGAGGATTGCCTAGATTGATAGTGGAGTGCCTAGCCTTACCATTTCCTGGATAGCCATGGAGATTGTGGGTTCTCATGTTTCCTTAGCTTGGGTTGAGTTACTAGTTCCTAGAGCCTTGGTTGGACAAATGCTCTAGAGCCCTGTAACATATTGGGTTGAGTTACTAGTCCCGTAGCCTTGGTTGGACAAATGCTCTGGATCGCTTGGTGGGTTGAGTTACTAGTCTTGGAGCTTTGATTGGACAAATGATCTGGAGCACCGTGACAGCTGTGGGTTGAGTTACTAGTCCTGGAGCCTTGTTTGGAACAAATGCTCTAGAGCCCTGGATGGTTGGGATAGAGACCAACCTGATGATGGTTTTGTGATGTTTGACTATGAGGTGGAATCACTACTTGATTGGTTGAGGTGGATGGCCTCTAGAAAACTTGGATGGTTTTGGATTGATGTGTTCTATTAGATTCCACATTCATGCTTGGAATACGGTACTGGGGTGAATGGATCAACCATTCTACGGTTGAGAGGAACGTGGAAGTCCCATCCTAGGTTTGGATTTTTCATCATCAATATGAGGTTATTTATCCTTGTATTTCTATTAGTATTATACTAGATTATATGTGGTTTATATGGATGTGATTTCATTGGTATTTCTGTCCTATTATGCTGGTTATGTGTATGTTCTATGAAAACAACTATGCATGGCTCTCATCATGTTTCTACTTGTAAATAAATGAACAATTTATCTATGACCTATTGGATATAATGGTACTTAATGTGTTGAGGCATCCATGCTTGGCGAATCTCAGATGAGTACGAGACCCCTATGCTCAGATATGTTATATACACCTATAGATTACATATTCGTGACATGTTTGATGAGATGCCTGTCATGGCTAGTAAGGGTCCAGTCAAGGTCTCATTCAAGTGATTTCATATGTACTGTCATTTCCATGTTATTTTATTAAGATGTAAATTAATTCTGGGCAGTGACCTGGGATCTGGGCCTAAAAAAGTGGCTCAAATCTTGGGGATGCTGGCACAACACTGACAAAAAGAGTCCTTGGATGCTGGCATGCAGGCTTGTGAGAGTGTCTAGAGGTCCTTGTACACTGGAATGTCTATAGCATGAGAGCGTCTAGGGGTTAAGTAGTCCAAAAGCTTAGTGGGATCCAGGGGCTGGTTGGCAGGAAGGTTGGATTTGTTCCCGAGGATGCTAATGCTGATGTTGAATGTATGTATGGTGTGTTTATGTCGGTTCCACTTCCTTAATGTGACTTAGGAGGTCGAATCATATTGTAGTGGCCTCTTGTTGCATGTTTACCCTAGCTGGCTAGTTTCTTGGGTAGATGTGGGAGGAAGGTGTTACAGAGTGGTATCAGAGCATGGTTCACCCCTTGGGATGGATGGGTTGTGTGTTGTTCATGCATTCATGTTAGTTGCATATGTGTTGCTTATGTTTGTAGCCCATGTGCTTGTTGCATTTGCATGCTGTTGGTCATGGTTGTAGTGATGTCTCCATGTGATGGTTGAAAGTGTTGTCGTGGATTATGTCTTCACGTGTGTATGGTTGATTATGCATTGTTATGCATGTCAGAGTTCACATATTATCAAGTGCACATGATGTGGTTTCTGTTTTCATGCATGAGGTTATGGTTTGTGTAGTTGATATGGTCATGCATTGATGACTGGACTCTAGCTAGAATGATGTTTATATGGTTTTGTACTCATATGTTATATGTAGTCATTATGCATGTATGGTCTTGGTTATAGTTATGCATAAATAGTAGATCAAACATGCCTTGTGAAGTCATGGTATGAAATTTAGGTTATCATGGTGCTATTGGTTCTTATGATACTAATGTGTTGGCTGAGATAGGGAAGGAGATGCAAATCATCATAACGAGGTTGCAAAATTAAACTTTGGAGTAAGAGTATATCACCAAATAGGGATTGTATGTTTGGCATGCAGGTATGTTAGTTAATAGATCGTTATATGCATTAGGGTTATATATACATTAGTTTTATGTACATATATTTTGATTTTATGGTTACATACATGATAGATGATAGTTGATTAGTATAATTATATGCACATGTGCCAGATAGTCAAGAATGATAGTAACCTATTGTTGTATGCATTTCTATTATTGTTTTATGTTAGATAACTTGATGATTAGGTTATATGTTTTTGATGAGCACGATATATAACTTGTTGTTGTTATGTGCTAGTAACTTTATGATTAGAGTTATTACATTAAGATCTTGATGTTATATGTATTGTGTTAACTTGGATTGGCCTATGCAGATGGTTAGGGTTATGACATTCATGTATGAGTTAATATGTTGTGATATTATGTCATACTAATCTAGATTGATTGTGCAGATGTGATTATTATGTGTGAATGATATTTGTTTATGAGTTTATGATGCAAACATGTTAGTTAGTGACTATTATGGATATCATGATGTTATTTGTGTTTGAGCTGGTGTGTTGTGAAGTTATATCATGCTAACTAGATTGATTGTGTAGACAAAATAGGCTCCCCTGAAATACATAAAGGTATGAGCTTTCTTATGTCGTCTACTTTGTGTTTGAATGTTTGATTATGTCATCTAGTTGATTATTTTAACATGGTATGTTTGCAAGTTGGTTGAATGTTTGACAAATTGCATAATATGAATACATGTTCAAATAATATTGTTTTAAGATGATTGTACTAACACATATGTGCTAAGACAATTTATATGTACTTGACTATAGTAGGTGATAGTTGTAGAATTATGTCTAATGACTATGAGTTGACTATGGATTATGACATGATTGCTAGTCTTGGTAAAGGTTGATTTCAAATTGATAGATATGATTGTATTAATATTTAGAACATTTGATGAACACTGCTAAAGACTCGATGGCGAAAGCAGTGATTAGGGTTTGCAGCGTAGCCTCTCTGGTTTGCGACGGCTCGGCCACTCAGAGAGATGGCTGCCTCCTGCTCTTGAACCAGATCAGAGACTGGAATATGCGAGATTTCATGCTCCTGCATAGGGATATCCATGGAAGAGATGACGTCGTCGTCTGGGCGGCTACACTACCTGGAAAAAATGCATCAAACGGTATTGGAGCTATCGTCTTCACCCTTGCTCACTACACTACAAAGACTCACCCTGGAGGTTCCACAGATCTCTCCTCAGCAGAAAGCCATCAGCGGATCTGCCTCTCGAACCTGCCAAATCGGCTTGTAGAGACGCCAAAGCTGGCCATTCTCATCGACTGGGTAGCAGACTTGGATCTGCAGGCTGCAAGCCCACGCATGCCCATGCACAAGGCTCCCCTTGGCATAGATGATATTGCCATCTACGTGGCTGTTTTCCTGGCTAATGTTCCAGACGGTCCTAATGCTGCCACTTTTAGAGTTGCTCACAATGTAAATAGAAGCAACCCTGAAGTTCCTTCAGATCTCTTCTCTGTTGTACGTATGCAGCGGATCGGCTTCTTGAACCCACTTGATAGGCCTGTAAAGGCACTAAGGAAGGCAATACACATCGATTGCATATGTGCCCCTCGTCCAGCTCTGGTCAATGCTCAAAGACTGGCGAATCTGGACATGGATCTGTCTGCTGTTGGTTGGAAGAAGTTTCCTTTCTTGACCCAGCCAGATCTGCTTGAAGAAACACATGCATTTCAGATCCAGGTCAAACTCACGGGCAAGACGATGATGCAATGGGTACGTGCAACAAATCTCGTGCAGGATCTTTTGCAAAAACTCGAATGCCGGTTGGGGATCCCCTCCTCTTACCTCAGATTGCTATATAAGGGTAAGCAACTTATGAATCCCCTTCCTCTCTCCTTTTAAAGCATACATAAGGATGCTTCTAGTGGCTACCTTTCATTTAAGAGGTGGTTCCTTTGGGCAGACCTCCTATGCCCCTTCTTTCTCTTTTAAAGATGCAGTCCGCAAAGAAGCTACCCACCCACGTCCTCTCCGAAAGCAGCCCAACCAACTGTGGCTCCAAAGCCATTTTTGGTAGACAAATTAGAGGAAATTACTTCCATCAATGTTGGTACCATTCCATGACCTCCTTTTTCCTCCCGAAACACATCGTTTGCCTACCTTTTTCCTTCATAAATCTCTTAGATCCCCTTGAAATTGATTAGTTAACAGTATTATAGTTGTTAAATGCATTAGAATTGATTTATGAGTTTTATGTTAAAGAATTAGGGATTTTTGATAAAAAGACTATAGGAAGTTACAACATCATGTAAATGGTTTATTGTTTGACATATGGCATGACAGGTAAGCTAAAGCAAAGGGTAGGGATGAAAAATAGAATGTACAAGCATGGACGAACACCTATCCTACAACAGAACCAACACTCTTGAATGCGCGTCAATGATGGTCAAAGCACAGCATGTTGGCGACAAAAGCAGCAACAACATAGGGTTCTAAACCGATTCAGTTTTGTTCCTTTTTGAAATCGGTTCAGAATGGAAACAACTTAAAAAAAACTATTCCATAACAAAAGCGGCAATAGCCGCATAACGAATGTACATTCGTTCCAAAATGTAAACGGTGTTAGTTTTTTAAAAGACATATGTAAACACAGTTATGTGTTGTTGGTTAGTTGTTATCTGTGTATCGTTTTGAAAACAAAGCTTTTGAACTTAATACCAGAACTCAGTTGCAGTCACGATTTTGTTATTGCGTTGATTCTATAGTTGCTTGAGCGCAGTCCAGCATACTTTTGAAACGCGGACGGGCCCTGCGTGGAACGGGTATACTGTCATTTTATTTTATTAGCAACTTCTGTATGCACAGTGATTAGAGTTTGGTTTATGCTTTCGTTGATTTAATTAGCAATTCATATGAGTGATGTTTATGATGGTGGCTTGAAGGATTCATCGCTAAGATCGTTGAATTGTATCCTGTAAGGGATCTGATCTTTCGTTGTCTTTTTAGAGCATCTTCATGAACCCTGTTTCCCATGTATTTGAGTTTTAAGTGTGCTTATGATTTCAGTATGTCTCAATCTTTCATGAATGATAAACATTGAATACTGAGTGTTCACTGAACAGGGTTTTATTCACAACATCCTCGTAAGGGGATTGAAATCTTGGTTTAAGTAATACACAGTGTTTTTTTAGAATAGGTAGATGAATTGAGTGACTTGAGTGTCCAGGTGATAGGGAGCATACCTCAACCTTCCGTAAAGAAGTTCTGTAACCTACCATCACGAACACTTAGTTAGGAATCCTTTATGTTTATAGATTGTAGACGCATGCCTTGAAGTTTACTTATCTTGGTCGATAATAAATATAGCCTAACCTAGCACCCTAGATAGGACACTACATTTTGGCGCCGTTGCTGGGGAGGTGTAGTTAAAGGATATGAAAATTTTTATAAACAAAAACGAGCAAAAACATAGATTTAGAAATCATGTTCACTTATGCCTAGATCTAGAGATAATCAAGGTAGATTCATAAAAACCCCCCATCCAAAAACTAACCTATCATCAGGAGCAGACTCTTTAGGAAATACAACACCAGCTGAGGAAGTCACCATACAAGCATTAGAGGATAAACAAAAGTCAGGGCAAAGACTTACTCTCATCGAGAGGCAAACTTTATTAGCACACAAATCGCAGAAGAAACACTTTCCTAGATCCTCTAAACAAGTAGAAAGTAGTACAGTGACTGAACAATCTTTCTTTAATCTTCTCTTTGAAACAAGTGACATTGACACAGAGGAACCTATTAAAATGGCTAAGGAAGGAGATGGATCAGTACCAAATCAAGGATGAAGAGATGAAGAAGAGTCAACCTTTAAGTTTCCTATTCAAGAACCACAAGAAGATGATGAGATAAAAATGAAAAACATACCTCCATCCCTGCTACCAAACTTTTATGGCATGGCTTCAGAAGACCCAGACTCATTCTTGTTCGAGTTTGACATTGTATGTCGAACATATGGCTACACATATGATGCCCATAGGCTTAGACTCTTCCCAGCGACATTAAAGGCATCAGCCTTAAGATGGTTCATGGGGCTTGGTGAACATGCGATAACTGATTGGGATGGCATGAGAAGAATATTTCTAAAGAAATATCAACCTTATTGTAGATCGAAAGATTCCAAAGATGATATCTTTAGAATGAACCAACAAGAGGATGAAACCTTAGAGGAATACTTAGAACGGTTTGTCTACAACTTACAAAAATCCAAACACCGAACTATGCCTCTTGATTTGATTCGCACAATATTCTTGAAAGGCATCCGAGAGGAATACATGGAAGATCTTAATTTGATGGGCAAAGGTGACATTTCTACCTTACCTTTTGAAGAAATCACTGAATTATGTGAAAAGTATTGAAGGAGCAAAGCTAAAATTGGAAAAAGAACATTGTCATCCAAAGCCACAAAATCTGCTTCAGCAAGTGTCACAAGGGCTGAAATAGGGAATTTGTTAGAAGAATTTAAAACAGATCTGTTAAGCACCTTAGGAAACCAAATTGACACTCTAAAAGCTAAGAAGAAACAAGAAGATGAAGATCAGATAATGGCTATCTTCTGCCCAAAATGCCAGAAGAAACATGCATTGAAAGAATGCCCATTAGAAAACATCCAAGTTTGTGCCTTCTGTACTGAAAATCATGATATATTTAATTGTTCTAAAGTTAAGGTTTTGCAGAACTGTAATATGGCAGCTAATGCAGAGATGGAAAATGTATATTATATGGGCACAAAGAGACCATGGCAGCCAAGACTAGCACCTCAAGTTATGTTTCCAAATCAGAATTTGCAATTTCCTGTAAATGATCAAATGTATGCTCAAAATTCTTGGAATGTACCCATGCCATGGCAGCACCAAAATCACCCACAGCAACAATGGAGACCATCTCAACAATACTCTCAATCATATCATACATATCCTCAATCATACCAACCATATTCGCAACCATATCAACAATATCATCAGCCATACTTGTCACATCCTCAATCATATCAGCAGTACCCTCAGCAGCAAGTTGTTTACCAACCTCAAACTCAACCTACTCAACAAGCACTGCCTGCTCCTCCACCAATAAATCCACCACAATTGCAATTTCCATCTAACTCACAACCTCCCAGACCTACTCAAATACCTGCTCAAACTGTCCCAAATCCAAATAATAGAGCAGAGAGGCCATCCTACAATGTAGAAGAGGGAACCTCATATCCCACACTACCCTTGCAAAATATCAACTTGAGGTCTGGTAAGGTACTCCATAAAGATTCTCCAACAACTAATAAACGAGAAGAAAACACAGAAAATGAAAACGAAATGACAAATCAAAGAAAACTAAACGATGACACCAAAGATAAACAAATGCAACCATTGCATCCACCTTTTCCAGACCGATTGGTCCAAATGAAACTTCCAATGTCTATACCACAGTTTGATGTTTTAGATGAGCTCAAGAATGTCTATATAAAAATTCCACTACTGCAAGCCATAAAAGACATTCCCATATATACTAAAGCAATCAAAGAAATGTGCCTTAAGAAGCCCACTAGGAAAAGGATTGATCCACAAACCATTCATGTTATAGGACATTTAGCTGGCCTTATGACAAATACCATCTCAATGGAAAAGTATGTTGATCCTGGTATCCCCAGCGTTACTACAATCATTAACAACATACATATTCCAAACACTTTAATAGATCTTGGGGCCGCAATAAATGTCACGACTCTTGAAACCATGAGAACACTCCAGCTCATAAATTTGCAACACACAACGATTGTTCTAGAACTAGCTGATAGGTCTAAAGTGATTCCTGAAGGGATTTTGGAGGACATAATTGTTTCACTAGACTCTTGGGAGTATCCAGTGGAATTCTTAGTTCTTCAACCCAAATCCAATTTAGGAGGGCACCCTATCATCCTAGGTAGACCATGGTTAGCGACTGCTGATTCATTCATAGGATGTCGATCGGGCAACATGATCATTTCACGAGGAACTGAAAGAAAACAACTCACTCTTTATCCATCGGCACAATCACCAACAGTAGCACACAATTTATGGCTTGATGATAAATACAATGATAAAGAAGAAGTACAATTTGTTTTTAGCATCGACCAAATCTATGATTTTCAAGAACAAAATAATAATGATTTGGTAGAATTGTTCCTTTCTCAACCTGATATCTCCGAAAATTTGAGAAACGACCAATATCATGCTATAGATGTGCTTTTAGCCCAAAATTTTCAAGAAACATGCACCATTCAATCTTTGCAAACAACATTTCATGATATTTTTCCCGTTCAATCCATCACAAACACACAAAGTCAGATCATAGAGATTAGTCCAGGGAAAACTCTGAAGATTGGCAATCACCTAGACTCATCTCAGCAAGAGAAATTGATTCAACTATTGAGAAAATACTAGAAAGCATTTGCTTGGGACTACACCGATATGCCTGGGATTCACCCCGACACATGCATTCACCATATTTATACTGATAGTACTATCAAACCAGTGAGGCAACTGCAGAGAAGAATGAACCCCATGCTCCAGGATATTGTCAGAGAAGAATTGCAAAAACTGTTGAGAGTTAATTTTATATATCCTATTTCTGACAGTCAGTGGGTATCCCCATTGGTAATAGTGCCCAAGAAAAATGGTAAGTGGTGAATTTGTGTTGATTATAGACAACTGAACAAAGCAACGCTCAAATATTATTTCCCACTACCATTTATTGACCAAGTGTTAGACACATTAGATGGGAAATCATCATTCTCTTTTCTTGATGGTTTCAGTGGCTACAACCAGATCAGGATAGTGTTGAAGCCCCGAAAATCGGGTCGACAACAAGGGGGATACCAATCCGGTCCGGACCTTGGTTGGCAACTCCTTATCCGTTTGGTATAGCGGGTCCGACTGGGGATAATGGGACCAGTTTCCCAATCTAAGGGTGTATGTGTGTGTGTGCAGAGTTGGATGTTGCTGATCTAAGAATACTTAAAGCTAATTTAATTCAAGCTTTTAAACTAACTCTATGCTATTGTAATCTAATGAGAAACAACACATCTAATCTACGCTAACCCGGGGTGTATTTCTTCTATTATGCGATCTAAAGAGATTTCAAACAATAACTGGTAATAAAGATCATTCAGCTATCATAAGAATAGAAATCAATTAAGATAAACCACTTTGCATAAGAAGTTAGGCAAAACAGTTGTGAACAACATATCACATAATAAGTTATTCATATATCAGACATAAATAAATGGCTCCACCATACAGAAGTGCCAAATGGTAACTCATACATTCATGCAATAACATATAAACAACTGAAAACTGTATATCACTTTAAGAATATAAGCAGAAATGGCCAAGAGATAAAAGTACCATTTATGACTAATCCTACTCATAACCTTCAAGCAAAAATGATTTATCTCTACTTGTTCTAACATCTACTAAGAGTACAAAAGTGCAACATCAGTAGCAGACATCAAATGTAAACATTAATAAATCTCGATCCATCCATTCATCAAAACCTCCTCTGAGGGTGCAGAAGTGCATGTTCCGAGGACAAGTTTTTGACAAATTTTTGGACCCTTCTCCTAATGCCTGAGAAGGGTTTAAATACTACTAACTAATTAACTTAATTACATAAATTTATGATACGGTTTTAAATGACAGCCCTTCTGCTAAAGCAAAACTATTTCTAAAAATTGAATCTAATTCCTAACCATTTTTGTATTTGCTCCTTAGTGCTGCAAGCATGCAACATTCGCCTGGGAAGAGTCGGTTGGTCGCCTTCTACTTTCGTTTGAGCTATGAGAATAGAAATAGCAAGCGTTGGCACCACTTTCTGGTAAACTAGAAGATATTTTCGAGAATCTTCCTCTGGCTGGGTGTATTCACTGCGTGTATACTTGGTAATAACCCAAATTTCTCTCAAACTGATTTTGCTTTTGCTATTTCGGTTTCCAGCCTTGCGAATGACTGAATAAGTTAGGGACTTTGCTCTCTGAACAATTTTCAGCATCGAAAACTACCTCCGTTCTTTGTTCTAGGCTTTTCTGGTGCGTTTTCCTTCTTTAGCGCCTTTTTTCCTTTGCCGGGCATAAGCTTCAGGATCTTTTGTAAACATGCTGCTTTTGTGCGCCTTTGACTCTGAGCTTTGGAAGGCCTATTGACATCAGCATCTGTTGAGTGATACTCTGGAATCTGTGGTCTTGTTGCATGCGGCATCCGTTTATGAAGGTATCTCTTCTCTGTTCTCCGAGCATTGACACTTTCCCCTTTTCCTTAGATGTTTCCTTCACATTGCTTCATGTTATTTCCTGTCTTACAGTTTACGCAAAGGAAAAGAGTAATGATAATAAAGATTGACATGAAAGATTTAAGCTCTTATGAATGCATAAAATCATGACACCCATAACGAACTGACTCTTCGAAAAACACAAAACTGTCCTTCTTGAATACTTTGGCGTACATTCATTAATTTCTTTTAAGGCGTGTGCCCAAGTTTGGTTTACGGACAACTTTCCTTGAATACTACGCCGAGGAAAATTTGCGATGGGTGATTTCTGCGACTCACATCGCAGCATCGCGGATCGCGTCGTCAAGATGTGTCATCGCAGAAATTCATGATCGCATTTATCGCGAATCACATTCATCGCAGATCGCATTCATTGCAGATCGCAGCATCGCAGATTGCGCTTAGTCATTCAATCATTGTGTGCTGCTTACGCGATGTTGCGATATGCGACGTCGCATATCGGCCGTCGGAGATTTCTTAAGATTTTTCTTTTAAGAGCGCTTCATAATGTATGCGATGCGATGAATTTCACGTCGCTTCTTCGCAATTTATTATGCTCATAGGAAAACGTTTCATTCTCTTCTCACGATGCGATACAATTTTAAGGAGTTGAATACAAAAATTTTCATAAAATGTTTTTTTGGATTTTTTATTAAGGGTCCCCATTTGCTTGGTGTTATTGCTAATACCAAACAAAGAGGGGGGTTGTTGGTGGCCACAACAATGGCGATTCACTGGGAAGAACCAGTTATCTATGCTTTTCTATTGAATTTTAACTTCCAAAGTAGAAAAATTTTCATAAGTCTAAATTTTGTTATGGACAGATAGAGTACATTATGCCTTATCCTATCAGTGATATTTTGTTTCAACCTTTTTCTATTCCAATTGTTTGCTTCCTCAGGCTTTGTCCTTGTATTTACATCAGCCATTACTTGGTCTTTTAAAGATAAAATAAGGTCTTCTCTGTGTGATGGATTTTAAAATATGCTCATTTGTTGTAGGTAGAGCCTCTGCTGCCAGCAGGCGTCCATAGCCTCGATAGGGTTACCTGTTACCCAGCAATGATCCTTTATCCTACTTAAGGCTATTTACAACTTTTCAGAGAAAAACCCATTTTGACACTTTTTCCTTTTTTATTCTCTAAAGAACAATGTCTTGGTTTGGTGGCCAAATTATGACACAGTCATTCACTTGATTTACACTTTTGCTGAACAAGCTGGCTGGTGATGAGACCCCTTGTCTTTTGATTGCAACAATCTTGAGTCGTTGCCCTGTTTTGGTGGACAGTATTGGCAAAGTCAGCAAGTTATAATATCTGTGATCATGATAAGCCGGCTCGTGATGAGACCTCTTATTCTTTGAGATATAGTGTTTTCTCAGATTGTTCCTCTGAATGCTGCGATTTTCTTTAGCAGGGAGGAAATCATTGTTTTTCCTCAAGAAAGCTCTGGACGACAATAATAGAGTTTGAAAACAGCAGTTTTTACAGAGAATCTTTATTTTATTATTGATACCTTTCATTGTGCTGATATAAAACAATTTTTTGCCAAAGGTTGCTTTCATGAAATTTTTTGAAGTTGAAACTAGTATCATATCTAGGCTAAAGTTAACTCTATCTGTCAATAATAAAGATCAGATTTTTCGAAATTTTTTTACTATTTGTACAAGCGAAAAAAAATCAAAATCTGATAGAGAATTGGTGTCTTTAGTAAATGTCAAATGCTGTTAACCATAGCAAATTTTATTATGGAGAAAAATATTTAACGAAATGAGAGGTAGACATTCCCTAGGATTATGTACAGAATAGGGATAATCTCTTCTCTTATTTTGCCTACCAACTATTAAAAGTAAACCTAATAACCTAGCTAAATTACTCCTACTCCTATTCTAACTATATACAGAAAATTAACTAGGTGAAATGATATTTCCAGTGGAAACATCTTTTCATTTTTATTCCTACACGTATGTAACTTTCAAACATCAGCGTTAAGAACAAAACTTTTCTTGGACTGTTAATGTTGGATGTGGAATAAGAATGTGTAACTTCAGTTGGAATTCTGTCTGAAATTTCTTTCTCATGAAAACTTCTTTCCAACTGGATACCTATTGGATCATAAAAATCAGGATGAATTTCTGTTATGGATTGATGATCTCGTAATAGGAAAGATGACAAGCCAGGTTGCGAATATGATTTTTCAGTTTTAATGGCCTGTAACCTACTGTGCGTTAAAGTCAAGCTTTTAGCAATTTCTTGTAAAAGGAAAGTTTCCATATATAAATCACTAAATAAATCAATGAAGAATAGATGGAAATTTCTGGAAAGAGATTTATCAATTGGCGCGAATTGCCGACAAGTTTCGAAAGGTACTTTCCTTTGTTGATGGTGTTTTGGATGCCAAAGAAGTTTTTTAAGGAAGTTTGATATTGATTGATCTTGGAATTGAAAAAGTTCTATACTTCCTTGACACAGTTTAGCTTTCCAAAATGGTAGCACATCTTTCGAATGTTCTTTGATAAGGTGCTCAACATACCATAGTAGTCTATCAAAAGTCTGAAAATTTAAAACACAATCCGATTTTGTACAAAAAGAGTGCAAGTGAGAAAGAAAGAAATGATTATCTGTACAAATAATGTTACAACACAACTGGGATTGACTTGGAATATCTTGTTCTTCACAAGAACTGGCCAGAATTATGGGATCCGAACAATTTCGAATTCCGTCTTGTGAATCAGAAGACAAGTTATGATTGTGAACAGGCATGGGGGTTTCCTCATGATATGAATCATAGATCGGGGTATTGTCTTGGATAGTAAAATCATGCAAATGATCTTTTACTTTGAAATGAGGATTGACTGATATGATTCCTGAATTATAATATCTCTCATTATCTGAGCTTTGTTGAGTTACTTGGGATAAATCAACAACATCATCGTTGTCAAAGTAGCTATCATAAATGATTTTACAAGTTTCCCTAGATTTCTCTTTTTCGTCATATATTTTCAGACAAGGAAGGTCAAGTGGTTCTTGTTTGAAAATGATCAAAGGATGTTCTATAGCTGTCTTTTTATCTTGAAAACCTAATGATGACTCATATGAATAATCCTCTGTACTTTTTGAGATATCTTTAATATTGAGAGGGGAAAAATTATCATCACTAAAAACATCAGGATAAAGAGAAAAATGCGATTATGGAACAATGCATTTGAAAATATCATCATGGAAAAATCTTTGTTCATCAGATTCATCATAGATATCGGGCTTTAGATCATACCTTTGTGTACTGATACTTTTTTAAAGAGAAATAGTTTGTTGTTCTAACCTTGCCATCTGCATTTGTTGGTTTGCAACGATATTATCTGACCTTGTATCAAAGTCATCTCCTGGTTCCAAGGCAGGCTTTCCTCCAACATTCTCGCTTTTGTCTTCTTGCATTAGAGCATGCATGTCTCCTAGGCTTTGGGAACTTTCTTCATCATGGGTGATTTGTATATTCAAATTGGAATTCTCATTCACATTAGAAGAAAATGAGACAAAGCTTGGACTAATTTCTGCTTGATCAGACATAGGAGGTAGGGAATGCTCAGCATAATCTGAAGATTCTTCATCCATGAGTTCACTTTCAAGATCATACTTTAGACAATTAAGATGAAATCGCATATTAAAATCCCTAACAGATTCATCTTGTTTCCGTAGATAATCAATTTCATCATATACCTGGTCATAGTCATAACAATCAAATTCAAAAATGAAAATCTTGACGAATTGGTCCCAGCTGTGAATTGAGGCAACTGGGAGGGTTCTGCACCATTTTCTAGCTTCTGCCGTGAATTTAAGAGTAAAAATTTTGCATAAAACACCTTCATCAATTTTTTGAACATCAGAACTTGAAACTCTTTGAATAAATTGAAGAGCATGATTAAAAGTAGAAGAATTATTCTTACCATTGAATTTTACCTAAGACAAGAGTCTTACCACTTCTGGTGGAGTGTTGGAAGAGGTAGGAACATGGATGCAACTCCAAATGGGAAGTTTGTGAGCAGCCATCCTGATTCAAATGTTACAATTGAAAATCATTCCAACAGACACTATGTTCAGGCCCTCCTTCTAGCACCAAATATGTTGAAGCCCCGAAAATCGGGTCGACAACAAGGGGGATACCCACCCGGTCCGGACCTTGGTTGGCAGCTCCTTATCCCTTTGGTATAGCGGGTCCGGCTGGGGATAATGGGACCAGTTTCCCAATCTAAGGGTGTATGTGTGTGTGTGCAGAGTTGGATGTTGCTGATCTAAGAATACTTAAAGCTAATTTAATTCAAGCTTTAAAACTAACTCTATGCTATTGTAATCCAATGAGAAACAAGACATCTAATCTACGCTAACCCGGGGTGTATTTCTTCTATTATACGATCTAAAGAGATTTCAAACAATAACTGGTAATAAAGATCATTCAGCTATCATAAGAATAGAAATCAATTAAGATAAACCACTTTGCATAAGAAGTTAGGCAAAACAGTTGTGAACAACATATCGCATAATAAGTTATTCATATATCAGACATAAATAAATGGCTCCATCGTACAGAAGTGCCAAATGGTAACTCATACATTCATGCAATAACATATAAACAACTGAAAACTGTATATCACTTTAAGAATATAAGCATAAATGGCCAAGAGATAAAAGTACCATTTATGACTAATCCTACTCATAAGCTTCAAGCAAAAACGATTTATCTCTACTTGTTCTAACATCTACTAAGAGTACAAAAGTGCAACATCAGTAACAGACATCAAATGCAAACATTAATAAATCTCGATCCATCCATTCATCAAAACCTCCTCTGAGGGTGCAGAAGTGCATGTTCCGAGGACAAGTTTTTGACAAATTTCTGGACCCTTCTCCTAATGCCTGAGAAGGGTTTAAATACTGCTAACCAATTAACTTAATTACATAAATTTAGGATACGGTTTTAAATGACTGCCCTTCTGCTAAAGCAAAACTATTTCTAAAAATTGAATCTAATTCCTAACCATTTCTGTATTTGCTCCTTAGTGCTGCAAGCATGCAACATTCGCCTGGGAAGAGTCGGCTGGTCGCCTTTTGCTTTCGTTTGAGCTATGAGAATAGAAATAACAAGCGCTGGCACCACTTTCTGGTAAACTAGAAGATATTTTCGAGAATCTTCCTCTGGCTGGGTGTATTCACTGCGTGTATACTTGGTAATAACCCAAATTTCTCTCAAACTGATTCTGCTTTTGCTATTTCAGTTTCCAGCCTTGCGAATGACTGAATAAGTTAGGGACTTTGCTCTCTGAACAATTTTCTGCATCTAAAACTGCCTCCATTCTTTGTTCCGGGCTTTTCTGGTACCTTTTCCTTCTTTAGCGCCTTTTTTCCTTTACCGGGCATAAGCTTCAGGATCTTTTGTAAACATGCTGCTTTTGTGCACCTTTGACTCTGAGCTTTGGATGGCCTATTGACATCAACATCTGTTGAGTGATACTTTGGAATCTGTGGTCTTGTTGCATGCGGCATCCGTTTATGAAGGCATCTCTTCTTTGTTCTCCGAGCATTGACGCTTTCCCCTTTTCCTTAGATGTTTCCTGCACATTGCTTCATGTTATTTCCTGTCTTACAGTTTACGCAAAGGAAAAGAGTAATGATAATAAAGATTGACATGAAAGCTTTAAGCTCTTATGAATGCATAAAATCATGACACCCATAACGAACTGACTCTTCGAAAAACACAAAACTGTCCTTCTTGAATACTTTGGCGTACATTCATTAATTTCTTTTAAGGCGTGCGCCCAAGTTTGGTTTACGGACAGCTTTCCTTGAATACTGCGCTGAGGAAAATTTGCGATGGGTGATTTCTGTGACTCGCATCGCAGCATTGCGGATCGCGTCGTCAAGATATGTCATCGCAGAAATTCATGATCGCATTTATCGCGAATCGCATTCATCGCAGATCGCAGATCGTGCTTAGTCATTCAATCATTATGTGCTACTTACGCGATGTTGCGATATGCAACGTCGCATATCGGCCATCGGAGATTTCTTAATATTTTTTTTTTAAGAGCGCTTCATAATGTATGCGATGCAATGAATTTCGCGTCGCTTCTTCGCAGTTTATTATGCTCATAGGAAAACGTTTCATTCTCTTCTCGCGATGCGATACAGTTTTAAGGAGTTGAATACAAAAATTTTCATAAAATGTTTTTTTGGATTTTTTATTAAGGGTCCCCATTTGCTTGGTGTTATTGTTAATACCAAACAAAGAGGGGGATTGTTGGTGGCCACAACAGATAGCCTCAGAAGACTAGGACAAAACAACATTCACTTGTCCTTGGGGCACTTATTCTTATAATGTTTTGCCATTTGGACTTTGCAATGCTCCAGCTACATTTCAGAGAGTTGTATTAGCTATTTTCGCTGATTTAGTTCATGATTGTGTTGAAGTTTACATGGATGATTTTTCAGTGTACGACAATTCATTTGAACATGCATTAGAGAACCTTGAAAGAGTTTTGAAAAGATGTATTGAAGCTAATCTATCCCTGAGCAATGAAAAGTGATTTATGATGTTAAATGAGGGGATAGTATTAGGCCACTATATTTCATTTCAAGGCATTAAAGTTGATCCAGCAAAACTCCAGATCATTGTTGATTTGCCAATTCCAAAGAATCAAAGAGAGGTAAGAAGTTTCCTTGGGTATGCAAGCTATTACAGAAGGTTTATTGAACATTTTAGTAAAATAGCTTTACCTTTGTTTAAGCTTCTAACAAAAGACGTACTTTTCAACTGGAATGAGAATTGCCAGCAAGCATTCGAAACACTCAAAAAGAAGTTATCAACCGCACCAGTCTTAAGAGGGCCTAACTGGAGCCTACCGTTTCATATCTTTACAGATGCATCTGACACTGCGGTAGGTGCCTCATTAGGCCAAAAAGAGGAATCTTGTAATTATGCCATTTATTTCATTAGCAAAAATCTAACACCTGCAGAATTAAACTACACAGTCATAGAAAAGGGAACACTCGCCATCATATATGCTATGAATAAATTCCGACATTATATAACTGGTTATGAAGTCTTTGTACATACTGACCATTCTGCCATTAGACATTTAATGAATAAACCAATAACTAGTGGCAGAGTTACCAGATGGTTATTATTGTTACAGTAATTTAACATCACAGTGTTAGATAGACCAGGTAAAGAGAATCAGGTGGCAGATTTTCTTTCTAGATTGCAAAATCCAGGTGAGACTATTCCGGTTGAAGATTCTTTTCTAGATGAAAATTTATTTGCAATTTCCATAGTGAATCCTTGGTATGCTGACTTGGCCAATTATTTGTCTACAGGGAGGACACCTCCATACTTTACTCCAAAGGAAAAGAAGAGACTAGTCAAACAAAGTGCTCGATACTCATGGATTAATGGCGATTTATTTTACACTAGTTATGATATGATTATTAGACGATGTGTAAGAAATGATGAGATAATTGATATTTTAAAATCTTGCCATGATGAACCGTGTGGTGGGAATTTTGCAGCTAAGCGAACAACATACAAAATTCTTAGTCTTAGATACTACTGGCCATCCATTTTTAAGGATTCCAAGAAGTATGTGAAGAGTTGTGATAGCTGCCAAAGAATGGGCAGGCCAACAGCTACAGATGAGATGCCACTTCAGCCCCAAGTACACCTAGAGCCATTTGAAAAATGGGCTCTAGACTTTATAGGACCCATTAACCCAACCTCCAATGGTAAGAAGTACATCTTAGTATGTACTGATTATGTAACAAAATGGGCTGAAGCAAAAGCACTAGTTAGAGCCACCGAACAAACAGTGGTAAACTTCCTTTTTGAAGAGATTTTTGTAAGGTATGGGGTACCAAGGGAGATAGTGACTGATCAAGGTACTCAATTTACTTCAAAGTTAGTGAAGGACATCACAGAAAAATACCAAATCAAGCACAGAAAAAGTACACCTTACCATCCACAGGCCAATGGCCAGGTGGAGTCCACAAACAAAACTTTGCAAGGGATTATCACTAAAATTGTGGCAATGAATAGAAAGAATTGGGAAGAGAAGCTCAAAGATGCACTCTGGGCTTATAGAATTACGTGGAAGAATACTACAGGATTTACACCATACCAGTTGGTGTATGGCAAAGAGGTAATGCTTCCTATTGAATTTCAAATACATACTTTTAAAATGGCTGCAGATTTGCAAATTGATTTGAACCAAGCACAATAAGAAAGAATTCAACAGTTGAACCAGCTGGATGAAATGAGGCAGCAAGCAGAGCAAACAACAATCCTCATGCAAAAACGAAGGAAGCAGTGGCATGATGCACATATCAAGAAGAAACAGTTCAAGGAAGGAGACTGGGCTTTACTCTTTGACTCTAAATTCAGAGATCATAAAGCCAAGTTTACTACACATTGGATGGGCCCATATGAAATCATTCAAGTCTATGACAATGGATTAGTCAAGCTCACCACTATTGATGGAGAAGGGCACTCCTTTACTGTCAATGGTCATCGCTTGAAACTATATAATAAGCCCATCAGCAAGCAAAATTTTCTTCAAACTGTATCTCAACAGAGAGAGGTTGAGATATTGCAGCCTTCAGCTGCAGTATCTCTACCTTAGTTCATTTCATTTCAATTTAGAAATTCAAAAGAAATTAAAAAAAAAATTAAAAAAATAATAATAATAATAATAATAATAAAAATGGGTTAGATGTGAAAACCAGACTCTGGCACACTCTAACCTAGAATTCTTACTTGAAAACCAATTCGTTGGGGGTAAGAATTCCTTTTCTTTTGTTTCCTGTTTGATTCATCAAATGAATAATGACTTGAGGACAAGTCAAAACTTTAGTGGGGGGGGGGAGAAGCATCAGCATTTTGTTTTCTTATCTCCTCATTGTAAATTCTCAAAGATTTCTTATCTCATCTCCTCACTGTAAATTTCCAAAGAGTTTGTTTCAGCACTCCAGATTTCAATAAAGAAGTTGTTTTGTCCTTGTTTTATCTCAGAGGGACCTGGTTAAAAACATTATGCAGGGGGATCTGTTCTGTCCAGAAGACCATGTTACCAACACCAGCAGTAATGGGACCTGTTCAAGACACATAAAAGGGACCTGTTAAGAGATTGTTACTTCAAGATTACTTCAACAAAGCTTCATCAAGTGTCAACAAGGATCCACAGGTTGCTGGTCACCAAGACTTCATCAAATACCAAAGATCAAGGAGCTTGTATACATATAGTTCTTTTACGGATTCCAAAGAAGCTGCATGAACATTTTCTAGATCTCAGAGGGACCTGTTGCATTTGAATCTATTCCAGGGGGAACTGTCATGAACAGCAAAGAGTAGTCAAAAGAGACTAGTCCTACCTAGCATGCCAATGCAACGCTTGAACAACCAACAAAAATGTAATGTATTTCTTGTTCTTAACATTTAAATTCTTAGATTAATTTTTAATGTTAAATTTAATAACTATGACTGTTATGATCAATTTCAGAGACACCCCCATACCTATCACCCCTTATCCTATTGTTAATTCCTATCATCTCCTAATACTCCAGCCTATCTCATACTTATATGATTTCGTTAATCCCCTCTCATATCAAATTTTCAACCTCTATTGCCAGGTACCAACAGAAGCAGGACACATGGTGAATTGTTTAAAAACCAAATGTTATGCGGGCTTATTCATTGTGTTTGAAACGACCGAATTATGACTTAACCACCCGACGAAGTCAAATGATGCAAACGACTACCTGAAATCATATCCCAGTACTTCATATATGCTTCTAGCGCTTCTATGATGGTATCCATACGACCAGTAGAACCATTCCTCTGTTTCAAAAGATGAATATGTAATGAATTGAGTTAAGCCAGTTATTTCATTATCATTCTCAGTTATTCTATGTTAGCATTCAACTCCTGTGACTTCAACAGTAAGGACTGAAAGTAGCAAGCGCCACGAAAGGAAAATGTAGTCAATTGGGTTTGACCTCCACCATAATTACAAGACAGTCAATCGAGCATCACTTGGGTTACTAAAGGAGCTAGTGTTAAAGAGCCGAGGGCGCCACCAGGTCAGCAGTATTGGGGTGGAAGACAAAAGGTAACAAATCAAAACTTCTTTGTTGAATTTTCAAAACATAAACAAAGAAGAGTTAGAGCAAAACTCTCTGCCAAAATGACCAATAGGGTCGAGCCAAGCATATTTGACAGTTCCCAGTATCACGAAGACTGCATTTCAATTCTCAAAGAAATACATTGGCTGCCCTTTTTAGAGAAGTTTCGTGGAAGTAATGAGGAGGTCACCAAACAATTCACTTTTACATTCAACAGAGAGAAAGCTCTGATAGGTAATTTTTCATTCAGGGTTTCGGAAGACACCATAGCTCAGTCCCTAGGGATTAGCCCAGAAGGGGAGAAGTACTTCAAGACAAAGCAATTTAAAGAGAAGTCATGGACTCAATTTATGTCCAGATCAAGGGTTTCATCCGTCAATTAGAAGAAAGGCGTCCCAAGGGGCTGGCTGGTGCATCCCTGGGACGAGATGGTCTATATCATCCAAAAATTTGTAACTTGTGAAGGCCGCTATAGTATTGTTTACTTGTACCATATCAAACTACTGTTACATTTGAAAGGGCAGTGTGTTATCAGTCTGCCATACTTTCTCTTGCAAAGCCTAACCAAAATGTCAAAGACCATCCAAAAGCAGAAAGGTAACAAAGACAAGAGCTTATATCACTTTGGGCTAGTTAAAATTCTTATTGAGTATGAGTTACAAAGAAGAGGAAAAACGTGGAAGGAATTCTTGGCTGCTAATCAAATTAAAGATGAAGAGGACAAGGAAGAACCATAGGAGAACTTAGGATTTATGAATGATATCGCTGAAGAGATTCCTATACACAAAGCAAGCAAGGTGCCTCCACCTATTAGCAGTGTAAGGACGAGGAAAATGAGAAAAGAGGATGCTAAGAAAGCAGAGCAAGATAAAATTTTTACCACCTATTCAGGAAGAACCAGGAGAACATCAAAGGCCCAGCTACAACAAGACCAACCCGAATCAAATGTACCTATACCAATGGATATTGAGAGTAGTGCTCACTCACAACCTGGACCAGAAGCTGAGATGGAGGTTGAAAGCAACAACAGGCAAGAAAAAGATTCACAACCTGCCATTAAGAAACAGAGGAAACTGGAGAAGCAAATTGAGAAGTTAAAGGAAGAACTAATGGAGACCAATATGCTAGAAAAAGTCATCAAGAAATAAAATGAATTGCTAAGAGCACAGAGTAAAGAAACTCAACAGAAAATTGAGAAGTTAAGGGAACGAATCAATGAACTTGAAGCTGAACAAACATATATTTGTAAGTGGGCCACTAAATGGTACAACCAAAAGAAGGCCCTCAAGGAAAAGTACAAAAGTTTAAAGCATGAGCTCCATGGTCAGAGAGATGCCCAAGTGAAGAAGAATGTTGATACATTGT
This sequence comes from Pinus tabuliformis, assembly GCA_031772625.1. Classification (NCBI taxonomy): domain Eukaryota; kingdom Viridiplantae; phylum Streptophyta; class Pinopsida; order Pinales; family Pinaceae; genus Pinus; species Pinus tabuliformis. The sequence continues at coordinate 678,912,217 of CM062807.1, forward strand.
TGAAGGCAGTAGAGGTACAGGCAGGGACAGAGTTCAGAGGAAGCACATCAGGGTTAGCATGAGGACATGCTAATTCATTAAGCCGAGGAGAGATGTTGGTACCATTCCATGAACTCCTTTTTCCTCCTGAAACACATCGTTTTCCTACCTTTTTCCTTCATAAATCTCTTAGATCCCCTTGAAATTGATTAGTTAACAATATTATAGTTGTTAAATGCATTAGAATTGATTTATGAGTTTTATGTTAAAGAATTAGGGATTTTTGATAAAAGACTACAGGAAGTTACAACATCCTGTAAATGGTTTATTGTTTGACATATGGCATGACAGGTAAGCTAAAGCAAAGGGTAGGGACGAAAAATAGAATGTACAAGCATGGACGAACACCTATCCTACAGCAGAACCAACACTCCTGAATGCGCGGTCAATGATGGTCACAGCATATCATGTTGGCGACAAAAGCAACAACAACATAGGGTTCTAAACCGATTTAGTTTTGTTCCTTTTTGAAATCAGTTCAGAATGGAAACAACTTAAAAAAAAACTATTCCATAACAAAAGCGACAACAGCCGCATAACGAATGTACATTCGTTCCAAAATGTAAACGGTGTTAGTTTTTTAAAAGACATATGTAAACATAGTTATGTGTTGTTGGTTAGTTGTTATCTGTGTATCGTTTTGAAAAACAGAGCTTTTGAACTTAATACCAGAACTCAATTGCAGTCACGATTTTGTTATTGCGTTGATTCTATAGTTGCTTGAGCGCATTCTAGTATACTTTTGAAACGCGGACGGGCCCTGCGTGGAACGAGTATACTGTCATTTTATTTTATTAGCAACTTCTGTATGCACAGTGATTAGAGTTTGGTTTATGCTTTCGTTGATTTAATTAGCAATTCATATGAGTGATGTTTATGATGGTGTCTTGAAGGATTCATCGCTGAGATCGTTGAACTATATTCTGTAAGGGATCTGATCTTTCGTTGTCTTTTTAGAGCATCTTCATGAACCCTATTTCCCATGTATTTGAATTTTAAGTGTGCTTATGATTTCAGTATGTCTCAATCTTTCATGAATGATAAACATTGAATACTGAGTGTTCACTGAACAGGGGTTTTATGCACAGCATCCTCGTAAGGGGATTGAAATCTTGGTTTAAGTAATACACAGTGTTTTTTTAGAATAGGTAGATGAATTGAGTGACCTGAGTGTCTAGGTGATAGGGAGCATACCTCAACCTTCCGTAAATAAGTTCTGTAACCTACCATCACGAACACTTAGTTAGGAATCCTTTATGTCTATAGATTGTAGACGCATGCCTCGAAGTTTACTTATCCTGGTCGATAATAAATATAGCCTAATCTAGCACCCTAGATAGGACACTACAATTAGTTCATCTCATCCTGAGATTGAAAATCACTACCAGATATTTGCAGAATCCGCAATCATATGCAGATTTAATGGGCTCTGGCCTCGCACATCTGATCTATACCAATGGATCCATACCAATTGGACTAAAAAAAGCAAGATCTACTTATGTTCAAAAGGATTCTTCATTGTGGTTTTTGTCTTAGATGAAGATTACCAGAAGGCCTTAATGGGAGGCCCTTGGTTCTGGGGTTCGGCTGGGCTTTTTCTCACCCCTTGGTTTCCAAATTTCGACCCTTCTACAACTGTCATCACCAAGCTTCCCATTTGGGTTAGGCTCCCGAATCTTACGGCTCATTTATGGCATATCTCTATCTTCTTAACCATTGGAGACACTTTAGGATGCTACCTGGCTATAGATTCTTCAAGAAAGGAAAGTGGACTCTACACCTATGGCAGAATTTGTGTAGAAATAGATATCAGCAAAGGACTACCGGATCAGATCAATCTCAAGATTAGAGATTTCCACTGGAAACAAACCTTGGATTACGAGAATACAGCCTTCCGTTGCCGCCATTGTCATCAAACGGGGCACCTCTAGAGTACATGTACCCAATTCCTCGACAAAAAGAAGAATCTGAAACGCAAACCCAAATCCAAGAGCTGGAATCCATGTGTGCCACCCCCTCCTATGGACGATACAGATTCCTCTAGTTCGGATGAGGAGGAAATTGAAGCAGATGGGTAGAATGATGAGATTCCGCTGGATGCTCCCTCGGTCGGTCCGGCAGTCCCCTCCGCCCCTTAGTTCTCTCAGAAACATTCTCATCTACCTTCGTCCTCAGACTTTGATAAGGATATTCCGCCGCCAGAACAGAATAGTCTACAACTTGTTATGGCTCAACCAAACTCGACTGGATGGGTCAAAGTAAGCAAGAAAAAATGAAAAAAATGTTGCATGGCAGTAACTGCCCTCTGGGGGTAGATATCTCTGCTTAGTTCTAGCTTTTTGTATTCCTGTGTTTTCTATGGCCCTTTCCTTGATTGTCTCTAAGGAGCAAGGTTGATAGCCTTTCACCTACAAATCCCTTGCTTTTCTGCTTCGCTTGCATGCAATCTTGATTATACTATACTTTTATTTTCTTAATAGAATTAGTCTTACTCAAATATATATATATATATATATATATATATATATATATATATATATATATATATAGAACATTTTGTTGAAATGTGTGAGCAGTTGCAAGAAACATGCTTGGTATTAGCATTAAAAGGTAATAGTGATATGTTTATATAATTAACATTTGGGTGATGTGATAACTCATAGTAAGCCTCGATTGCAACAAGGTAAAAAAGGTAAAAGAAAGGATTTGGAAAATAATTCCTTTGACTATGTTTGGAAATCCTAATTCCAAACAAATGAGCGCTTTGCATACAAGTATTCTTAACCTTAATCTTGTCTGACATTATGTGGATATGTGCTGAATTCATGAATATGTACTTGACAAACATATTAGCTAGTCTCTAGTTATAGGTGGATCTGTCAAGGGAATTGGATTCCCTTGAGAGATGGCATGGATGTGTTCAACTACAAGGCAATTTTCTTGGCAAAAAAAGGTAAGGTAAATGGTGTATTTTTATGTTTATTTATGCACTGACAGTTATGTGTTGATGAAAGTATGATACAAGGGATTGAATGGAGAAGAGGATGCCATGAAATCTCAAAGAAGGCTCAGGTTGAGCTTTCCTTTGGAAGCACTAGGAACCATGGGGATTGAGTCATGGTGTCCGCTGTTAGTCTTGTGCTTTTGGTCTTTTGTGATTTGTTTGCACTTGATTTGTGGTTTTGTTATATCTAGTTCATGATCACACCACCTTGTTTGTGGTGTCGTATTGTTATTGGTTTTCATGGTTTTATCTCGTTTTCTCCTTGTTCTTTCCTTATTGTTTTGAGAGCATTGGGAATTGGTTGGGGAAGGAGGAAGTCAATGGATCTCGAGGAGAGCTGTGTGGTACCCAATAGGTAAGATAAGACCTAGATGAATCCTGGTGCATGTAAAGGGAAATCAAAGGCAAGAGTATGACAATCAATTGGATTGGTTGGGTCCATTGGTGTAAATGGATGATGAAAGGACATTCATGGGAAAGGTAATCAAGAAAGGCAAATTAAATGGACTCGAGGTGTTAGATTCCTTAGCTATGTTGGGAACTGTTGTTCTCGATGTTGCACTCATACAGAGAGTTTTATTAACCTTGACCTTGAGATATTTTAATTATGTTGTGACCATGATTATGTTGATGTCTATATGCATATATGTATGTATGTACATTGTTATCTGACAAGGTCATTAGGGATCATGATTATTTTGTGCTGATGTTTCTATGTATATATGTTTATGTATGCATATTATTGACATGATCATGATTGTTTATATCCATGTATCTATGTATCTATGTCACTGTCCGACAGGGTTGTCAGAGATCATTCTTGTGAAGGAATTATTTCTTACACAAGCGAATGATATGAAGAGGTTCATGGTTTATGAGGAATAAAGTGGAAAGAGTAGTAATGAAAAATATGCGAGATCAATATCACTTGGTTATGAGTTGATATTATGTGATTATATTATGTATATGTTATGGACATGTTATATTGAGGGATACATCAATGAAATGAAAGCAATGTGGTCTGTGGGATGCTAAGATAAACATGGATGGAAGATAGACAGTTGAAGCACGTTTTCCTGGTAGATACAATGTGGTTTTGAATGTGTGGTACTACTGTTGTGCATATGTTGTATATGTTGCATGTGTTGCACAACGATGTTGTGCGCATAAGGTGTTGTGTATATATAGTGTGTGTACATGTTATTTATGCAATGTTATGTACATGATGGTATAGATAGTGTTGTACGAATGTTGCACATACAATGTTGGGTATAGATGGTTCTATGTACATGTTGTTTATGTGGTTCTACGCACATACTGTATTGTGCGCATGATGTATATGTGACGTTGTGTGCATATGGTGCTCTGTGCATGTTGGATATGTAGTGTTGTGTAGAAATGATGCTATGGACATGTTGGATATGTTGTGCTATGTACATGTGGTGTTGCGTGCATGTTGTACATTTGGTGCTATGTACATATGGTGTTGTGTGCATGATTGTACAAGTGGTGCTGTGTGCATGTGGTACCATGTACATGGGGTACGAGTGGTGCTGTGTACATTTCGTGCATGTGGCACTGTGTACATGCGGTTTTGTGTACATGTTGTGCATGTGGTGTCGTGTACATGCTGTGCATGTGGTGCTGTGTACATGTGGTATTGTGTACACATTTTACAAGTGGTACGGTGTACATATGACATTGTGTACACATTTTGCAGGTGGTGTCATGTACATGTGATGATGTGTACACGTTGTGCAGATGGTTCTGTGTACATGTGGTACTGGTACATGTACATATGGTACTGGTGTACATGTGGTATTGTGTGCATGTCATACATGTGGTACTATGTACATGCATTGTGTAGTCATGGTATTGTGACATGTGTATCCATTGTATTGTACTCTATGTGCGTACATGTATTGTATGGAATTGTACACCAGGTGTAGGTGTATGTATTGTGTTATGTCATACACCAAACATAGGAGTATATATTATGTTGTGTTGTATACTGGGTGTAGTTGTATGTGTTGTATGTCAGGTGTAGGTGCGTGTATTGGATAGAGTTGTATGCCATGTGTGATGCACACTATGTGTATGTGCACATGGTTGAGAAGAAGGCACTAGGTGTTTGTCGTGTGTGGAAATAGATCCAGAGTGCATACATAATAAAGACAAAGGTAGAACCTAAGGATTGATTAAATGATAAGTATCAATATTTTATTCAGTTTTACTATGCATGTGATTTATGATTCTAGTCTATGATGATTACATGTGATCTATGATTATGGTTTATGATGGTTACATGTGATTTATGAAGTTGATCTATGATGGTTGTGTTTTGAGCTAACCTGATGTGATGTGTTTAGACACGATGATTTGATCAAACAATTAGTTTGACTTGTTGTGACAGGAAGTAACCCAGATTGTAGGTGCACCTTATTGATGAGCTACCAACGAGGTATGATGTGAATTCATTTCAATTAATTTTAAAGCTAATGGAAGTTATGTGTTTGGTATAGGTAGCACGGAAATGCCCGGTTGGTTGGTTGAAACTAACTACAAGAATTAGCAGCGATAGTGAAGGGAATTGGAAAATGCAGCAATATGTTGGTAAAGTATTTAGGAGCAAAGCCATTGTGGGACACTGGTACCTAGTATTGTCTATTGATTTCAAAGAGAATGAGATGAACGATATGATTATTTTAGGTAGGGATGTGCCTTGGTTTTTTGTATCTTCCGATGCGAGGAAGCCTTGCCAAAGGATGGACTACTCGGGATGGGGGTGCCAACGGAAATTGGAAGGTGAGTGACTGCACGAAAGGGGTGACTAGATTACCGAAGGGACTGTGTAGCAGAGAAGGGAAGGTCAAGGATATATTTGTTTTGGTCATTAGAATTTCCAAATGGAATCAAATGCACATTGGGTGTGCACCCTGGAACAATGAGTCAGTAAATGTTCACTGAGAGGACTAGTGGCGTTGGATTGTAGCGCTAGACAATGGATGCAGATTTGACTTTCCAGTGGATTCTGGACTTCCTGGGAAGGAGGTGAATCCTGGTATTACTTTGAGGGTGGAGGTGCAAGCCTTTGGATTCCCTTGTTGTAGATGCATGCATCATATCCTTTTATTTGATGGTTGATAAAATGTGCATATGTGTATATTATTGTAAATATTATATCGATATGGAATTATAAAGATCCATAGAAAATATGGTTATTTGCTGGGTGAAGCAAATGTGTATGTGTATATGTGGTTATTGTAGATAATGTAATGAGATGTGTTATAAAGCTCTAGTAAACGATATTTTATCATGTTTTAGTAGATGATCATTGTAAACACTGCAACAAGCTATGTTATAAAGCTCCATGAGCAATATGTTTTGTTTTCATCAGTCTTGTTGGTTACAGGTGTCATAGAACATCGAGGACGGTGTTCCCCCATAGGGGAGGGTTCTGTAACAACCTTGGTTAAAAACTCATGTAAACATATATAAGGCCACGGTCGATGGGACATGTATTCCAAGCTAAATGGTGGGAAAAAACATCCCAATAGGTCTTCATTTCGGTTTATTATGGCTAAGGAAATTGGAAAAGGAAATGGAAAAGGCTTTGAAAAGAAATGAGGCATTAATTGGAATTTTATTTAAGAAAATAAAGGAAATTAGGAGAAAAGGAAGGTGAAAGATCACAGGTTGCATGTGAGGAGGAAATTAAAAGAAAATAATGGAAAATGAAGAAAATGCTTATGAGGATCAGTGGGTAAGCTTTTTGACAGGTTATGGTGGAGCTCTATTCTATTCTATTCTCTCTCTTAGACTCTTGGATACTTAGATTTTTCTTGGAGCACTCTCGGAGAGTGTGGCATACTTGGAGTTTTTGAGAAAGAAGGCAAAGGAAGAGTAGGAAAGTGCAAGAGAGTATCAGGATCAACAACTAAAACATATTTCCTTGCAGGTACCAAGTTGCATGTATGTTTTCTTCACTAGTTTTGGCATGCATGGCATATGAATGTGGAGTATTGGTCATGATCTATCACTAGCATGGAGGATTAGCTTGATTGATAGTGGAGTGCCTAGCCTTGCCATTTCCTAGATATCAATGGAGATTATGGTTTCATTTCATTGTTTTGTTTTGGTTGGTTCTCATGCTTCCTTAGCTTGGGTCGAGTTACTAGTTTTTGGAGCCTTGGTTGGACAAACACTCTAGAGCCCTATAACAATTTGCGTTGAGTTACTAGTCCCGTAGCCTTGGTTGGACAAACACTCTGGAGCCCTTGGTGGGTTAAGTTACTAGTCTTGGAACCTTGGTTGGACAAACGCTCTGGAGCCCGTTGACAACTGTGGGTTGAGTTACTACTCTTGGAGCCTTGGTTGGAACAAACACTCTAGAGCCCTAGATGGCTAGGATAGAGACCAATATGGTGATGGTTTTGTGATGTCTGATCGTGAGGTGGAATCACTACTTCATGGGTTGAGGTGGATGGCCTCTGGAAGCCCTGGATGGTTTTGGATTGACGTGTTCTATGAGATCCCACATTCATGCTGGAATACGACACATGGGTGAATGGTTGAAGAGAGGTTTGGCTCAACCATTCTACAGTCGGGTGGAATGTGGAAGTTCCATCTCGGGTTTGGACTTTGCATCATCAATATGAGGTTATTTCTCCTTGTATTTTTATGAGTATTATACTGGATTATATGTGGTTTATATGGATGCGATTTCATTGGTATTTATGTCCCTATTATGCTGGTTATGTATATGTTCTATGACATCATCTATGTATGGCTCTCATCATGTTTATACCTGTAAATGAATGAACAATGTATCTATGACCTAATGGATGGAATGGTATTTATTGTGTTGAGGCATCCATGCTTCATGGTGAATCTCAGATAAGTATGAGACCTATATGCTCAGATTTGCTATTTACATATGAAGATTACATATTCGTGATATGTTTGACAAAATGCCTGTCAGGGCTAGTAGGGTTCCAGTCAAGGTTTCATTCAAGTGATTGCAAATGTACTATCATTTCCATGTTATTTTACTGTTCTAAAGCTATGATTCAATTCTGGGCAATGACCTAGGCTTTGGGCCTGAAAAAGTGGCTCAAATCCTGGGGACGCTAGCACAACATTGACAAAAAGAGTCCTTTAATGCTTGCAGGTAAGCCTGTGAGAGTGTCCAGAGGTCCTTGGACATTGACATGCCTATAGCATGAGAGATACTGAGGGTTAAGTTGTCCAAAATCTTAGTGGGACCCAGGGATTGGTTGGCAGAAAGGTTGGATTGGTTCCTGAGGATCTTAATGTTGATGTTGAATGTTTGTATGGTGTGTTTCATTCATTTCCACTTTGGCACATTTTTACCTTGACTGATCGGTTTCTTGGGTAGATGTGGGAGGACGATGTTACATAGTTTCTTGGAGTGATTAGGTGCTAGCCTGAGATTGAGGTCAATGCCTTGCAAGTAGGTGATTTCATGCTGGTAGGTGCCACTATATGATGTAATGATTGAATATTAATAAATGAAGAAGAAGCAAATGGTGGTTTTCTCCCTTTATGGGTTTCCACCTAAAATCCTTGATGTCCATATGTTATGATTGTACTACTATTATGGTTTGAGATTACTTTTCATGTATTGCGTTTTGATCTGCTGCTTATATTACATGTTGGTTAATTAATGGATAAATTAATTATTTAATGAAAAGTAAAAAGTGGCTGATAATGATCCAATCTATGTTATACCAATTCACCCCTTGTCTCAGTATAACCAAACTTCAAACATTTGGTATCATAGAAGGTTCCTTCTAGTGTAGCTCGATCGCTAGAAGGAAGTTTTGGTTGGACCATGGACCATCAAAGTGTGCCTCTGCTCAATGTCACAAATTTTAAGGAATGTAGAGAGAAGGTAAAATATAAAGTAAATTCTCATAGATATAAAGTTTGGAAGGCAACGAATAATGGTTATGATGAATATCCCCTTTCAAAACAAGTTCAACAGTGGAATGCCTAGGCCAAATGTGCAATTTACAGCAAACTTCACAATCTGGATCTTGAGAAGGTAATGGATCTCAAACCTACAAAAGACATATGGGATAGGTCACAAGTCCTGCATGAAGGAGATACCACTAGAAACAATGGAGAAAAAGAGAAGAATAAGAAGAAGAAGAAAAAGGCATCTAAACAAGAAGTTGTTAGTTAGATGAGATTTATTCTCCTAGTGTGAAAGCAGCTGATTGGTAAGATCATAAACCAGATGAAGACCAAGCTAAGCTTAACTTAGCCTTGATTGAAATAGAAAGACTCTCAATGAAAAACATAGATCAAAAGAAACTTCTTCAGATAATTGAAGAAATAAAGCATGATTTTAAAGAAGAAATTATTAACTTGAAAACCTAATTAGAGGAGGAAAGGAGAGTTGAAGAGGTAATGAGTAGCCAATAGAAGGGAAGAAAGGAAAAATGTGGAAAACTAGAAGTTGAGGTCATTTCAACAAGAAATGAACTAGAAAAGAGAAAATATAACTCAGGGGTAATTATAGGAGATAATAAAGAAGCATCTGAAAGGATTATAGTAGAATATGGAAACAATATGATTAGCAAAGAAGCAATCATAAACAAGTCTGAGAACCAACAACCAAGTATTAAGCCAAAGAAAGTGTCTTCTACAAGAAGACCACCTGCTTCTAGAGATGAGTTTAGCAAGCCTACAAGGTTCCTAAGGAGGAATGTCAATTCCTTTACTTCCTTGATGAATTATAATGTTGAATGCTACTTTTGAAATAATATTGGACATGTTGCAGCTAATTGTAGGAGCACTCAAATAAGATTTTATTAGAGGAGCATGTAGAAAAATTTGCAACATAAAAGTAAGACTTCTCAAGCAAGCAATCAAGGAAGATCGTTCCTTAGAAAAAGACCATCATCCATCAAGTATACAATTTATTTTTATGGCCATTGTTATTCATGCAATACTTTTGGCCATAAGGTTGTTGATTGCAAATCATATGAAAAAAGAGGAGTGCATTGTATGTAAAGACCAGGTCATATGTGGATAGTAGCACAAGAATACATGAGTCTTTTCCTCCATTTTTTGGTAACACAAGTTGCTATAAATGTGACAATATTGACCACATGGCTAAAATAGAAAGTTTTCAAGTTTTTTAAAGAAATCCAAACAAAATATGGAGGTCATTCAAAGTGGATTAAATAAAAATCCAGAAGGAGATCCTCAGATCTAAAAGTAACCCACCAAATTTTGGAAGAAGAAAGAGCAACAAGTGACTTCAATAAAAAATTTAAGTCAACATGACCTGAGGGGGAGCATATGGTAGCATTAAGATTTGCGTGAAGAATCATTGAAGATGCAACCACAACATAAACATGGTGTGTCTAAGTGCCTAAAAATAAGATCAATTTTGTAGGATCAACACAAAGCTTAAGGTGCATGAGCTCAGGGGGAGTTACACAAAGAGTTATTTGTCCAGGAAATCCTTGGTGTAGTAGGAGAAGCCTCCTTTATGTTGCAACGAGGCATGACCAAATGTGAAGATATATTTCTTTAGATATCTATGTTCATGTTTATCAATTGGTATGTTGGTTGAGTAATCCTTGGGCCAGGAGGAGAGATATCGTGTATATTGCATAATTTTTCTTTCAGGAAGGCATTAGCAAGGAAGAGTAGTAGTGATGGAAGTGAACCCTTCAGGGGGAAAGAAAATCAAGTAATGATCTTTTTAAATACATGTAAACCAAGCATATGTTCAGGGAGAGCACAACCAACAAGAGGAAGAAAATTGTTGGCATGTTTGACATTGATATCTCTTTATTTTGTAGGAGACAACAACAAGTGCATTGAATAATTTTCTCATCAGAGAGACTTTTTCAACATAGTGTTTAGAGGCTTGACTTCCCTCTGCCATTGATGTCAAAGGGGGAAAATGAAATCAGCCACAAGAGATGAATTGGTTTATGCAAGTGATAAAGTTGTTCATGGTTGTCGTTGACATCAATGTCAAAGGGGGAGATTGTTAGTGGTAGATTTATTTGATTGACAACCTTCAGATTTAGTGGCATGGTTGAATTATTGTGGTTGATCTCTATGTCCTGGAATTTTTTGGGTGCCCATGATTTGAGTATATTTGTTGCAGGAATTAGAGGAAATTTCAGCCTAAAAGTGGCCTCCTAAGGAAAAATAATAAAATAATAGTTAAACTAATAAAATAAGAGTTATGAATTTCAAAGGGAAAAGAAGAAAACCTTTTTTTTTTAATTGTATTTTTGGCTTATCTCCTTATATGCTTACTCAAATTTCAAGTGTATACACTCGTTGGATGCGGAATTAAATTTCACATCAACACACTATTTTAATGTATCTTCAATTTTCATCAATGTGGGACTTCTAAAAGGTATGCATGATGGGTACTCGTTGGATACAAAATTTAATTCCACATCCAATGAGTGTCTACACTTGAAATTTGAGTAAACCTATAAGGAGATAAGCCAAAAATACGATTAAAAAAAGTGGTTTTTCTTATTTTCCCTCCAAAATTTTTACATGTACCTATTTTTAAATTTAAAGGATTTTGATTGGTTTACATATTATGAGATGGAAATTACTTGAAAATTTTATGGGCACTTTTAGGCTAAAATTTCGTCTAACGGTACCTCTAAATGAAGCAATAAGGAAATATCTAGCTGGAGAAATTTATTAGAACCTTGTAAATGGAAAAATAGTGTATATACATGGAGTTCCCTTAGGCAAGTTGTGTATACATATATGTGTGTGAATAATAAAAAAGTATCATGGGCCTATTTCATAATTTTACCCATGGAATTTCCTAAGGTATTGATTGGGTATGTAATGCTTTGGCATTTTGATTTGGTCTATGAGTCCTTGGTTGATCAGGTCTATGGATCGAGGTGTTGGTACATTGGTGTAAGGGGCAATAGTGGGTAATCAATCTAATGAACTGTTGCTTCGGTTGGCATAGTAGTTCTGCTTGTGGAATGTTGAATGTGTATGGTGCAACGATGAGTGTGAATTGATCTAGTGCAACACATTTTTCTTGTGATTGATCTCATGATGTATAACCAAGTGATCTGATGAACTGTCTAGCAATGATGGTGGATTAGTGTGTGAGGAATCCTTTTGAGGGAGCGATGCTGGATCTAGTGTGTATGGACTGCGTGATCATTTAATTTGTGTTTCATGCAATAGTCCGATGGACCGAATGGTGTCTTAGTCCATAATATGGTCTGCACTTTGATGACCCCTTTGATAAAGCAATAATGTTCACATGTGACCTATGGAAATCATGAAAAACGGAGTCCTTGGGGAACTTATGTAGGGTGAGGTGATATTATGATGTTGAGTGGAGAGGTGGCCTGAACCTTGCACGATGTGGCTAAGATGATTTGATACAAGTTTGTTTTAAGAAAAATTAGTTCATTATGACGAATGTTGTTGCTTGAGTTTTTGGGATCGAACTAGTATTTTAGTTTTTTCAAAGTTTTATAGTTCATTGTTGAGATCATGTTATACTTTCTTTATGACACGAATGTAGAATGAGAAGTGATCCTAGGTTGTATGGGTATGAAGTATACATATTTATGATGTATTTTTTGTTGTTAATTAGTTTTTGAGTTTAGCTTGTGAAAGCTCTTGGTTCAGGGTTTGTGTTACAAAGATATTGCTTGAGACTGATGATGTAATGAATCCATTGCTGTAAGAGATCAAAGCTTAAGTCAAAGGTTTTGTCCAAGGTTTGTAACCAGAAATGTTGGTTACTATTTAGAGTTAAAGTTCCATGCATATATGTTTGTTGATGAAGTCAAATAAAAATTATTCCAGGACGTTAAGACTATTATGTTGTTGAAGATAATGCTTAACAATGTTGTGTTGATTAGAGCTATGTTGTAACTGTCCATGGGGTGTTGAGCTCATTTGGTCAGAGTTTCTTTCATTTATGATCGTAGACCTAATAAATTCTGATAGTTGTCTGTTGAGAATAAGTATGTTGATTCCAAGGTTTCAGGTATATTAGTAGTTAGGGTTTTTTTCTACTTATGGCCAAAAGGTCCAAGGCTTGTATTACAAGTTGTTGTCCAGGGTTTACCAGTTAGAGTTTTTATCAGGTGTTTAGATGAAAAATAATACAAGTGTGTTTTTGAGTTTTGATCGAAGTTTATGGAGGATGTGATATTGTCGCTAAGTGATTATGTCGATTAATGCTACCTATTAAGGTTTACTGTGCTATGGTTTTAATTACAGAAGTGAGTATTGTCCTGGTAAATTGTTGCAGAGGTGGATCCAATATAAAAATGCATGAAAGGTGGCTCACAATGGTTATTGAAGGTCGGTTCCTTTAGGGCATGTAGTGGCTTACTGTTCAAATCATCGCTTCCTTTAGGTGAGTGTTTTAGAAACTAATAGGGGGTCAGTGCCTCAAGTAGAATGATCTCTGCATGTCATTGTGGTAGTTGCCATTATATGATGTAATGATTCAAGAGTAAGAAATGAAGAAGCAAATGGTGGTTTTCTCCCTTTATGGGTCTCCACCTAAAATCCCCGGTGTCCATATGTTATGATTGTAATTCTCTTGTGGTTTTAGATTCATTTTCATGTATTTTGTTTTATTTTGTTGCTTATATGTTGTGTTGGTTAATTAATGGATAAATTAATTGTTTAATGAAAAGTAAAAAGTTGTTAATTATGATTTGATTTGCGTTATATTGATGCACTCGCCCCCCCACCCGCACCCTCTCAATGTAACCAAGATTCAAACATTTGGTATCAGAACATGTTCCTTTTGGTGTAAACAATGTAAACTTTGAAACGGGAACTGATACTGTTACCCGTTTCGTAGAGATAGCAAAAAAGTGACTTGATTTTGAAAAGGGGTGATGCAGAACGCACATGTTTTTTTTAGAGCATACTTTTTGGCACTTCATTTTTTTTTATGTACATTACGTTTTAGAATGGTAGTGATTTTCATGCCGATTTTAAAAAGTGAATATTCTGCATCACCCCCTTTTTTTAAAAGACATGTTTTTTGGCTTTAAATTTTCTAATGTATAAAATGTAAATAATTATTTTGTAAATTTGATCGTTTTTGAAGTGGTCGTTTTCTTCACATTTTCAAAGTTTACCCTCCAAAACTCATTTAAAGCCATAAATCACACTTAATATTGGTTTACTATATTTGTGAAATTTCTAATTCTTTATAACTAATCATTTAGTTTGGGTTGTTGTTTTTAAAAGGGTATGGCCCAAAGCTTAATTATGTCCAATGTCACTTCATAATCTAATGATATGTAAGAAAGATCTCTTCCACTTGAATTAATAAGACAATAGAAACCTCACATACTCAAAACAAACCTATTGAAAACCAATTTGATTCAATAGACCTAATCAAAATGAATAAAATCGTTTTTCACATAAATGGCTTATTGAGATCAGTTTTTCATATTGTACAACTGTACATCGATTGGCACGTTTTTCATTTGATTTCATGGCGTACATTTTGCTAACAATGTTGACAAAATCCAATCCATTTAATGTTGACAAAATACGATCTATTTAATGAAGTAAAAAATTACAATAAAATTTTTGCCTTTTGAAAATGAAGTTCTAAAATGTCTTTAATCCAACTCTTTTACAGGGCATTGACAACAAACAAGCAGTGCACATCACAGGGCTCAACCAACATATTGTTGAGCATAGATGCTATTTTAGATTTGTTTTTTAACCTCTTCAATTTCTTGCAATGATAATATGAATGTGTTGTGCCTTATTTTCATAAAAAGTTCACATCACAGGGCTAATGTAATTTGTCTTATTTTTTTTTTTATCTATTGTAACAACGTAAATATCTATCTCTCTTTTTGTGTCTTCATATAATTATGTGTATCTCTATGTAAGAAAAAAACTATATAAGTACAAATAGAAAGTAAATAGTACATCTATCTTAAGAAACTAAATAGTATATCTATTTTAAGAGGAACATGATTATTCACAAATGAATGTACTATCTATTTGCAATGAACTTGATGATATACCCTGGTTAAAAATAAGAAATTACAGTTATAAATACTACTACAACTACAGAGTATCAAGTTCTGAACGCACAGTTATAAATATTGTTACAATCATCGAATATCGAGAGCCAAAAGCCACCAAATTACAGTTATAAATGCTACTACAACTATAGAGTATCGAAAGTTCTGAATGCAAAGTTATAAATATTGTTACAATCATCAAATATCTGTATTTCTTTATCTTGTATTTCAAATGCCAAATCCAAAAATATGAATTAATTGATTTAGGTCAACAATATCAAATATTTTTGTTAATAAAACCTACACAACATTATAGTTCATGATACAAATAATGGCGATAAATTTTATATACATTATATATAGGGAAAAATCTCCCAAAAAGGAACCAGCCATTTGGTTGAAGATTAACTTGGGACCTTGCTTTTTTTATTCGCGCTACCTAGCTTTCCATTCAATTCCATATCCTAGCTAGAGAATGTAGGATTATAGCTTAGTTGACGAATTGAAATGATGGTTAACAATATTATCGGCCTGTCTTTTCATTCAATTCCATTTCTTACCGAGCAAAGGAAGGAATGTAACCTGACAAAAAGTAAAAATGAATTGAACTGCCAACAAAATTGCATGACAAAAAGTAAAAGGACAATTTTAAAAAATGACTTCCTCAGATTTAACAAAAGACAAATCCGATGCAGCAAAACTAAATTAAAGCGATTTTGAGAATCGTCGAGTAGTGGGGCGATTCTGAGAATCGCCCCACCACCGCCCCGCCACCAGTGGTGGTGGCGGGGCGATTCTCAGAATCGCCCCCACCACCCGGCGATTCTTCAATTCCCAGCAGTGATTCCAGGTTATAAGCAACTTGAGTCGAATGCTTGCAAGAGAACCAGATAAAACATGAACTCGCTCGCTTGCAGATGCACTTCTGATGGCAATCTCACGCTCGCTTGAAGATGGACTCGCTCGCTTGCAGAAGAGAAACAACAATCAAACTTCCACTCATCTTCAATCTCTCAACTTCATAAATGAAGCATCGTTACAGTTTTGGCCACTATCATTTAATTTTTGAAAACCAACACCATTAAAGTAACCTTTAGAAAAAACTAAACTAGTGTGAATTCGGGATTTACATTTTCTTCACATTAAATTGTTGTCACATTTAATGAGAAGCAATTATGTGTACAAATGAATGACCACCTTCCTTTCCAAACATTGACCAATTACACTGACGACCCTAGATAAAAACCCCAAAGACATTTACTACGGTGCCCTTTTACCTTTCCAAAATGCTTTTCCCCTCCATGCACAAGTCAATAATAGTACTATTCATTACAATGTCAATACTTGTTGGGAACTTCTAAGTGGATTGTTTCTCAGCACCGTATAGCAAATTTTGTTTGTACAAGTTTAATTTGATGCAATTCCATAAAACGAATGCCATTATGTTGATAACCGAGAGTAGATCTGAATTTCCTGCATATTGGTTTAACATCTTCACTTGATATTTCATCATTAGCCCGCCCTCAAACTTATATGCTTCTTTGTGCTAATTTCTTTATAATGTGCTCAAAGAAAAAAAATAACGCAATACTCTCAATACCAACGCTGGGTTCATGGAATAGGTTTGAGCGGGGACAAGTGAAACAAGATCACCCTTTCTGAAACAAGTTGAGAGCCCCAAAGAGAAGGTTACCGATATCAAACCCACGACCGAAAAAGCCACTGAAGAAGAAGTTCCTGTCTCCAGTCCTGAGGAGGTTCCCGCGGCCACGAAAACAGTCGATGAAATCCCTGCCACAGTAACGCCGCCTGCATCGAAGCCTGAAGCAGAATCGGGCCCAGTGGAATCTGTGCAAGTGAAAAAACCAAGGAGGAATCTGCCCCGGCCGCCAAAGAAGTCGAGCCAGCTAAGGAAGAGTGTGTCGCTCATTTCATCATCTCATTCAATGCATGAGAATCTACACCTTTTATTCATTTCATCATCCCATTCATTTCATGTAAGCACTGTTTGGGGCGATTCTGAGAATCGCTGGGTGGTGGGGCGATTCTCAGAATCGCCCCACCACCCGGCGATTCTTCAATTCCCAGCAGTACCTTCCATGTTCACTATACTCCAGAAAACCACTTTCTTGCCTCATATTATCTATCTGCATTGTCAGGAGTGTTATACCCTCTTTATTCTCAATAACAACTTCACACTTGCAGAGAGGACAGATTTTGCTGCTCTGAAACCACTCAGTTGCACAGTCACCATGGAATATATGAGAGCAATGCAATTGGAGGACTGTCTCCCCATGTTTATAACCCTCCAAACACACTACACCTCTCTCCACCTGCTTCGTCAGCTTGTTTCTTGAATTCAGTGGGCTGCAGCGCAGCGAGTGTTTGTGGAGGCAGCCTGATTGTCACAAATCCAGTCCTTTCTTGTAGTTCCAGGAGCTCCTCATAACTCATGAATTCATCATCACCGGAATCGCTCATGAAAAATCATCATCACTGGAATCACTCATGAATTCACCATCCCATGATACTTCTAGTGTCATAATTTGGCCCTGATCTGGGGTGCCAGGGATTTGCTCATCCATTTCTCTGACGAGATCGTCATGCCCCATGTCATCCCATAATTCTTCAACTATCATATTAAGCACCTCTCGAATGGGGCGTCTTGGCTGAATCATCTGTATCTCAAACTCAGAGCTCTGTAGTACATCTTGTAATACTTCAGACGTCATAAAATGGCCTTCTGCACTGCGGCGCCTTGGGTGCTGATCCATCCCTTCCTGATTCTCTTCTGGGCGAATTATATTTTACAATTCAGACGTGGAAATCACCACCAAATTGATTGCGATGGAGATCGATCCCCGGGTTATTATAAAATCTTGTTTTTCAAGCAATGCTCGAGGAGGATTCGACACTTTCGTTTTTATATAGGTAAAGCATGGCGTTAGGCGGACCGACCCATCTGGGCACGAAATCTTAATTTGTGGTATGATTGTTAAAATGACTTCCTCAGATTTAACAAAAGACAAATCCGATGCAGCGAAACTGAATTAAAGCGATTATGAGAATCGCCGGGTAGTGGGGCGATTCTCAGAATCGCCCCGCCACCGCCCCACCACCACCATCCGGGCACGAAATCTTAATTTGTGGTATGATTGTTAAAATGACTTCCTCAGATTTAACAAAAGACAAATCCGATGCAGCAAAACTGAATTAAAGCGATTCTGAGAATCGCCGGGTGGTGAGGCGATTCTCAGAATCGCCCCGCCACCGCCTCGCCACCACCAGAGGCACTTCTGATGGCAATCTCACGCTCGCTTGAAGATGGACTCGCTCGCTTGCTTGTAGAAGAGAAAAAACAATCAAACTTCCACTCATCTTCAATTTCTCAACTTCATAAATGAAGCATCGTTACAGTTTTGGCCACTATCATTTAATTTTTGAAAACCAACACCATTAAAGTAACCTTTAGAAAAAACTAAACTAGTGTGAATTCAGGATTTACATTTTCTTCACATTAAATTGTTGTCACATTTAATGAGAATCAATTATGTGTACAAATGAATGACCACCTTCCTTTCCAAACATTGACCAATTACACCTACGACCCTAGATAAAAACCCCAAAGACATTTAATACAGTGCCCTTTTACCTTTCCAAAATGCTTTTCCCCTCCATGCACAAGTCAATAATAGTACCATTCTTTACAATGTCAATACTTGTTGGGAACTTCTAAGTGGATTGTTTCTCAGCACCGTATAGCAAATTTTGTTTGTACAAGTTTAATTTGATGCAATTCCATAAAATGAATGCCATTATGTTGATAACAGAGAGTAGATCTGAATTTCCTGCCTATTGGTTTAACATCTTCACTTGATATTTCATCGTTAGCCCGCCCTCAAACTTATATGCTTCTTTGTGCTAATTTCTTTGTAATATGCTCAAAGAAAACAAATAACGCAATACTCTCAATACCAACGCTGGGTTCATGGAATAGGTTTGAGCGGCGACAAGTGAAACAAGATCACCATTTCTGAAACAAGTTGAGAGCCCCAAAGAGAAGGTTACCGATATCAAACCCACGACCGAAAAATCCACTGAAGAAGAAGTTCCTGTCTCCAATCCCGCTGAGGAGGTTCCTGCGGCAGTGAAAACAGTCGATGAAATCCCCGCCACAGTAACGCCTCCTGCATCGGAGCCTGAAGCAGAATCGGGCCCGGTGGAATCCGTGCAAGTGAAAAAACCAAGGAGGAATCTGCCCCGGCCGCCAAAGAAGTCGAGCCAGCTAAGGAAGAGACTGTCGCTCATTTCATCATCTCATTCAATGCATGAGAATCTACACCTCTTATTCATTTCATCATCCCATTCATTTCATGTAAGCACTATTTGGGGCGATTCTGAGAATCGCCGGGTGGTGGGGTGATTCTCAGAATCGCCCCGCCACTACCCCGCCACCATTATTGGTGGCGGGGCAGTGGCGGGGCGATTCTGAGAATCACCCCACCACCCGACGATTCTTCAATTCCCAGCAGTACCTTCCATGTTCACTATACTCCAGAAAACCACTTTCTTGCCTCATATTATCTATCTGCATTGTCAGGAGTCTTATACCCTCTTTATTCTCAATAACAACTTCACACTTGCAGAGAGGACAGATTTTGCTGCTCTTAAACCACTCAGTTGCAGAGTCACCATGGAATATATGAGAGCAATGCAATTGGAGGACTGTCTCCCCATGTTTATAACCCTCCAAACACACTATACACCTCTCTCCACCTGCTTCGTCAGCGTGTTTCTTGAATTCAGTGGGCTGCAGCGCAGCGAGTGTTTGTGGAGGCAGCCCGATTGTCACAAATCCAGTGCTTTCTTGGAGTTCCAGGAGCTCCTCATAACTCATGAATTCATCATCACTAGAATCGCTCATGAAAAATCATCATCACTGGAATCACTCATGAATTCACCATCCCATGATACTTCTAGTGTCATAATTTGGCCCTGATCTGGGGTGCAGGGGATTTGCTCATCCATTTCTCTAACGAGATTGTCATGCCCCATGTCATCCCGTAATTCTTCAACTATCATATTAAGCACCTCTCGAATGGGGCGTCTTGGCTGAATCATCTGTATCTCAAACTCAGAGCTCTGTAGTACATCTTGTAATACTTCAGACGTCATAAAATGGCCTTCTGCACTGCGGCGCCTTGGGTGCTGATCCATCCCTTCCTGTTGCTCTTCTGGGTGAATTATATTTTACAATTCAAACGTGGAAATCACCGCCAAATTGGTTGCGATGGACCGGGGTTATTATAAAATCTTGTTTTTCAAGCAATGCTCGAGGAGGATTCGACGCTTTCGTTTTTATATAGGTAAAGCATGGCGTTAGGCGGACCGACCCATCCGGGCACGAAATCTTAATTTGTGGTATGATTGTTAAAATGTTAATTAGTGAATTTGACAATCTTTGAGCGTAAGTGCGACCATCCAGCATAGCTTAAAAGATCTAGAATTCTCACTTCTAGCGAGTAATTTGGGTTTAATGGTGAAAAGTAGGAGTCAATTATTAAGGGTAAATTTTTACTACAACGCTATTTTTTTTGGGACGTTAGAGTTTATATTAATGGTCTTTTTGTCTAATCCATGTAGTTTGGGTAGAATTTTAGTTTTCTCATCCAGATTCAATTTCTACATATGACATGTTAACATATAGTGATAAAGTTAGAAGGGTGAAACTTTTGGAATACAGTGACATGTTGACATATATTGATAAATTAGAAGGGTGAAACTTTTGGAATAGAGATTCACTAAAATGTGCAAGGTGTTAGACATTGTCTTGGGTTATAGTGGCAATTCTTATGAGTTACCTATTCTTATGGTTTAAAAAAGACACAAAATAAAAAATATTTGACCTTTTACCAATTCTCATGGTAAAAGGAAAATCCAATGAGTTACCAATTCACGTGGTTTAAAAAAAAAATTTAATCTTAGGCATGGCCTACCTCACTCTAATGAGCTACCAATTCCCATGGTTAAAAGGAAAATCCATTGAGTTACAAATTCTCATGATTTAAAACAAAATAATGAGTTATCAATTCCTACATTAAAAGAAAAAATCTAAGGAATTACCAATTCTCATAGTTAAAAAAAAATACAATGCATGTTTTCAAAATATTATATGCCCTACCATTCATTCGCTACAAGGAATATCTTTATCCCAACACCTCA
Source organism: Pinus tabuliformis (assembly GCA_031772625.1). Taxonomy (NCBI): domain Eukaryota; kingdom Viridiplantae; phylum Streptophyta; class Pinopsida; order Pinales; family Pinaceae; genus Pinus; species Pinus tabuliformis. The sequence goes on from CM062807.1 coordinate 678,933,547, forward strand.
TCCATCACTCCGATGAGTTACCCATTCCTATGGTTTAGGCAAAAAAAAAAACCAATATCTCCTCTTTAATTAGTCACCTTCATTGTCCATCCTTGTGTACCTGCAAAATTTTGGGTGTGTTATGTCTCACATAATGTTCAAGGAGTATCTATATGACAACATCTCATCAAATTGTTTCTTTTACAACTAATTGGTTCAACTTTGGATTATTATCGAGTTATGTGATGTGGCAATACACTGATTTTCATATTGTACAACTGTACATCGATTGGCGCGTTTTTCATTTGATTTCATGGCGTACATTTTGCTAACAATGTTGAAAAAATCCAATCCATTTAATGTTGACAAAATACGATCTATTTAATGAAGTAACTGAGTTGCTTTAGAACAAATGAAACTTGAGGTGTAACTGAGTTGCTTTAGAACAAATGAAACTTGCTTTTGGGATTCCTTGTGAACTTTTTGTGAACATATTTTATGGAGAGGGTGATCAATTTAGCGAGGGTCATTAGAGGAGATTCACTATAATCTGACTCCAGTTCCTCTTTTTGGTGAAATCCTGGCCTCCTATGAATTTGTCATGCTCAAAATTAAAATAAGGATAATCAGGAAAATGTGCTTGATGTGATATGATAAATTTGTCCATCTATGTTTAGGTGAAATAACCATAGCATGTAATGGTTGAAAACATGTTGAATGTATACTTAGGAAAGAAAAATGATATTCTACCAAAAACATTAATGTGTTTTTTTTCCTCATAAACAACTTTGTTTGGCACATAAAAATTTGGCTTTACTAGCATTTTTTAAAAAGTTTGAAAATTGATCCTAAAAAAAAATCATCGTTCCAGTATCATCACTTTTTCGTTTTGAAGCTATATTTTGCACGAAAATTTCGTAGTAAAGCTCGTAGTCACTGCCATTTTTAAAACATGTTCAAAATTGACCCCTAAAAAATAAAATCATCGTTCCAGTATACACACTTTTCGTTTTTAGCACTGTTTTTGATGTTTTTTCGGGGTTTTTTGGCCAGAGTTCCCGTTTTGAGTTTACAGTTCCCGTTTCAAAGTTTACATTGTTTGTAGCTTAACCACTGGAAGGAAGATTTAGTTGAACCATGGATCATCAAATTTTAGTGCCAAAACCTTTCAGGAATGGATAGAGAAGGTAAAATATGAATTAATTTCTCATGGATCTAAAGTATTGAAGGTAGTTACCAATGGTTTATCTTGAATATACCCCTTCAAAATAAGTTCAACAATGGAATGCCCAGGAAAAATGTGCACAACAACCTTCACAATCTGGATCTTGAGAAGGTGATAGATCTCAAACCTACAAAAGACATATGGGACATGTTGCAAGTCTTGCATGAAGGATACACTAGTAGAAAAAGTGGAAAAAAAGAATAGAAAAATAAGAAGAATAAAGGCCTCTCAAAAAGAAGTTGTTTAGTTAGATGAGATCTATTATCCTAGTGTGAAAGTAGTTGATTGACGAGAGGAGAAACTAGATTAAGACCAAGCTAAGATTGAATTAGCCTTGCTTGAAATAGAAAGAATCGTAATGCAAAACATAGATCAAAAGAAACTTCTTCAAATACTTGAAGAAAGAGAGCATGATTTTAAATAATAATCTATTTAATTGAAAACCTAGTTATAGGAGGCAAGAAGAGTTGAACAAGTAATGTTTAGCCAACTAAAGGGAGGAAAGAAATAATGTGAAATGCTAGAATAGTAGGTATTTTCAACAAGAAATTAACTAGAAAAGAGAAAATCTAACTCAAATGTAGCTACAAGAGATAATAAATCAATATCTAAAAGGATTGTAGTGGAAGATGACAATAACATGATGAGCAAAGAAGCAAGCAGGAACAAGTGGGAGAACCAACAATCGAGAAGTAATCCAAAGAAAGTATATTCTACAAGAAGACCTTCTATTTATAGAGATGAATTTAGAAAGTATGCAAGGTTTTGAAGGAGGAATAACAATTCCTTTACTCCCCCAATGGATAATGTTGAATGTTACTCTTGCAATAATATTAGACATGTTGCAATTGATTGTAGGAGCAATCAAATAAGCTTCATCAACAGAGTATGCAACAAAAGTTGTAGCAAAAAAGTAAGAGTTATTGAGCAATCAATCAAGGAAGATCGTTCCATAAGAAACAAACATCAACCATCATGAATAAAAGCTCTTTTTATGGCTATTTTTATTCTTGCAATACTTTTTGGCATAAGGTTAGTGATTGCAAATTGTATGCAAGTGGAGTAGGAGTGCATTATATGTAAAGGCTAGGGCATATGTGGATAGTAGGACAAGAAGGAAAAAGTCTTTTCTCCCCTTTTTTGGTAACATAAGGTTCTATAAATGTGAAAATCTTGGCCACATGTCTAAAGATTACAAGTTGTCCAGTTCTTTAAAGCAATCCAAACAAAATAAGGAGGGAATTCAAAGTAAACTAAATAATAAGCCAGAAGGAGATATTCAGATCAAAAAGCAACCCACCAAAGTTTGGAAGAAGAAAGAGTAACAAGCGACTTCAATGAAAACCTAAAGTTAGCATGGCCTTAGGGGAAGCATATGGCAACATCACGAGTTGCATGAAGGACCTATTAAAAATGTAGCAAGAAATTCGTAATTTAATTTTCCCTTGATTAAATTAGGAGAAAGTCAAAATTCCATATCACTACGCAACTTGAATGAGTTAACTGAGTTGAAATAGTTCTTATCATTGAGTTAACTTATTTAATTCGATTTGGGGGCATGTAATTGAGTTATGTGTAATGATTCCTAAATTTTAGGAGCCTAGGTTGAGTTAATTTCAATTGTAACAATTTAAATAAATTACATTGAGTTATGGTAAGTTAAACTAGTTCCAACAGTTGGAGGAACTAGTGGAGGGTCTAGTAGTGGGGTGTGTTCACCAATGATCAACCAGTTAATTGATCAATCAAACTAAATTAGTTCATGCATGCAGATAAATCGAGTTACTCAGTTGAGATTGGAGTTCAAGGGCAGTGTACTATCAATTGTAGACAATTCCATATTGTATAGGTGGTGCATTCAGTTAGAGAAGGGCTTACAGGGATTGTACAATTTTGGATGGGGATTTCCTTAATTAATAGGGGGTTAATTCATTTAGAAACAACACAAGGAAATAGGGACTTGGGAAGGCTTGAAATTGGTTGAGTGTTGACCATATCTAGTCTATGAAGTAATTAGATTATACTAGTGCAGGGGTTGCTTGGGCTTGAGAAAGCATCATATTTCTTCTCTATTTTTTGACTGATGGAATACATATAGGAAGGGGTTTTGAGAAATTGCTTTCCCCTTATGTAAAATCTCTGAGCATATGTGATTGAATCTTGTCTCATGTTTATGTTGTGATTTCTCGATCGTTTACTTGTTTTCGTTGATGAGTAGAGTAGATTGAAGTCTTTTGTTTCAGAAAATTACATAAGCAATTTTGAATCTACAAGGAATTTCTACATGGTATCAAAGCAGAAATCAAAATAGAAGAGAAGAATTCGAGTTTGTCTTTACATGTGATCAGGTGCTCAAAATTATGCTCAAAAAATTAAAGTGTCAGAATCTTGATAAGCTTAACTTCAGATCGAAAATCTTGTCATTCTGAATCCAACGGTGTGAACGACACTCAAATCTGAGCTCATATGCAGAAGTTAGAGCAAGTCAAAGTTCAGGTTTGACTTGGATGCATGGCAAGATTGGATGACATGGCAAAGGTCCCAGCGAATGGGGAAGCGCCAAGTGACAGGTTTCCATTGGGTCTCGCATATCACATATCGGGGAAAAACAAAGGACGCAGGTTAAGAAACGGCCCCCAGCAGTGCCGATTTACGATTGTGATATAGCATATCACAAATTGGAGGTGGAAGAGTATTACAGAATTGGCCCCGACGAAGATGGGTTGCGATGTGATTTATTGCATATCATAATTGCAGAAAATAGTTGGTGTTTGTGATATGGTTCTGGCAATAATCGTCGATTGTGATTTCTGATAGATTGTTCGGACGTGATATTTTTATATGTTGCATTTTATATCCTCGTCGGGTCCACCAATGCTGCAGTGTATGGGTTTTGGTCATTGCCAATTGTGATTTTCGAGGCTGCTGAGAAGTATGGCTACGGGGGCCGAAATGTGGAAAATTTGGCAGATTTTAGGCCGAATTTGATGGTTAGTTGCCAAAAAAGGGGACTTTGTTGAGAACATATTGGGAGAACTAGGCGAGGTCATAACTTCTTCAGTTCTTATCCAAGTTAGGTGCAAAAAGAGTCAATTCTAGCAGTTTTGGCTATTCTGAACTTATTAAGATAGGTTTAAGAGGCATTTGAGCATTGTAAACACACTTTTGTTGTAATTTTGAGCATAATAAAGAGGCCCAAACATTGGAACCTGGACCAAGGAGACGTAGCCCAGGAGGGGTGAAATCCTCATCAAATATCTGTGTTGTGTGTTGTATTTTGATGTTCTTTTCTATTATTTTTCTACTGTTCAACATATGTTTTATGTTAAATTATTTATAACATTTACATAAGAAACTTTCATGATAATCAATTAATTAAGAAAACATGGTGAATCCTTAAGCACTTGATAAGAAAATGATAAGCATCTTGGGTTTTATTCTAAATGGGGAATTAGCACAACATTACTAATATTCTCCATTTCAGATCAAGTTGGTATCAGAGCACTGGTTTTTTCTTACTAGATTTGCTTTGTGAAAGAAGGATTTAATTGTTTGCAAGTTTATGTCACGCTTACAAGGTTAAAGCTCAAAAGAGGTGAAGGAAACATGGTTGGAAGCCTTGAAGTTGGGTCAAGGGGAAGAAGAGAAAGGTTGCCACAATATCCAACACAAGTTTAGCCTCAAGTTGCAGTTGAGACTCTAGAGATCATGTCTCATGAAAGAGAACCTACAAACATGACAAAAGATGAGAAGACCTCAAAAAATGTTTTCCTTGATATGAAAGAGATGGTGAAGGTGCTCTATGAATAGAGGAACAACATATTGCAAGGAGAAAGTTCCAAACCTCCCAAAGGAGAAGGATCTTTAGAAGGAGGTAATGGAAATGGAGACAAACCTCCACCCTCTCCACCATCTTCTTCATATTCTTCTTCAAAAGCATCTTCACACTCTTCCACTAATACAACCCTTACTCATACTCATCATCATACTTCAAAAGGAACTCGTAAATCACCTTTTCTAAAACTTGATGTTAATTTTGAGTTTCCAATGTACAATGGAGAAGTTAATGCAGAAAATATGGATAATTGGATTCGTCAATTGGAGGTGTATTATAGAATTCAGAACCTTCAAGAGGATGATATGAAAATTCAGTTGGATTCATTGAGAATGGAGGGTGCAACACTCATTTGGTGGGAATCGAAGATCCAAGAGGAGATTAAAAAACATTGTAAGATCTCTATTACTTGGTATGATCTCATTACTGCTACAAAAAGACAATTCTACCCTTTAGCTCATATGCAAAAAGATATCATGAATTGGCAAAATTTTAGACAGTTGAAAGATCAAAATGTGCAAGAGTATAATCAGGAGTTTAGGAGAAGAGCTCTTATGCTAGGAGTAGACTTAAAGTCATAAGATACTTTGCTGAAATACATAGGAGGTTTGCATAGCTATCTTCGAAGCAAGAGGGAAAAACGTACAAGAAGAAGGTACGAAGAAGGCATTCCTGAGTGGTGAAAAAGGAAAGAAATTTAAAGAAAAGCACAAGAAAAATACTTATGTTAAGAAATAAGGGGAGAAACCCGTGTGCCAGAATTGTTCCAAAGAGGGCCATGATGAAGCACATTGCCGAAAGCTTCACCCTGAATTAAGACTGAAGAAATTTAGCAATAAAGGGAAACAGAAGACAAACACTGCTGTACAACAAGGCTTGGGTTCCAACTCAGACAATGAAAAAAAGATTGCAGCCACAGTCACTAAAGGAAAATCCGTGGCAAAAACAAACAAAGAGGAAGCCATGGCAAGCAACAACGCAACACATAACTCCAACAACACTTAAAATGAAGAAAATAGAATTGATTTGTTCCATATCAGAGTTATTTCCAAACACACCAAGATTGATATGCTGTTTGACAGTGGATCCCAGGAAAATTTAATTTCTACAGACTTGATCAAGAAGTTAAATGTGGAAACTGTGCCTCATCATAAACTGTATCTGTTGGGTTGGATAACCAAGGATGCAAATATTTAGTTCACAAGGAAATGTGTTTTTAGGGTTGCTGTTACTACCAATTTCGTTGATGAAGTCCAATTAGATGTAGTGACACTGGATATTTCTGGAATTGTGTTGGGAAGTCCATATTTGTATGACAAGAAAGCCATTTTCCATAGATTTGAGAACAAATATAATTTGTTCAAAGATTTGTTGGAGTATATTTTGAGATCCCATCATAGAAAGCTTAATTTGTTTATAGAAAGTGCAGGGCAAATGAAGCGAATGGTCAATTCCAACAAGAATCTTGTGCTCCTTATGATCAAGCAAAAGAATGATACAGAGCATGAATCCTTTGCAGGCTGTGACATGATGTTGAAAGCTAAATTGGTTGATGTGGTCAATTGATATGGATATGTGTTTCAAGAAAAAAAGGGATTGCCACACGAAATTCAACTAGAACAAGACTTTCCACTCCCAAATATCAGTATGTATCAAATGTCAATTTTGGAAATTTTAGAAATTAAGAAACAAGTCTAGGAATTGTTAGGTAAAGGTGTAATTCGTCCCTCTAATTTTCTATGTGGTTCACCAATTGTTTTGGTACCCAAGAAAGATGGAACCTGGCACATGTGTGTATATTATCGAGCTTTAAATAAAATTACCATAAAGAACTGATACACATTGCCCATAATAGATGATTTGCTAGATCAGTTGAAGAATGAAAAATATTTCACTAAATTAGACTTGAGAAGTGGATATCATCAAGTTAGAATAGCTGAGGAGGATATTTGGAAGACTACTTTTAAGACCAAACATGGATTGTTTGAGTGGTTGGTTATGCCTTTCAGTCTTTGCAATGCTCCAGCTACATTTATGAGAGTTATGAATGATGTTTTAAGATCCTTTCTTGATGAGTTTCTAATTTTCTACTTAGAGGATATTTTGATATTCAACAAATCACAAGAAGAGAATGTCAAGCATGTGACAAAAGTGTTGGATGTCTTGAAAAAAGAAAATTTATTTACAAAGATGTCTAAATGTGAATTCGGGAAAACTTCCTTAGGGTATTTGGGCGACATAGTTGGAGGAGGTGAGCTGAAGATTGACCTCTCTAAAGTTCTGGTCATTGTGAATTATCCAATGCCCAAATTGGTCACAAAAGTAAGAAGTTTTCTGGGAGCAATGCAATACTGGAGGAAATTCAATGCCAATTTATCTTCCATAGAAACTCCATTACATGCTTTTACCAGCATGAAGGTTGTATTCCAGTGGGGAGGCAAACAAAAAAAAGCATTCGAAGCTTTAAAACAAAAAATCATTTCAACCCCAGTTTTAGCATTCCCGGATTTGAAACAACCATTTGAAATACAAACAGATGCAAGTGACTATGCCATGGGTGAAGTTCTTTTACAACATGGTAAGCCCATTTCATTTCATTATGATATTTTTAATGGTGCTGTTATTAATTATCCTACATATGATAAAGAGCTTTACACATTGGTGCAAAGTGTGAAGAAATGGAAGCATTACCTAATGGGAAAGAAACCATTATTCATACTGATCATCAACCTTTGCACTATCTGCAATCTAAGACAAAATTGTAGCAATTAAGGCACTTTTGTTGGATGGGGTTCTTACGACATTTCCACTTGGTAATCAGGTACAAGAAAGGTATTTATAATAGATTTGCTTATATGCTTTCTAGACCGGTTGTTAATGTAACCATTTTACTCGAGAATAATTTCATTTTGCCTGAAAGTTATATTGAACAATTCGCACATGATGTTGAATTTCAAGAGGTATATTCAAACTTGAGTCAAGGCCACCAAGTTGAGGAATTAGACTACCATGTACATGATAATCTGTTGTATCATTTGGGAAAACTTTGTGTTCCACAAGGAGAGAGATTAAATGTCACGAGGGAATTGCACACTTCTCTTATTGCTGGACATTTTGGTGTAAGTAAAACCATGGAAAAATCTTTAGAGGCATTTTTACTGGCCTCGTATGCTTGAAAATGTGTTACGTTATATCAGAGGTTTTTCATTGTGTGCAGTCAGTAAGCCTAGTAATAGGAAACTAGGATTGTACACACCACTTCCAGTGCCTTCACGTCCAAGGGAAAGTGCTGCTATGGATTTTGTAGGAGGTCTTCCTTTATCAAGAAAATGTTATGATTATTTGTACATAGTTGTCGATAGGTTCAACAAGATGTGCATATTAATGCCTTGTAAAAAAAAAATTACAACTGAGCAAACAACTCAACATTTCTTTCAAAATATATGGGTTCATTTTGGATTACCTACTTCTATTGTAAGTGATTGTGATTCCCGATTTGTCAATGGGAATTTTTGGTCAAATTTATGGAACTTGATGGACACCAAGTTGAACAAAAGTACAACATTCCATCTACAAAAATATGGTCAAACTAAAGTGGTTAACGTGATAGTAATTCATTTTCTAAGAGGATATTGCAGCAAACACCCTAAGTTGCGGGATGAATAGTTGCATTATATTCAACATGCTTACAACCAAGCAAAACTATTCTACTCTAACTTCGCCTTTTGAGGCATGTCTTGGTTATTTTTCTAAATCGCCTTTGGATTTCATATTTTAGAAAAATGTAACTATAGATGGACATAGCCACATAGACAGAGCAAAGAAATTCATTGAGAAAATTCAGTTGATTCACCAAACAGTTCAAGAACAACTAGAAAAGAGTCAAGGCAAGTATAAGGCAAGGCATGATAATCATCGTGTGGATCATTAGTTTCAAGTAGGTGATGAAGTTTGGCTTTACATTAGCAAGGAAAGGCTTCAAGGTGAAGGTAAAAAGTTGAAACCAATCTGTTATGGTCCATTTAAAATTCTGGAAAAGATTGGTAATAATGCTTTCAAGCTTGATTTTCCTTCATATATGCAAATTTATTCCATTGTTAATGTTGAAAATTTGAGATTTTATGAGCCTCCGTTGGTTGAAGATCAAGGAGAAAGTGTACAGATTCCATCAATTGAAGATTTTTCTCCAGAATTTCTTGATGAGCTTCAGTAAGACACTATACTTAATAGAAGAATGAGGTCATCAAAGAGAGGAAATGTTGATTATGTTTGAGTGGGTCTCAAAGGTACAAATCCATCAAAGGCAAAATGGATTGAAGAGGGGAAGGTGATGGAACAATACCCTCATCTGTTCAATAATTGAATATAATATTTTGGGGTCCAAAATGCTTCTAGTGGGGAGGAGTGACTAGGTGCTCAAATTTATGCTCAAAAAGTCATAGTGTTAGAATCTTGATAAAATTAGCTTCAAATCGAAGATCTCGTCATTCTGAATCTAATGGTGTGAACGCCACTCAAATCTGAGCTCATATACAGAAGTTAGAGCAAGTCAAAGTTCATGTTTGACTTGGACACATGGCAAGATTGGATGACATGGAAAAGGTCCCAACGAATGGGGAAGTGCTAAGTGGAAGGTTGCCACTAGGTCCTACATATTGCATATTCGGGAAAAACAGAGGATGTAGGTTAAGAATCGGCCCCCGACAGTGCTAATTTGTGATTGTGATGTCACATATCACAAATAAGAGGTCAACGAATATTACAAAATCAGACATGACAAAGACAGGTTGCGATGCAATTTATCGCATATCGCAATTGTAGAAAATGTTTGGTGTTTTCGATACGGTTGTGACAGTAATCTTCGATTGCGATTTCTAATAGACTGCCCGGACGCGATATTTTTATATGTTGCATTTTATATCCCCATCAGGTCCACCGATGTCATAGTGTATAGGTTTTGGTCCTTGCCGATTGCGATTTCCAAACCCGCCAGGGTGTATGGCTCTAGTGGCCGAAATGTGGCAAATTTGGCCGATTTTAGGTTGAATTTGATGGTTAGTGGCCGAAATAGGGGAATTTGTTGAGAAAATTGTGGGAGAATTGGGAGAGGTCACAACTTCTTCAATTCTTATCCAAATTAGGTGCAAAAAGAGTCAATTCTAGTAGTTTTGTATATTTTGAACTCATTGAGACATGTTTCAGAGGAATTTGAGCATTGTAACCACACTTTTGTTGTATTTTTGAGCATAATAGAGAGGCCTAAGCATTGGAAGCTGGAACAAGGAGATGTAGCCCAGGAGGGGTGAAATCCTCATCGAATCTTTGTGTTTTTTGTTGTATATTGATGTTCTTTGCTATTATTTTTCTACTATTCAGCATATGTTTTATGTTAAATTGTTTATAAAATTTACATAAGAAACTCTCATGAGAATCAGTTAATTAAGCAAACATGGTGAATCCTTAAGCACTTGAGAAGCAAATGATAAGCATCTTGGGTTTTATTCTGAATGGGGAATCAGCACAACATTACTAATTTGCTCCATTTCAGATGAGCAGGTGAATCGAATTTGTAGTATCACTCTTAAGATCCAATAGGATTTTGTTCTATAGATTGAGACTCGAGTATGCCCTTGAGGGTTGCTAAAATTATATTGCTTGAAAGGACATGATGGATGCGGTGTTGTAAGATATTGGGTTGAAGGAATTCATAGACAATGATATTCTTAAGCCTCCAATAATTGGTGTTCAAGATCTGGCAGAGTGGAAGAAGTGTGTGGAAAAGGCGAGGAGGATCATACTAGAAGGAGTTCGAGATCATATTGTCTCGAATCTCCATGGGAAGGATACTCGATGTGCAATGTGGAAAGCCTTGATATAATTGTTTCAAAATAGAAGTGACCAAAAAAAGCTAGCACTAAAGGACAAGATTCGAAAGATCAAGATGGAAAAGGGTGACACAATACCAAAATACTTGAGTAGGTTCACTCAATGTCAGGATGAACTTGTGAGTGTTGGTGTTACATTTTTTTAGGATGATCTGGTGAGCCTGGCACTTCTAGGCCTTCCCAAGAGTTGGCACAACTATCGGGATTCAGTAAATGGGAGGGAGAAGCTACCAAATTGAGAATTCCTTTGGTCGGATTTGGTATAGGAGGAGATAAGGCGGAATACCAGAGATGGGACCTCATCCAAAGAAGTGGAAGAGGAATTTTCATTAGTCAACAAAGGAAAGAAGGCCAAGATAAAGAAGTCCCAAGGTCAAGAAGAAATACTTGTCCAAAATAAAGTGTTTCAACTGTCATGAATTCGAGAACTATGCCACAAAGTGTCTGTAACACCCTCCTCCCACATCTACCCAAGTAACCATTCCAATCAGGGTAGACATGAGACGAGAGGCTACTATGATCAGGTTTGACCTCTTATGTGACCTTAAGGAAGTGGAATCGATTAAAACATCACACTCAATCATCCAACATCAGCTTCAGAATCCTCAGAAGACATGTCAGCCACTCGGAGAGCCTGTCCTTGCGTTCCACTGTTGTTATGGATCTCTTAGGCCATAGTCTCTCTCATGCTATGCACAAGGAAGCGACCAAAAAACCCAAAGTTGTTCTCACAGGCTTGCCTACCAATGATGAAAGACCAAAATTTCCAGTTTTGTTCTAGCGACCAGAGACCAAAATTGCTAGTTTTGTGCAAGCAACCAGAGACCAAAATTGTTAGTTTTGTGCTAGAGACCCTAGTATTAAAGCCACTTTTTCAGGCCCAGAGCTCAGACCATTGGCTAGAATGGAGTGATAGCTTAGAATCAGTAAAAATATAGGGAGACAATGATGCAAAAGAAGTAATCTAAACAAGACCATAACTGGAACCCTACTAGCCATGACAAGCATTTTGTCAAACATATCATTAACATGTAACCTACATGTGTAAACAATAGAGTTAAGTGTAGGGATCTCATAATTATTTGAGAATCGTTATGAACCATTGTTCCCTCAATTTCATTTGCTGCATTATCATCTATTAGGTCATAAACACATTATCCATTCATGTACAAGTAAAAACATGTTGAAAGCCATACATAGTTGTTGTCATAAATTATACATATAACCAGAATAATAGGAACATAAATACCATAAACATATCATCTATCAAAATCCACATATACATCAATACATTTACACATGAAAATCAAGGAAATGAATTTCCCATTAATGAATGCAATGAACTAACTGGAGATGGGACTACCACGTTCCACCCGACCATAGATTCGCTGACCCAAGTCTGTCTACAGTGAATCACCCCCATGCCATATTCCAAGCATGAATGTGGGACTCATAGATCACATCAAAAACACCAATCAATATGGATGCCACCGGAGTCTCTCTCAGCCTTTACCGTGCATCCATAGTATGATCTAGGGATCACTAGGCCCTACACTGAGACATACTCTCCAGGATTTACGATGCATCCCATCCCGAGATCACTAGGTCCAACGGAGATAAAATACACCTCTTTCCTTTACTGTACATCCCACCATTCACCGACAAGGATTCATAGGCCCATTGAGGCACACAATCTGACTTTACCGCAACCCACAGTTTGGTTCAGGGGTTGCTAGGCCAATGGATTCATGATCCACAGTTTGGTTCAAGGACCACTCAGACCACGTTTTTGTTAATTCAGAGATCTACCCCACTCAATTTCGAATCTAATTCAGCCATCCCACATAAACTAAATTTCAGAACCCACCTCATCAAAGCTATAAGGAAATGGCAAGGCTAGGCTAAAGAACATTGTCACACCTGGAAAAACGCATGCCATTATAGAAAAGAAACACATGCAATCTCATGCATGCCAAATATAGCAAGGAACATACACATGCAAGTCAATACCTGCAATCGAGCCTGATGTAGTTGCTTGTTCCTACCTTTCCCTGCTTGATATTTACTTCCTCTTGCCTCCTTTTCCTTTCTTGCTCCAATGCCAAAGTGCTCCAAGAAAAGTCTAAGTGTCCAAGAGTGAGAGAGAGATATAATAATGAGAGAGCTCCAAAATTGAATTGAAAAAAGGTTACCAACTAATTCTCAAAAGCCTTTTTATGAATGAGACCTCTATTTTCTTCATTTTTCATTATTTTCCTTCAATTTCCTCCTCCCATATAACCTGTGACCTTTCACCTTCCTTTTCTCCTAATTTTCCTTTATTTTCATAAATAAAATGCCAATAAATGCCTCATGCATTTCCAAAGCCTTAGCCATTACCTTTTCTAATTCCTTAGCCATAAATAACCAAATGAACACCCTCTAGGATGCCCTGCCCAACATTCAGCTTGGAATACATGTACCATGATTCGTGGTATTTATATATTTTTACATGGAATTTTCACTAGGGCTGTTACAGATCCCTCCCCCTTGGGGGAACACCACCTTCGGTTTTCAATGAAACCTATAAGCAATAAGACCAATGAAAACAAAACATACTTCTCATGGAGCTTTATAAGATAGCTCACTACAATATTTACAATGAATGACCCACTCAAAAGAAAAACATCATGACAACATGACCAAATAACAACCATACCGCATACTAGAGCTTTATAACACAACTCATTATGGTATTTCCAATAAAAACATATACACATACACATTTGTTTCACCCAGGAAATAATCATAATGTCTATGGAGCTTTATGAATCCGATACATTATTTACAATAATACACAATAATACACATACACATATGCACATTTTCTCAACCATCAAATAAAATGATACAATGCCTACATCGACAACAAGGGAATCCAAAGCCTGACACCTCCACCCTGAAAGTAATACCAGGATTCACCTCCTTCCCACGGAGTCCAGAATCCATTGCAAAGTCAAATCTGCATCTAATGTACAACATTATAATCCCGCCACTTATCCTCTCAGTGAATAGTTACCGGCTCATTGTTCCAGGGCGCACTCCCAATGTGCATTTGATTCCATCTGGAAACGCTAATGACCAACGAAAATCCATCCTTGGCCTTCCCTTCTCTTCTACGCAGTCCCTCGGAAAATTTGGTCAATTCCTTTAGTGCAGTCGCTCACCTTCCCAGTTTCGTTGGCATCCCCTTTTGGGGTAGTCCATCCCTTGGAAATGCTTCCTTGCATTGAAAGATACAAAAACCAAGGCATATCCTTGCCTCAAAACCATCATACCGATGATAACATGCTCATGACAATCAATGGACACTATTGGGTATGAGTGTTCCACAATGGCCCTGCTCCTGAATGCTTTACTAGCATACTGTTGCATGTTCCAATTTCTTTCGTTGTTGTTGCTAATTATTGCCATCGATTTCAACCACCCAACTTGGCATGTTCATGCATTCTTGTTCCAAGCAAATAATTTCCATTAGATTAAAATAATTTGAAATAACCTCAAATCATACCTTATTGGTAGTTCGTTAATAAGGTACATTTGCAATCCTATTCACTCCCTATCACAAGTCAAGCTAGCATATTTGACCAAATCAACATGTATAAAATATTACATTAGGTTAGCTCAAAACATAACCATCAAAATCATAAATCACATTTGCCCATCATAAACCAAAATCATAGATCACATGTAGTCATTATAGACTAGAATCATAAATCACATGCATAATAAAACTGAAATAAAATACTGATACTTATCCTTTAATCAATCTTTAGCTTCCACCTTTGTCCTTATCCCGTACATACTCTGGATCGATTGTCACACCCAAAAAACACCTAGTGCCTTCTCCTCAATGATGTGCACATACAAATAGCATGCATCACACACATACAACCACACACGACATACAACACCATGCACCTATACTTGAAATACAACACATACACCTACACCCAATGTACAACACAACACAATACATACTTCTACGTTTGGTGTATGACACAACACAACATGTGCATGCACACAAGGTACATCACAAGACATACATTCGCACACAACGTGTGACACCAAAAAATTCACACACATACACCTGATATACAACACAACTCATACATCTATACCCTATGTACAATGTCATGGCAATACATGTACCCACACAGAGTACAACATAATGAATACACGTCATGATAGCATGACTACACAATGCACATACATAGTACCACATGTACACAACACATGTATGACATGCACATACATAGTACCGCATGTACACAACACAACATGTACAACATGCACATAATACCACACGTACACCAGTACCATAGGTACCACATGTACATAGTACCACCTATACATTGGAACCACCTGCACAATGTGTGCAGAACATCACATGTACATGACACCACTTGCACAACGTGTACACAATGCCACATGTACACTACATCATTTGTACAATGTGTACACAATACCACATATATAGTACTACCCGCAAGACATGTACACGACATCACATGTACAGAGTGCCACATGTACGACATTTACACAACACCATTTGCACACGGTGCCACTTGTACAACAACAACACCACATGCACACAACACCACTTGTACAATCAAGCACACAACACCATATGTACATAGCATCGTATGTACAACATGCATAGAACACCATATGTACATAGCATCATCTATACATAGCATGACATATCCAACATGCACAGAGCACCATCTATACCCAATACTAAATATGCAACATCCACACTAGATTATTTGTACTAACACCATGTACATAATATTGCATAAACAACATGTACACACACTAAATATGCACAATACTGCATGCACACAATCATCACAATGCAACATGTACATGTATGACATATGCAGAACAGTAATACCTCACATCTAAAAGCACATTGCCTTTACCAAGAAACCTTGCTTCCAGTGCCTTATCCATGCTTGTCCCAACATGTAGCAAACCTCACTGCTTCATTTCGTTGATGTATATCTTAGTGTGACCTATCATAACATAACATAGGCATAATACAAGCATATAATATCAATTCATAACCGCATGATACTAACCTCGTATATTTTTCGTGACTACTCTTCTCACTTGATTTCTCATGAACCAAGAATCTCTTCATGCCATTCACCTGCATAATAAATCATTCCTCCACAAGAACGATCCTTGACAACCCTGTCGAACAGTGACATGGATACATAGATACATACATATATAATAATTAGCATAGAACAATCATCATCCTGTCAGACAACGACATACATACATACATGTACACATATAAACATCAACATAATCATGATCATAAAATAATTACTAGATAACATAAGTTTAAGGTTAAGAGAACTTCCTTTATTCATGCAACACATGCGCAACATTGAGAACAACAGTTCCCAACATAACCAAGGCATATAACACCTCAAATCCATTTACTTTACCTTTTTTGGTTTCTTTTCTCATGTCTGTAATGCCATTTTCCATTTACCACAATGGACCAACCAGTCCAACCGACTGTCATAGTCTACCTTCCACTACGCTTACTCATGCACAAAACTTCATCTGAGCTTTACATTACCTTTCAGGTACCACTCAGCTCTCCCCGAGCTCCATTAACTTTCTTCTTTCCCAAACCAATTCCCAAGACTCAACACATAAAAGGAACGCACAAGAAACAAACATGAAGAATACCATGAAAACCAATAACAACACGACTTCGCACACAAAGTGGTATGGACATAGACTAGACACATGTAAAATCAATAATCAAGCGCAACAATCACAAAATACCAAAAGAACAAGAGTGACAACAGACACCATGATTCAATCCCCATGGTTCCCAAAGAAAGATCAACCTCAACCTTCTTCGAGATTCGTAGCAATCTCTCTTGCCATGCAACTCCCTCCATTATAATTCCATAAACACACAATGTTGGTGCATAAATAAACATAAAAATACATTAGTTACCTCATCTTGTTGTGCCAAGCACGTTGCTTGCAACTGAACACATCTACACCATCTCTCAAGGCACTCCAATCCTTTGACAGATACACATGTAACTAAAGACTAGCTAATATACCTGTCAAGTACATGTTCATGAATATAGCATGTATCCACATAATTTCATACAAAATCAAGGTTAAGAAGACTTCTTGTATGCAAAACTCTCATTCATCTAAAATTAGGGTTTCCAAACATAGCCAAAGGAATTCTTTCCCAATTCCTTTCTTTGACCTTTTTCTTGCTACAATTGAGTGTTATTATGTACTGTCACATCACCCGATTGTTAGTGATATAAATACATTAACTATTACCGTGTCAAGCTAATACCAACATGCTTCCTGAAACTGCTCACACATGTCAAACACATGTTCCAAATATCAAGACAATTATATCTATCAATTTGAAATCAACATTTAGCAAGACTAACAATCATGTCATAATCCATAGCCAACTCATAGTCATTAGACATAATGCTACAACTATCAACTACATTCAAGTACATATAAACTGTCTCAACACATATGTATTAGTACAATCATCTTAAAAAAAGATCAATTCTTCATGCAACCTTATAGAATCATACTCATATCATGCAATTAATCAAATATTCAAGCAAGCTATGACGCATCATGTCAGATAAATCAACTAGACGACATAATAGGCACCAAACACTTAAACACAAAATAGATGACATAATCAACAATGAAGCACTAATATACTACATAAGAAAACTCATACCTTAGTTTATTTCAGGGGATTCTATCTCATCTGCACAATTAACCTAGTTAGCACGATATAACTTTATAACACATCAGCTCAAAGATCATGATATCCATAATAGTAACTAACTAACATGTTCACATCATAAGCCCATAATCATTTGTCGTTCATGCATAACAATCACATATGTACGATCAGTCTAGATTAGTACGACTCTATATCACAAACATGTTGGCTCATACCTGATTATCACATCCATAACCATCTGTATAGGCCAATCCAACTTAGTTTGATACATATAAAGTCAAGATCTTAATGAAATAACCATAACCATCAAGTTACTAGTGTATAACAACCATAAGCTATATATCATGCTCATAAACAATATATAACCTAATGTAATATTCCTAATTAGCCATGGCTAATTGGAATATTCGATTTTGCTCAATTTTGCCTTCTATAGTTATTTATAAATAAAAAGGTGAGGAAAGGGGGACATAACTCACTTTTAGAATAAAGTCACTCCCTAGTAGCACAACGTTGTAACTTAAAGGGGAGCCAAGGGGGCCATAGAACCACGTAGAGAAGGGGCCCACGTGGACACTTGGAGAGACTGCGCATATGGAGAGGAGCACGTGGCAAGAGATGGCTACATGGGAGGAGGTGGATTTAGGGTTTTGAGAGAGGCCAACGCTATAAAGGAGAGAGGAGCCTCCTCATTTTGGCATTTGATTATGTGCATTTGAACTAGTCACTTCGACTTAGAGCACGCTGGCTGTTTAGCCTGTCTGTAGCGTTGTTTAGTGCATTGAGTGTCTCCATTTGGAGATCTCACCCTTAGCCCCTGGGGACTTCGAGTTCCTACTAGGGCAAGATGGTTTCTAGTAGTATTTTGTAGGAGGATTGATCTTTGGCGTTGAAGAGGAGTTGAGCATTTGATGATTGCGTAGTCTTGAGAGAGGAGGATGCAATCACTTTGGGTAGGAGCTCTGGATTGGGTTTGTGTGGAGGATTTGAGCTGGGAGATTGAGTAAGGGATCAACCCTTGCATATTGGAGGATTTTGGCAGAGTTTCAGGCAGAGTCTTGGAAGGTTTACTTCAGTGGCAGCGCAGAGCCTTGAAAGATGACGTAGATCCTCAAGGGGGTGATTTTCGGGGGTCAACTATTTCAGAAAAGCTTTCTGGGTTTTTTTGGGTTTGTTGAGCAGAGGCTGATTCCAGAGTTTTAGCATTTTTTGAGGAGGGGAACAACCCCAAATCCTCATTTGATTCAAGTAGTAGCAGTAGCAAAGCGGTTCTCCGGCAGCTTAGACGCAGTTCAGAGAGAGGCCATTCCCTTACCATTCTGAATGTATTTCTTCACTTGCCTTGTGCAAGTCGAGGTGCTATCTTTCTGATCACCTCCTGTACTCTTTCCATTACTCAATATAATAAAATGGCTTAACATTTTTCTCTGCATTTCTTGAGTGTATGCTTATATTCCATGTTTACATTATTGTATATTGCATTGCTATTATTTTTATCTCTTTGAGTTTCTTGGCTACTATATCACTTGGTATTATTTGGTTGGAGTTTGCTGGGGTTTGAGGGATATCCCTGAAAGGGGATATTACACCTAATCATCAAGCTAACTATCATATAACAATAAGAAGTTAACATATAACATACTCACCAGGTTAACTAATATAAAACAACAGTAGCAATGCATACAACTATATGTTACTATGATTCTTGACTATCCTACTAATTTGATTTAGAATATTAGATTGTTGTGCTAAGATCCTCCTTAGATTAGAAACAAAATGTTTTCATTGTGTTTAAAGATTCATGAATTTTACAAGTGTAAAATGATTTTTTATGTTAATTTTAAGAACAATTTTAACATAAATAAGAGACTGAAAAACAACATAAACATGTACATAACATCAAAATAGGAACATGATAAAGGAGTTCACCCCTCTTGGGCTACGTCTCCTTGGTCCAGCTTCTAATGGCTTGGGCATATCTATTATGCTTAAAAGTGTAAAAATATGTGTTTACAATACTCAAATTCTTATGAAACTTACTTTAATGATTTCAGAGTGTCCAAAAATGGCTACTTAGCCTCTTTCTGCATCCAATTTGGTCAAAACTGAAGAAGTTATGACCTCTCATAGTTTCTCCACTATTCGCTTCACAATTTGCACCAAATCCTGTATCATCCTACAAATTGCCCCCATTTTCCGCTAACGGAGCAACAAATTCATAGGATTTCAAGCATATTTGTAGGACCATTAATTTGGTCATAGATGCCTTAGAACCAAAATATGGGTCATATGGGGGTCATGCACCTGGGGGCTAGCCCCCGGCGCTGGTCCCCTCCCTCCGGTGGTCATGGTTAATGCTAGCAGCCAGGAGGATCATTCACATGCAGGCGACATGTATGGTGGTCAGTGGTGCTGGTTGTGGTTACATAACCGTTGGTGGTTACTGTGGGTTGACGGATATGTGTTCACATGGGGGGGCATTAAGTCCGTTGACCCCCCAACCTTGGCGGATAGACCCTTTAACATTAACCTGAATCCATTATATGTTAAGATATAATGCATATATGGATTAGAAACTTGTTGTGCTATGCTGTGGGAGGTCACGGGGTCGAGCCCGACCTCCAACCTGTCTTGCCATACAAAATTTTAATCATTCATTAGGAAGACACACAGCGGCCTCCGGCGTAGGCACGTGTCACCTCCTGATTGGCCCAAACCCAAACACATGGACCAATAGGACTTTACCAACTCAACAAAATATTCCAAGAATATTATGAGAATATTCCTTTTTCCACCTAGGTGGTACGGATGCCTAGTCAACATCCCAGTGAACCACCTGCAAAATTTTTCCCTGTTTGACAAAGTGAACAGATCGTGTTTCTGGGAGCATACGATGTCTGTTTTGCACGAAATGAGTTGCAATGAATTCAGGATGATAAGAACTACATGATTATTTAGGTTCCACACCATTCTGACAACTTTTATTTTTGAGCAAAATTTTGAGCACCTGATCACTCCTCCCCACTAGAAGCCTTTTGGACCCCAAAAGATCACTTTCAGTTGTCTAGAAAGTGAGGGTACAGTTCCCTCACATTTAAAATCTCTATCCATTTGGGTTTTGAAGGTTTTTTACCCTTGAGCCCCACTCAAAGATACTTGACACTTCCCCTTTTTGATGTCCTTATTCTTCTGTTAAGTATAATTTCTTGCTGAAGCTCATCAAGGAATTATGGAGAAAAGTTTTCAATAAATGGAATTTGAACATTCTCTCTTTGATATTCAATCAAAGGAGGCTCATATAACCTTAAATTCTCAACATTAAAAACAACATAAATTTGCATTTATGGAGGCAAATCCAACCTGAAGGCATTGTTACCAATCTTTTCCAAAATTCTGAATGGACCATATCTAATTGGTTTTAGCTTTTTACCTTCTCCTTAGAGCCTTTCTTTGTTAATGTGAAGTCAAACTTCATCACTAACTTGGAACTTGTGATCTTCACGATGCTTATTGTGCCTTGCTTTGTACTTTCCTTGGCTCTTTTCAAGCCGTTCTTGAACCTTTTGGTGTACCAATTGGATTTGTTCAATGAACTTTCTTGCTTTGTCTATGTCGCTATGACAATAAATAGCATTATCTTTTCCAAAAATAAAATCCAAAGGAGATTTAGGCAAGTATGTCAAACATGCCTCAAATGGTAATATTTGAGTTGAAGAGTGCTTGGCCCAGTTCTAAGCATGCTGAATATAGTGAAAATGTTCATCCCACAACTTAGGATGCTTGTTGTAATACCCACGAAGAAGATGTATCACTATTGTGTTCACCACCTCTGTTTGACCATCTGTTTGTGGATGAAAAGTTGTACTCTTTTTCATTTTGGTGTCCATTAATCCCCACAAGCTTGTCCAAAAATTCCCAACAAAGCGAGACTCTCTATCACTAACAATGGATGTGGGCAATCCAAAATGCACTCATACATTTTGAAAGAATAACTGAGCAGTTTGTTCAATTGTAACTTGCTTTTAATGTGGCATCAAAATACACATTTTGTTGAACCTATCCACAACTATATAAAAATAAGCATGACCTCTTTTTGACAATGGAAGACCTCCCACAAAATCCATAGAAACACTCTCCCATAGTCGTGAAGGAACCAATGTACAATCCTAACTTCCTATTGCTAGGCTTACTGATTGTACATAATGGACATCCCTTGATAAAACGAGACACACTTTCAATCATACGAGGCCAATAATAATACCTTTGTAGATGTGTCACCATCTTACTTACATCGAAATAACCAACAATAAGAGAAGTATGTGCCTTTCTTATGATGCTAACTCTTTCTCCCTGTGGAATACAAAGCTTGCCAAGATGGTACAACAAATTATCATGCAAATGATAATCCAATTCCTCTACTTGGTTACCCTGACTCAATCTTGCATAAACATCTTGAAAGTCATTATCTAATGCATATTTCTCAATATAACTTTCATGTAAAACCGAATTATGCTTCTGTAAAGTAGTTGCACTAACAATAGGCCTAGAAATCCTATCAACAACTTTATTGTAGATGCCTTTCTTATACCTGATTACCAAGTCGAATTGTTGGAGAAAACCCATCCATCATAAGTGATTTGATTGCTACAACTTTGATTGAGATTGCAACTATTACAATGGTTGATGATCAGCGTGATTGACCGTTTCCTTACCCATCAAGTAGTGTTTCCACTTTTTCACACTTTTCACCAATGCATACAATTTCTTGTCATATGTAGGATAGTTAATCACGGCACCATTAAAAGTTTCCGAATGAAAACATATAGACTTACCATGTTGCATGAGGAATGAACCCATGGTGTAGTCACTATCATCAGTGTGAATCTCAAATGACTGTCTCAAGTCTGGAAGTGAAAGTACTGGAGTTGAACTGATCTTTTCCTTCAATGCACCAAAGGCATTTTTTTTTTCCTCCCCATTGAAAAACCTTTTTCACACTTGTCAATGCATGAAAATGAGCTGCTATAAGAGAAAAATTAGCAATGAATTTCCTCCAATATTGGGCTGCTCCCAAGAAAATTCTTACCTCAGTAATTGTCTTGGGCCTTGGCCAATTCAAAATGACATCAACCTTGGAGGGATCTATTTTAAACTCACCTCCTCCAACAATATGACCCAAGTAAACTAAAGAAGTTTTTCCAAACTCACACTAACATTTTAAGATACAAATGTTCTTTTTTCAAAACATCAAATACTTTTCTTACATGCATCACATGTTCATCATGAGATTTACTGAAAATTAAGATGTCATCTAAGTATACTATAACAAACTCATCAAGAAATGCCTCAACACATCATTCATCACAGGGATGAATGTAGCAGGAGCATTACATAAACCAAAAGGCATAACTAGCCATTCAAACAAACCTTTTTTTGTGTTGAATGCTGTCTTCCAAATGTCTCCTTCAACTATTCTAATATGATGGTAATCACTCCTTAAGTCCAACTTAGTAAAATAATTTTCATCTTTCAATTGATAAAGTAAATCATCTATTTTAGGTAGTGGGTAATGGTTCTTTACTGTAATTTTGTTCAATAAACGGAAGTCCACACACATGCGCCATGTTCCATTGTTATTTGGCACCAAGACAATAGGTGAACCACATGGTGAGGAAGATGGTCTGATAATCCCTTTATTCAACAAATCTTGAATTTGCTTCTTAAGTTCTGCACTTTCCATCACTAACATGCTATACATGCCAATGTTAGGAAGGGGACAATCTTGCTGCAACTGTATCTCATGTTGGATTCCTTTCTTGGGAGGTAATATCTTTGGTTCCTAAAACATCTCATCATATTGGTTAACTACATCAACCAATTCAGATTTCAATTTTGAATCACAACCTTTAAAAGCTTCATTATCAACATCATTCTTGGGTTTGATCATTAGAAGCACAAAATTCTTGGTTGAATTCACTAGTCTTTTCATCTGCCCCGCATTAACAAGTGAAAGATTTAGTTTCTTGCTATGATCTCTCACAATATATTCTACTCCATCTTTGAAAAAATAATATTTCTTTTCATGTCGATGGAAGATATGTTTTTTGTCATAAAGTTACGCGCTGCCCAAAACTATGCCACATATATCTAATGACACAACATCAAGCTCCACTTCATCTATGAGATTTGCAGTAATGGCGAATTTCAGTTTACACTTTCTAGTAACATGCAATTGTGAATTGTCACACACCCATCCAAGTGGATATGGTTTATGATGTGGAATGGTTTCCAAGCTTAAACTTTTGACAATGCTTTCAAAGATAAGATTGGCTTAAGAGCCACTATCAAAAGGTGTATCAATCTTGTTATGTTTTGAGATCACCGTTATGTGAAATATTTATATTCCCCTCTTTTCATTTGGAGTTTCATTTTGTGAATTTGAAGAACTAATGCTAGTAATGGATTCTTTTCCTTTTATACCCATAGCTGTTATTTTAGTTTCATCACCCGAATTGGATCCCAAATCCTGTTGAGTGGTTGCAATTGTTTTTTGTTTTCCCTTGTTGTTGATTTTTTTGGTTTCATTTCTGGATGAAGCTTCCAACAATGAGCTTCATCATGACCCTCTCTGGAACAATGTTTTCATGTTACTTTCTCTCCTTCTTTTTTGATAGATGCATTTTTATTTCCCTTCCCTTTGAACCCTTTTCTTTTCCTTTACTCTTAAACAGATTTTTACTACCTTCTTCTGGAGTGTTTTTCCCTCTTTCCTCAAGATGAGTGGCTTGCACACACACATCATCTAGATTATTGAGATTAAACATTAATATAGTATTTCTAAGGTAACTGTGTAAACCCCCTATGTACTTCAGCAATGTGTCCTGTGAATGCAAATGTACACCTAAAATTAAAGACATTTTTCTAAACTCTTGGGTGTAATCTTGCACATTTTGACCTTTAAGCTATCTAAGGTTTTGCCAATTCATGATGGATTTCTACATATAAGCTAGAGGGTAGAATTTCTTTTGATTGCAACATTGAAATCATTCCAAGAAATTGATATATTACCATGTTTTTTATCTCCTCTTGTGTATTTGATTCCCACCATACTAGTGTTGCATATTCCATTCTCAAGGAAGCTAACTAAATCTTTATGTCATCCTCTTGAAGTTTTTGAATTCTGCAATAGACCTCCAACTGACGAATCCAATTATCAAACTTCTTTGCATTCACTTCACCATTATACATGGGCAACTCAAATTTAACATCAAGTTTTAAAAAAGGTGATTTACCAGTTCCTTTTGAAGTATGATGATGAGTATGAGTAAGGGTTGTGTTAGTGGAAGAGGGTGAAGAATCTGTGAAGAAGAAGATGAAGAAGATGGTGGAGAGGGTGGAGGTTTGTTTCCATTTCCATTACCTCATCCTGAAGAACCTTATCCTTTGGGAGGTTTTGAACTTTCCCCTTGCAACCTGGTATTCCTCTCTTCATAGAGGACCTTCGCCATCTCTGTCATATCAAAGAAAGCCTTTCTAAAGGTCTTCTCATCTTCTATCACGTTTGTAGGTTCTCCTTCATGAGACATGATCTCTAGAGTTTCAACTACAACTTGAGGCTGAACTGGTGTTGGAGATTGTGGCAACCTTGCTCTTCTTCTCGTTGACCTAACTTCAGGGCTTCCAACCAGCTTCCCTTCTCCTCTTTTGAGTTTTAACCTTGTAAGCATGACATGAACTTGCAAACAGTTAAATCCTTCTTTCAAAAAGTAAACCTAGTTCTCTGATATGAAAATGATCTGATTTAGAATATTAGATTGTTGTGCTAAGATCCTCCTGTTAGTATCCTATACCAATAGGTTTCATTTTTCATGATTGACAGTGGAAGTTCCAAAAATGTTCATCTTTGATGCTACAAAGGTTCCATATTTTATGAAAGGAACAGAGAGTTAAAAAATGTAAAGAGGGTATGCCTTAAAAGAATAATGAAAAGGAAAGAAAATGAATTGGTCAGAAAAATAATTGAAATGAACCCCAAAGAAAGACTATGAAAGTGGCTGACCAAAGTGCCACTGCTATCTTGATGGATGGCCCAACAGTTCAAACTGGACCATGCCATGTTTTAAATTGCTTGTTCTAGACTAGAGAAAGAATACCTATCCAAACAGTTCAAGCTTGGCAGATGAGTAGCTAGATAGAGAAAGGAAGGAGCGCAACTGCTTAATCTGGGCCCTTGGAAGACATAAGGGTAGATTTAGATAGGAGGGCAGCCAAAAGAAAAGAGGATTATCAGGGTTTGCAAGGCTAAGTGCACCCATCCAAAAGAAGAAATTTTTTTAGGTCTATTAGGCAGGGTAGGCAGTTGGAGGTTGCAGAAGAAAGCTATGACCACCTGATATATTGAAAATCATATCTTATCTCATCAATAAGAGAAGGGCAAGAACAATGGTCTATATGGCAAAACTATCAAAGCATGTCTAACTTCCCTCATTCCCCTCAAAAGGTTTCTTACTAATATCCCCTTGAGGACTTTAGGATCTGCCTAAACAATCCTACTTACATTTCCCCCTTGAGAAAGTCATGTCAAGTTGTGACCTTCTTCCTCAAAAAAGAAGCCACATTTCTTGTGTAAAACCCTCACTTCATACTTCATCCATTTCTGGTTTCTAAGTTTCAGTTCTCAAGCTCAATTTCTCCCTCACACTTCACCTCACATACCCATATTAACTCCTAACCCTATTATATAGCTCCCTAGTTACATCCCCACCCCTATTTTCTACAAAAACTATATAAAATTCCCAAAAAATATTAACTATCCCACCCCCTAGCATTATAGCTAAGTAACATAGTTATGGGAGACATTAGTCCATTTGGGGCTATAATCAACCCTTCTGCATCCTTACCCTGGAATTAATCTAACCTCTGGTTAAGATTAATAGCCTATGCCTAAACCCTCACCCACCTAAACCCTTGCAAATTGCCCCCGCAGTTAAACCCCAATGTTTAAATGTTTTTAATTAAACATTGTGCCGCATTAACCCGCATTAATCCTACCCGCAGAAAACCCACCTGAGCTAAAGTTTGGACCCGCAGCTGTAATATATTATTTAAATGCGGGCGGGACCCGGTCCGAAGTTGCACGCCGCGCCCCATTTTCCATTAACAGAGCAACAAATTCCCTAGATTTTGAGCAGATTTGTAGGACCATTATTTTGGTTGCCGAGGCCTTAGAACCAAAATATGGGTGATATGGGGGTCATGCGCCCAGGGGCTAGCCCCCCATGCTGGTCCCCTCCCTCCGGCGATGACGGTTAATGCTAGCGGTTAGGAGGAGCATTCACATGCGGATGACATGTCTGGCAATCAGTAGTGGTGGTTGTAGTTACATAACTGTTGGCAGTTACTGCGGGTTGGCAGATATGTGTTCACATGGGGGGGTGGTTAAGTCTGCTAGCCCCCCAACCTTAGCAGATAGACCCTTTAACATTAACTCGAATCCATTATATGTTAAGGCATAATGCATAGGTGGATTGGAAACTTGTTGTGTTGTACTATGGGAGGTCATGGGGTCGATCCCGGCCTCTGACCTGTCTTGCCGTACAAAATTTTAATCGGTAATTCGGAGGACACATCGTAGTCTCTGACTTAGCCACGTGTCACCTCCTGATTGGCCCAAACCCAAACACGATGACGGTTAATGCTAGTGGTTAGGAGGAGCATTCACATGTGGACGACATGTCTGGCGATCGGTAGTGGTGGTTGCAGTTACATAACTATTGGCGGTTACTATGGGTT
The DNA here is from genome assembly GCA_031772625.1 of Pinus tabuliformis. Classification (NCBI taxonomy): domain Eukaryota; kingdom Viridiplantae; phylum Streptophyta; class Pinopsida; order Pinales; family Pinaceae; genus Pinus; species Pinus tabuliformis. The sequence continues at coordinate 678,961,074 of CM062807.1, forward strand.
GGTAGATATGTGTTCACATGGGGGGGTGGTTAAGTCTACTAGCCCCCCAACCTTGGCGGATAGACCCTTTAACATTAACTCGAATCCATTATATGTTAAGACATAATGCATAGGTGGATTGGAAACTTGTCGTGTTGTACTGTGGGAGGTCACGAGGTCAATCCCAGATTCCAACCTGTCTTGCCATACAAAATTTTAATCGGTCATTAGAAGGAAACGTGGTAGTCTCTGACTTAGCCACGTGTCACCTCCTGATTGACCCAAACCCAAATACATGGCCCAATAGGACTTCACCAACTCAACATAATATTCTAATAATATTCCAAGAGTATATAATATTCTAGCAATATTACGAGAATATTCTTTTTTCCACCTAGGTGGTACGAATGCCCAGTCAACCACCTACAATTTTTTTACATGTTTAACAAAGTGAATAGATTGAGTTTCTGGGAGCATACAATGTCCATTTTGTGCAAAAGGAGTTGCGCCAGATTCAGGATGATGAGCACTATGTAGTCATTCAGATTCCACACCATTTTAACAACTTTGATCTTTTAGCATAATTTTGAACACCTGATCACCTACACATGTGCATATAAATACAATAATCAATTAACATCTATAATGAATTTAACCATAACATAAATAGACATGTATATAAACCTAATGCATATAAACTTAATGCATATAAAAATCCTTAACTTACATGCCCACATACAATACCTGTATGATGGTCTGCTCTTACCCCAAAGCTTAATGTTGCAACCTCATTATGATGATCTGCATCTCTTGCTCTATCTCAAACAACACATTAGCACCATGATGACCTAAATTGCATACCATGACTTCACAAGGCATTTTTGACCTACTATTTATTCATAATTATAACCAAGAGCATACATGCATAGCGACTACATATAGACATATAACACATGAGTACAAAACCATATACACATCCTTCTTACTAGAGTCAAACCATTAATACATGACCATATCAACTTCACAAACCATGACCTAATGCATGAAAACAACCATTAATCCACTATATGCATTTCCACATGCAACCATTAACATGCATAAGCAATGCATAATCAACTACACATATGCATGAACACATATAGTCAAGTATAAGCGATCAATACTTGTAACTAAACCTACAAGTTTGATACATGTAATCAAACATACAAGAATGAAACCTAACATACAAGGATGTAAGTAGTTGACATAAAATCAACATGAAAGCAACATATAACCATATGCAACCAGTCATATACTCATGACAAATCCATTCCACAAAATCAACATCAAGTTCCTCATGATAACCTTACTACGACCATGATCAACATATGCAATGCAACAAGCACATGGAATGCAAGTGTAAGAGACACACATGCAAATGACATGCATGCATGGCCAACACACACTGCCCATCCAATCCAAAGGGAGAACCATTCTCTGATACCACTCTGTAACACCCTCCTCCCACATCTACCCAAGTAACCATGCCAACTGGGGTAAACATGAGACGGTTGGCTACTATGATCAGATTCAACCTCCTATGTGTCCTTAAGAAAGTGGAATTGATGGAAACATCACACACATACATCCAACATCAACTTCAAAATCCTCAGGAGACATGTCATTCACTAAGACATCTTGTCCCTGGGTCCCACTATTGTTCTGGATCTCTTAGGCCATAGTTTCTCTCATGCTATGGGCAAGGGAGCGACCAACAACCCAGAGTCACTCTCACAGGCTTTCCTGCCAGGGACTAGAAACCAAAATTTCCAGTTTTGTGCTAGCGACCCCAGGATTTAAGCCAATTTTTCAGGCCTCGAGCCTAGGCCACTATCTAGAATGGAGTGATATCTTAGAATGAATACAAATACAGGGAAATAATGATGCAGAAGCAATAAGTTGGACAAGGCCATAACCAGACCCCTACTAGCCATGACAATAATTTCGTCAAACATATCATCAACATGTAACCTACAGGTGTAAACAACAAAGTTAAGTGTAGGGATCTCATAATTATCTAAGAATTGTTATGAACCATTGTTCCCTCATGTCATTTGTTGCATTATCATCTATTAGGTCATAGACACATTACCTGTTCATGTACAAGTAAAAACATGTTGAGAGCCATACATAGTTGTTGTCATAAATTATACATATAACCAACACAATAGGAACATAAATACCATAAACATATCAGCCATCAAAATCCACACATACATCAATACATTTACACATGAAAATCAAGGAAATTAATTTCTCATTAATGAATGCAATGAACCAATCAGAGATGGGACTACCATGTTCCACCTGACCATAGATTGGTGGAGCCAAGTATCTCTTCAAACAATCACCCTTTTGCCATATTCTGAGCATGAATGTGGTACTCACAGAACACATCAAAAACACCAATCAATATGGATGTCACTGGAGTTCTCCGACTACACCGTGAGGAATTTGAGTGCCTCCTAGTCTCTCGGGCTTTACTGTGCATCCATAGTTCAATCTAGGGATCACTAGGCCCCACATCGAGACATACTCTCCAGGATTTACCATGCATCCCATCTCGTGTTCACTAGGCCCAACGGATAGAAAATCCACCTCTTGGCTTTATCGTATATCCCTCCATTCACTGACTAGGATTCCTAGGCCCACCGAGGCACACATTTTTTCTTTACCGCAACCCACAGTCTGGTTCAGGGGTTACTAGGCCAATGGATTCATGATCCATAGTCTGGTTCAAGGACCACTCATACCATGTGTTTTTCAATTCAGAGATCCACCCCACTCAACTTTGAATCCAATCTAGCCATCCCACATAAAATGAATGTGAGAAACCATCTCATCAAATCTATCATAAAATGGCAAGGCTAGGCTGAAGAACACTTTCAAACCTAGCAAAACCCATGCCATGATAGAAAATAACCACATACAATCCCATGCATGCCAAATATAGAAAGGAAAATACACATGCAAGTTGATACCTGCAATGAAGCCTGTTGTAGCTGCTTGATCCTACCTTTCCTTGCTTGATCTTGGCTTCCTCTTGCCTTCTTTTCCTTTTTTGCTCCAATACCAAAGTGCTCTATGAAAACTCTAAGTTTCCAACAGTGTGAGAGAGAGGGAATAATGAGAGAGCTCCAACACTGAACTAAGAAAAAGGTTACCAACTAATCCTTAGAAGCCTTTTTATGAATGAGGCCTCTATTTTCTTCAATTTTCATTATTTTCCTTCAATTTCCTCCTCGCATGCCACTATGACCTTTCACCTTCCTTTTCTCCTAATTTCCTTTATTTCATAAATAAAATGCCAATAAATGCTTCATGTCTTTCCAAATCCTTAGGCATTTCCTTTTCCAATTCCTTGGCCATAAACAACCAAATTAACACCCCCTACGATGTCCTGCTCAACATTAAGCTTGGAATACATGTCCCATCATCTGTGGTATTTATATATTTTTACATGGAATTTCCACTAGGGCCGTTACAGTGTTCACACAAGAAGGAGAGTAAGAAGGATCCTTTGAATAGAAGCAACGGGTGAATCTTTGGCTTCACAGTTTGAGCTTAATTTCACTATCATCACATGCATGGTTAGCAACATGATGGGGAGTGTGTGGTATCTAGATAGTGGTGCCTCATTCCTCATGATAGGGAATAGAGGATTCTTTAGTGACTTGGAGGAGAAAGATCTCTAGAGGAACATTGAGTTTGGAGATGATGGAAGGCACAACGCGACCGATATTAGTATATTTACTTTTCAGAGGGAGTTGGTCTCCCTTCTCAAGCTCAAATACGTGTTGTTTGTTTTGGGTCTAAAGAAGTATCTCATCTCCGTAGTGGTGTTGGAAGACAGTGGTTATGATTTGATCTTCAGTAAAGGTAAATCCTTTCTAAGGCACCTAGGCACATGGAAGATGAAGCAGATCAGTGCTAGAGTCAATAACCTATATGCACTTGAGGTATAAGATGCACATATATCCTTGAGGATCAAGGAAAAGTTTATAGACATTGTGGTTGAGAGGGAACATAATTTACTTCTGAAAATGCACCCTCAAAAGCAACCTCAGGAAGTGGTGGAGAAGCCACAAATGGAGAAGTAGAGAGGAGAAACAGTGGACAGATCCACTTAAGAAGATACCTTCACTAGGGGGGAATTTCAAGATAAGTGGGTAGAGGGAACACATGTTGCCATACCTCCAGGTGTGAGATGTGGCGATATGAAACCTTAGTCCAAGAGTTTTAGAAATTGGGCAGGTTCCATTGAGTTGTGTGTCTCATGGATCATTACCTTACTATGGGGGTCCACAATATTCAGTAGCAGGAGGATCAATATTAGTCAGATAATTAGGAGTGAAGAGTAGTGTTGACAGTAGAGCAGGAGATTCAGTAGCAGAGTCAACAACAACATAGTTTTCCCAGTAGACAGTTACAAACATAGTTGCTTTAGTTTTTTTTTTTGGATGCTTCTAAGTTGTAGATGTTGCAATAGTAACAAAAACAAACAAAAGTGTTGCATGCAGTACATTCACAAGGTGTTGGATTGGGGTATATGTTAATCCATTTCTTGCTGAGAGGGACTGTTGAAAATGTAGCAAGAAAGTCCTAATTTAATTTTCCCTTGATTAAATTAGGATAAAATCGAAATTCTACATCACTAGAAAACTTGAATGAGTTAACTGAGTTGAAATAATTTTTATCACTCAGTTAGCTTAGTTAATTCAAGTTAGGGCCATTAACTTGAGTTGTGCGCAATGATTCCTGAATTTTAGGACCCTAGGTTGAGTTAATTTTAGTTGTAACAATTTAAATCAATTAAACTGAGTTATGGTCAGTTAACTAATTCCAACAGTTGGAGGATTCACTAGTGGAGGGTTTAGTAAGGGGGTGTGTTCACCTATAATCAACCAGTTAACTGATCATCAACCTAAATTATCTCATGCATGCAGAGAACTCGAGTTACCCAGTTGAGATTGGAGTTCAAGGGCATTGTACTATCGGTTGTAGACAATTTCATATTGTACATGTGGCGCATGTATTCAGAGAAGGGCCTACAAGGATTGCACAGTTCTGGATGGGGATTTCCTTAATTAATAGGGGGTTGATTGCTTAAGAAACAATGCAAATAAATAGGGACTTGAGCAGGTTTGAAATTTGTTAAGTATTAACCATAGCTATTTTGTGAAGCAATGAGATAGATTATACTAGTGCAGATGTTGCTCGAGCTTGAGCAAGCATTGCATTTCTCCTGAGTTTTATGACTAATGCAATACAAATACAAAGGGGTTTTGAGCAATTTCTTTCCCCTTAGATAAAATATCTGAGCATATGTGATTTAATATCATCTCATGTTTATGTTGTGATTTCTCCATCGTTTAATTGTTTCCGCTGATGAGTAGAGTAGATTCAAGTCTTTTGTTTTAGAAAATTATATAAGAAGTTTTGAACTTACAAGTTATTTCTATGGTACCATTGAAGATGCATCCACACCAAAAGCATGATGTGTCGAAGTGCCTAAAATCAAGATTAGGTCCATAGGATCAACAAGAAGGTTGAAAGGTGAATGAGTTCAAGGGGGGTTACATAAGGAGTTATTTTTCTAGGCAAACCTTGTTTTAGTAGGAGAAGCCTCTTGTATGTTGCAAGGAGGCATGAGAAAAGGAGAAGATATATTTCTTCAGCCATGTATGTTCATGTTTATTAAGTGGTATGTTGGTTGAGCACTCCTTGGAATAGGAGGAGTAGTCTTGTGTATGTTGCATAATTTTTCTTTTAGGAAGACATTAGTAAGGAATATAAGTAGCAATGGAAGTGAACCCTTCAGGGTGAAAGTGGATCAATTTTTTTTTGTTTAAGACATATCAATAGCGCATATGTTCAAGGGGATGATATTCAATAAGAGGGAGTAGATTGTTGGCATTGATATCTCTTTGTTTTGTATGAGCCGACAACAAGTGCATTGGATAACTATCTCATCAGATAGACTTTGTTAGCATGGATTTTAGAGTCTTGACTAAACCTTTCCATTAATTTCAAAGGAGGAGAATGAAATTAACCACATGAGATGAAATGGTTTATGTAGGTGATGAAGTTTGTGACAACTTGTCCCCACATTTTTCCACTTTTACAAGTTCTCTGGGTAGATTTGATGCAAAGTGCCACTATGACTGACTCAACATCCTTGTTCCAGTTAAGGAAGTGGGGCCTACAATCGAGACTTACTGACCACAAATTAACATCCTATAGTGCCTACATGTCACTCAAGGGTTAAAAAAACATGCCAGGTGACCAAATCTTGATCTGGAACCCTTTTATTTTCCTTGGGCCCACAACCACGCCCACAACAAGGCATGCATGTAGTTATGAGGCTATAACCACACTCATAAGCCTAGTGGCCAACGATTATGACCTAAAGTCTTCAGTTCAAAGCATGCGTACCCGGGATCTGAACCACTTTTCTAACTAGCCTCCAGACCACATCCAAGAATCTCCTGTAACTTTCAATAATCACATTTAACATGACAACAATGTTAATCATTCAAACTTGAATCAGAAACTTGACCAAGATTGACCAAAACATACTAGAAATTTCATCAAACATTTGGTAAACGTGTAAGCTACAAGTCATGAATGCATATCTAAGTGTAAATATTTGTACTTTAGATGGAAATCACCAAGAAGATCTAATTCCCTCTCAAGTAGCTACAACCACACTTGTTAGCCCATGCATTCATCAACTATTAATTAACTTATAAAAGCATAACAAGAGCCATAGCCATAGCACATTATAAACCATGCTTAAACCAACAAATGACTAGAATATTAACCATGAAAAAACAACCATCAAAGACACATAATAACAAGTATAGTTGCTCATAAAACATAATAGAAAAATAACTTTGATTACTTATGCAAAAATAAACCAAGTCAAAGAATTCCACGTACCACCAGACCATAGGTTTAGTTGAACCAAATATTTCTTTCATCCAATCACCCTTGTGCTATATTCCAAACATGAATGTGGGATCTCATGGGATAAACAAAGACATAAACAACCAAGGGTATCTAGAGGTTGAACAAACTCCACCCACTCCAAAACCGGTCAAGAGATCAAAAAACCAAAACCAGCTTGGACGCCTCAAAATTGCTTCACCATACCTTGAGGAATTTTATTGTCTCTACCCATCTGTCAAGGGATTCCCTGAGAAAACCATCTCCACCCAACCCTTGGGAATTTCCCTAAGACCACCTCACCTGGTTCCAAAATCTTCTGGCAATCCAAAGCTAAACCAAGACATGAATCCCATCACACCATTGCTATCTAGGGAATGGCAAGGCAAGGCTGAAACCACTATCAAACCTGAAAAAACCCATGCCAATGAAAGTAAATGAACAAATGCATGTACCATGCATTCATACATAAGCTAGGAAAACATACATGCAACCTGTTACCTACAAAATCTTCCCACTGAAGCTGTTGATCCAACCTTCCCCTTTCTTCCTTTCGTTTTCCTTGCTTGTTCTTTCTTGTTGAAAATGCAACAAAAAATCCTAATTTAATTTTGTCCTTGAATCAAATTAGGAATAAAATTGTAATTCCACATCACAAGACAACTTTTACAAGCTAACTAAGTTAATTTGACTTAGTTGGCTCAGTTAATTCGAGTTGAGGGTCTAACTTGAGTCACGTAGAGTGTCTCCTACTTTATAGGAGCCCTGGTTGAGTATATTTTGAGTTCTAATTAATTGATTCATTTTAATGGAGTTAAAGTCAGTTAAAATAGTTCCAACTAATGGAGGAACTAGTAGGAGGTCAGAGAGTGGGGTGATGCTTCATGTGTTCAATCAGTTAACTGATGATTCACTCATAAATAACTCATGCATGTCATATCTGAGAGTTACCTAGTTGAGATTAGAGTTCAAGGGCAGTGTACTATCAATTGTATAATCATCAGAATTACACATGTGGTGCATGCAGTCAGAGGAAAGCCTATGAGGATTGCGCAATTCATATTGAGGAATTTCCCTAATTAATAGGGGGCTAATTCCCAAGGAAACAATGCAAGGAAATAGGGACTTGGGCAAGCCAAAATTTAGTTAAGTATTGGCCTAGGCTTGTATAGGAAGCTGTGAGACAGATAGAGATAGTGTAGAGGTTGCTCAGGTTTGAGCAAAGCATTGTAATATTCTCATATTTTTTTATTAATGCAATATACATATAGCAGGGGATTTCAGTTGTGGCTTTCCCCAAGAAATCATTGTGTAATGTGTTGATTGAATTCTTTCTCTTCTATGCATCGTGATTTCTTGATCAATTAATTGCTTCTGCTAATGAGTAGAGTAGATTCAAATCTTTTGTTTTAGAAAATTACATAAGCAGTTTGAATTTACAAAGAATTTATACATGGTATCAGAGCAGAAATCACTCTAGAAGAGTACGAGTTTATCTTTTGCAGGTGAAATTGAATTTGCAGTATCATTCTTCACAGACAACAAGATGTCATCCTATGGATTCAGACTTGAATATGCCCTTGAGGGTAGTTCGAAATATATTTCTTGGAAGGACAAGATGGAGGAAGTGTTGGAAGACAGCAGACTGAAGGAATTCATATACAAATATATTCCTAAGCCTCCAACAACATATGCTCAAGATCTGCCAGAGTGGAGAAAATGTGTTGCAAAGGCAAGAAGGATCACACTAGAAGGAGTTTGAGATCATATGCATTGTGGCAAGCCTTGATCAACTTGTTTTAGAACAATAATAACCACGGGAAGCTGGAATGAAAGGAAAAGCTTCAGAAGATCAAGAAAGAGTGTTACATAGTAATTTGTCATCGACCGCGCATTCCATAATTCCAGACACTGCCGGTCCGTGTTATTGACATCTGCCTTGTGTCATGTTGCAAATTATGTGTCAAGGTCTTCCTTATCATCTCAGGAAGAATATTTCAGATTACTTTTCCTAGAGCAGACCCTTTTTTTACTTGTGTTTTTGGGTCGTTGTTGGAAGTAGTTGTTCTACCTGTGAAGATGGTCAAGATTGCACTAGCCCTAGTGAATTCTTTGCTCTGTCTATGTGTTACAACACCAACGAGCTACTTTTGGAAATATTTTAAAACAACTTGTCGAAGCTTTGAAGTATAACACCTTCATGGGCGGTCCTAGGGTTGGTTGTTGGATCAGATGAGCTCGCATCTCTCTTTTGGGGTAGTTGTTCCACCTTTTATGCAACCTCTCAAAGAGATAAGATATTTCTCCCATCTTTTATGGAAGCTCCTCTTCCTATAAATACTTCCTCCATGACTAAGATCAGCTAGCTTCAGAGTCCAAGAATTCAATAGTAAGAGTAGAGAGTTTTTGCTAGTGTGTGGAAGTAGCCTCTTATGTAACTTAGCTTGGGATGGTTTTGAGTAGAGTTAACTTGATTATAAGAGTATTCTAGTATTAGACTTTGGGTAGGAGAGAGAGTTGTTCATCTTTTGGGAGACAGTATACGAGTGAATTCTTGCGGGGACATGCTGACATGACCCTTCGAGGAGGCTTAGGACGTCAAGGCTTGGTTGTAAGTTCTACTTTGATTTATATTAATACAAATTAGCAGCTTATTTCCTATATCATATGTCTAAATGTGTAATGATAGCTTGAAGCTCCTTGACTCTTTAAGTAGATAGTTTTTTTCATACTCTATTATGCTCGTGGTTGTGTTCTATATGTTGATGTCAGATACAAGTGATTAGAAGAAATAAAGTTGGAGCAACACAACAAGAACTCCATTGAATGACAGTTTGAAAGTAAGCCTTCATGGCATCAACTTTCTAAGGAAATTTTCTTTGGTATTGTCTTTGTTGTGACTAGACACACTCTAGAGCTAGAGGGGTTACCTCTATCCGTAGAGGGAAATTGCCTGTGTCACAAGTTGGTGAATCCACTACGGAGCGATTTGGTTTTTGTCCCTTGAATTGAGTTTGTTATTGGTTTATTGCCTCCTTTACATTTGGGATGGATTTTTCATGTTCTGGGTTGTTTTGACTACTCCTAGTAGTCTTCCCTTTGTCATGAGTGATAGGTCTAGCCTTCCCTTAGTTAGTTTTTGAACTTTTTCCTTTGGTTTAAGGTCGTCACAGTTTATTCTGTAACAGTCGCGAAGATAGTCACACCTGCATTATCTATTTAGGTGTGCCTTCTACTGTTTGGCACGATTAAGTCGCCTCACAGTTGCGAAGAGCCCTGAAATCAACTCGGCACCATTAACTAGTGTACTTCAGAAACGACGTCGCCAAGTCGTTGGTTAAGGAGGTAAGATGTTTTATTGTCGGTGCATGTTGTCCGTTTTATGCTCGTGATGATTCCTGTAGGTTTCAATTTTAAAGTTTTGCTTGTTGATGGGCTAGTGTGTCCTGTCCTTTCGAGCTTCTCTTCTGCATTTTACTGTGTATCAAATTGTTGATTACTAGGATATTTGATTTCGAGTTCCATTCCCTTGAAACTTCTTCATTTGAACTGTGTGGCCTGTTTTCCTTAGGGTTTCTTGAAACATTGGTTTTCTTGCGCTACTTGCTCATTTGATCTTTGGGCGATGTTTGGCACAATCCCTTGCTTAGTTTGAGGCTTCTCTTTATTAATTGATTTTTCATCTTCCTGATTGGTACGTGACGTTGGTTACCAAAGCTTTCAAGTCTTGGTTGTTTGGTTCCCTTCCTTCACTTGGCATAGATCACATTGCTTCCCGGTCAGTGAGAAAAGCTTTCCAATTTGTAAAAAGAAACATCTTCTTGGTTTTGAGTCTTGATTCGTTTTAGAGTTAAATGTTTCTCTTGATTCATTGAGTGATTTCATTCGAAAAATCTTAAAACTAGTATGTTTCAAGTTTTGCATTTGGTTGCTTGCTATTCATTTGAAAAAAAATCAAAATATTACATTCATATAGTGTTAGGAAATATGAACAACTTTTTGCATTAGTAAGTTCTTGCCATTTAGAAATTGAAAAGCGAAAGTTGTGTTGTTCATTTTCTTGATTAGGTTGCTTTCATTTCTCTTTCCTCTTAGTTGGTTTGCTTGCATTTGCTTGCTTGTTGCTTTGGTTGCTTTGAAATGAACCTCTCACTTTTCCTTAGTTAGTCATTCATTGAAAAGAAATGGCTTCTTCACTCATCTATTTGCATTCTAGGAGCTTTGGAAGATACATTCGGTAGGGCCTTGAAACTGAAATTTTAATTCAAGATTAATGATTAAAATTCATTGAATCAATCTAAAAATGCATTAGAACTTAATGCTTATATCTAGAGTTCTAGGCTAGAGACGTGTTCCAGTGTCATTAAACCTAGTGGTTGTTGTTTTCACTAAGGTTGGGTGATTCCTCCTTTTGTGATTCGACAAGTACTAGTACGGACTTGTGCTCCCTGTACCGTTGCATATATGATGGGAGACCCCACTAGGTTGTAATCCTTTTATCCATAGGAAGCTGAGTTGGCTACCTTGTAGACGTGATACACTGAACACAACATTCGGGGAGATAGCATGCTCGTACTTCTTGGCTCGTCCGAAGGTATTCTGCTGTTCATGCTTTCTTGGTAAACGTTTTGCCTAGAATTCCAGAGTAGTCACTTTCATTCCTTTTGGACTCTTCAAAAGAAAAGGATCATCTGAGCACTTGTCCTTTTAGGCTCATTAAACTTCGAAGGAGACTAGAGTCATCTTTTGCCCTTTCTCTCGACTCTATAAACATGAAAAAGCAAAGTTTTGTTCCATCGTCATAAAATTTATTTGCCCACGATAAAATCCCACTTGTTAAAGTTTGGCCACATCGTGAGTAATATTTTTTAAAATAATTTAAAACCCTCCTAATTATATCTTCTCTCCTGGTCTTTTGAGTTTAGGTCATCCTGGCAGACTCATCTGTTCTGTTGTCGTTACCAAGTGACAGAGAGCCTTCTTACCTCGTCCCATCTGAGGTAACATCCGTTAGTGGCTCTCTTGCTATTGTTCTAAGTGTTCAGCCTCTTGCCTCTCGAGCTCCAAGTGGGGAACCTTTTGATATCAATTGGATTCCTCCCAATTTTTGGGAATTTTTATATGAGGATCCTCTGTCTACTCCCTCTGGTGCTTTAGTTCCTATGGCCTCTTTCGACATGGATGAATCGAGTCCTGTAAGTAGTCAAGAGAGCCTTGTGTTGACTGGAAAGTATCATTTTCCTCCATAGGGTTTCCCTTTTCACACCTCTTCGGATGTTTCTTTACCGCTTCGCTATTGTTCTCTAGCCGAGATACTTGGTTCTACATTTTTGCATCAGAGCTCTGTATGGTCTCGTACAATGGTCCCGACTTCAAGGCTGTTCATGTATACTTAGTCGGCTTCGACCTCCATCCCTCGGATGCAAGTTACACTGGTTACATCTATTCCATCGATACCCACTCTTTGTGTGGCATCTTCAGCTCCTCCTATTAGTGCGGTTACCGCATCTTTGGTGGCCACTGCTGTTGCTGGGATATCTTCCAAGCTCACTGATGGTGCTCCTTCACCTTTGGCATCCAGAGTTAGCCAACCTACGGGTAGCCTGCCTATCTTATCAAATTCCATTCCGGGGAGATTGTCTTATGATCAATATCGGTTTTTTCTTCAAAATTCGACTTATAACCCTATAGGTTCTGAGTAAATGTTCGTTCCACATAAACCTCCACATTATTTTGATCACCATGGAGCCCATATATATTATACTGGAACTCTTCCTCGGACGGCTCCAGTGGATATTCAAATTCCACCTTCGGTTTCCTGGAATCACACTACTTACCACGGCTCATAAGGACAACCCGTTCAGAGACAACCTTATGCCTTGATAGAGCAGACTCATAGTCAGCAAGGGAAACCTTTGGGTTCGCAAGGACAACCTTTATCCCAAACAGGTTCATCTTTGGTGTATTCAGACATCCTCCTTTCTCCCAAGGACAACCTTCTGTTCAAGTAGCTCAGCCTCAGTTCTTGCAAGGCCAACCTATTGCCCAGCAAGGGCAACCTTCTGGTCAGTTAGGTCAGCCTCAATTCCAACAAGGTCAACCTGCTACTCAGCAAGGACAACCTTTTGGTTAGTTAGGTCAGTCCCAGTTCCAACAAGGCCAACCTACTGCTCAGAAAGGACAACTTTTTAGTCAGGTCAATCCAGCTAGTTGTCAAATTGGTGTTCAAATACAAACCGGACCTCAAGCTCAATTTGGTCCCCAACCATAACCCGGTAACCCAACCTATCTATCAGATGCAACCTAGGCCCCAGGCGCAGTTTGGGCCTTAGTTTCAATACGGTCCTCAAATACCTCAGCAACCCCAAGGGAAACCTTAGGGTAATCCATATCATAACTATCAACAACCTCAGGTTAATCCTTATCAGAAATTTCAGCAGCCATATGCTGCCCCTGTTGGTCAAGCTGGTCATCAATGGTTTGTTGGAGGTCAAAATCCAAGTCAACAACCAGGTTATGGTTTTAATTCGTCGAACTATAACCCTTATGGACAAAATCCTCCGGGACAAGATCCATGGGGAAACAAGGCCCTTGTTGGAACCCTAATGCTGGTCCTTATCAAAGACCCATGATGTCTTTCAATCCTCAGTTACTGTTTCTTGGGACTTTGGAACTGCTCAATGTGTCGAAGTTGACAAATGACCCTATACTTCATAATCTGTATTGGCCACCTGTTCCAACCAAGATCCCTGGTGACTGTCCTAAATTCAAAGGCAAGTTGGGAGAAGACCCCTAGGCTCTTGTCACGACTTATCACCTTTGGTGCTCATCTAATTCCTGGCTTGACGATTCTATTCGTCTCCGTATTTTCAAGTGGACTCTCACTGGTTCTACTACAAAGTGGTACTTGAGCTCGCTCGTGGGACTTTCCACGATTTTAATTCTCTTGCGATGGCATTCCTTACGCATTTTCAATTGCCGATTCGCTATGAAACGGGAACAAATCTTCTTATGTCTCTGAAACAGGTTATGACTACTCACATCTCTAATCATATTCATGAATGGAGAAGGTGTCGTCGTTTGATCAAATTCTGGATCCCTGATCAATTATTGACTGATTGGTTCAGTACCTCTTTTGCCGGTCCAATAGCTAAAGATATTGCAATGGGGGCCTGTGTTACTGAAGAGAAAGCCATCATGCGTGCTCAATATCTTGACTTGGTATATTCCCAATCTGGCACGCTTTATGACATCTTGCGTAATGCTCCGCGACCTGGGACTTCAAAAGCTCTGTCGACGCCTTCTGTCGATGGTGTTATTGGTTTTTTTGCTTAGTCTTCTTGAAAGTCTCCCATGACTTCTGCGAAGTAGAAATCCATTGCTCCTACTAAATCTACTTCTCAGTCCCCATCCAATCCTGGGAAAACCTCAGAAGTTAATGTTGTCCATTCCACCATGGTAGAAAAAACTTTAAAGGGTAAGAAGAAAGGAAAACGTAAAAATAAACCTGACATGCTAAAACAAGAACCTCCTAAAAATCCTGCTAATGATGGTTCTAAACGCAAACCTAAGTATCCTTGTCTTATCTGTGATGAGGATCACTTCACTAAAGACTGTCCTCAATGGTCCAAAGTAAGTCATCCGCTTAAGGGGACTTCAGGGATTCCTGCTGTGCTTAAAGAACCTTTTCCTTCCCAACAAACTCAAATGGTGGACCAGCCTCAATCCTCTTCCTCGTCTGGTTCCCAGGTCTTCATGGTCGGGACTATTCCTATTCACATATCTACTCGAGTGAAAGAGTATGCTCCATCGACCGGCAAAGAACTTGAAGTCCCTTCTAGTTTTCCCCCATTCAATTCTGGCCCTCTTCATATTGAAAAGCCTAGTAATGAGCTTGTCATTCAATCACCTGCTACAGGAATTGTCTAGAAATCTTCCTATAATCCCAATGCTCGTGTTGTATAACACTATAGCATTGTCGAGGATCTAGCCCAAGCTCTGTCGGCTATGTCTGCTTTGGAGGTTCTGCAGAGTTTTCCTTCCCAATGAAAGTCATTACTATCTGCCATCGATGGAATTGATTCAGATGATTCCGAGTTGATTGCTTTTGATCTTGAAAATCATGTGCCGCGTTTGCCTCACCAAATCACTTTTCTCATCTAAGTTGTGATTGACTCAAAGACTATTCATTGTACTGTTATTGATGAAGGAGCCTTGACTTTTATTATGTCTGTTGCTTGTTGGAAAGCCATTGGTTCTCCCACTTTGATTCAATCTCCAAATACCCTAGAGGCATTTGATGGAAGATATTCCCGTCCGTTTGGTATTCTCCTGTGCTTTCCCTTCACCTTGGAAGGTAAGACAGTCAACTTCGAAGTAGAGGTTGTCGACGCCCATTTGACTTACAACCTTCTATTGGGTCGAAGTTGGACATATGCTATGCATGTCGTTGCTTCTTTACTATTCTGCGTACTCCATTTTCCTCACTAGGGGAAAATTGTTACGGTCGTTCAATTGTCCTTAATTGCTTCTTCTTCCTTGGAAGGCAATGTTCCATATGTGGAGCATACCGGTGTTCCAAGTTATGAGAGTGTGGGTGCTGGGCTTTTTAAAGCTCCTGCCCTCATCGGTGTTTTTCCACTCCCACCTCCTAATGTCGCCTCCATTAATATGATTTTTGTTAACCCTGATCCTTGGGTGATTCCTCTCCTCGATCAGGTAGATTCTTGGGGTGATGTTATGCTATTGAGCCTTGCTGAAATTAACTATGTTGAAATCATCTCGGCTTCGACTTCTTCTTCTGAATCTACTCCTTCGAGTAGACCTCTTGACACGTATGTGCAATCCCCTTGGCTTAGAGATATTTCTTCTCCTGATCCTTTGCAAGAAACATTTCCTTTGGATGAGGCTATTCTTTAAACTTTGTCTTTTGAGGATCCTCCTTGGGTTGATAGTCATCATTGTTCCTCATTTCTTCCTGGCTTTGGGGCAATCACTGCCTGTGTAGATAATTTTGCTTCCCATATTCCTTTTCAACCACTTTAGATGCCCATCTTAACTCATGAGGTTTTTTCTGAAGGGAATATGGGAAATATCACACAAACCATGCCTATCGACATCTCTGTTAAACCAGGGGTTGTCAAAAATATTCACATTGGAGTAACTTGTTCTCCCGAGGAGATCAAAATTTACACTAGTCTCTTTGGAGAGTTTCGCGATGTTTTCACCTAGTCGTATGTAGAAATTCCTGGTATAGATCCAAGTATTGTGGTGCATGATATCCCTACGCATCCTGATGCGAAACCAGTTCGTCAACATTTACGTCCTGTGCACCCATGAAAGGCAACTGCCATTAAAGGAGAGGTTGAAAAACTTCTCAATGTTGGGTACATTTATCCTATTCCATTGACAGATTGGATCTCTAACATTGTCACTGTGACTAAAAAGCAAGGCACTATTCGAGTTTGTGTTGATTATCGTGATATCAATTGTGTGTGTCTGAAAGATAACTACCCCACTCCCTTTATCAACCAACTTATTGATGACTGTGATGGGAGTGAAATATTCTCTTTTATGGACGACTTCTCTCGCTACAACCAGATTAATATTTTCCCTGCCAATCAACATAAGACTGCCTTTTTCTATCCCTGGGGTACTTTTGCTTATAAAAAGCTTCCTTTTGGCCTGAATAATTTTGGTGTGACCTTCCAAAGAGCAATGACCTATGCGTTTCATGATATTCAAGACATTGTTTAGCCTTATTTGGATGATCTTCCTACTCATTCAGCTAAATGTGTAGACCATCCAGACCAGCTTCATCAGATTTTTCTTCGTTGTAGACATTATCATATTCGTCTCAATCTGCATAAATGTGTCTTTTGCGTTGATTCTGACAGAATCCTAGTGTTTTTCGTTTCTAAGGAGGGTATTTGTCTCGGTCTGCTCAAGGTGGAAGCTATTTTAAATCTCCCACCCCTTACTACATTGCGTCAGTTGCAGAGTCTGAAAGGGAAAGCTAATTTCTTGCGTCATTCTATCCCTAACTATGCCAAGGTTGCTAAAGGTTATACACGTCTACTTAAGCAGGATGTTCCATTCATTTGGGATGACCTTGCCCAAAATTCATTTGAGCAACTTAAAACCCTTCTTTCCTATGCTCCTTTATTGCATCCACCTAACTATCATCGTGACTACTCACTTTATCTAGCCGCCGCTGATAGTACCATTGGCATGGTTCTGGTTTAGGAAAATGATGATGGTTCTGAGCATTTCATATATTATCTCAGATGAAACCTTCTTAACACTAAGACTTGTTATGCCGTTCAGGCTATTCAACGTTTTTGTCACTACATCTTGTAGCGTAACACGACTATGATTTCGGATTGCAACCTGATACATATATTCTGTCACGCCAATTGCTGGGGGCAAAATACTCCAAGTGAATTGTTATCCTCCAGGAGTTTGATTTGGAGTTCACTACTGCCAAGTCTAAGAAGTCACTAGTTTTCACTGAGTTGTTTTGTTCCTTACCATCTACTTTCGCTTCCTCTCGGATAGAGGACTGCATTCTAGACGATACAATTTTCCTGACCAGTACCCTTGATCCCTGGTATGGTGACATCATCATTTTCCTCCAGACGTCTTCATTTTGGTCTGACTTGTTTAAGGATGCTCGACGATGCATTCGCCATCATTCTAGACCATATCATATTATTGGAGACACGTTATACCGAGTTGGTGTTGATTCTATTCTCCGTTGTTGCTTAACTCTCGAGGAAGCTGAGAAAGTTTTGAACGACTGTCACTCTGGCGCCTGTGGCAATCACATGTCTGGTTATGCCACCACTCAGAAGATTCTTTGTGCTAGTTCTTGTCGTCCATTCTTGTCATGCGTGTCAAATCTACCAACGCAAGATGCGTGCGCCACCTTCTCTCTTGCACCTTGCCATTATCGTTGGCCCTTTTGCAAAGTGGGGCATTGATTTTATGACCTATAACACTCGCTCGGCTGGGGGGCATGGGTATATCATCGTTTATGTTGATTACTTTACAAAATGGGCTGAAGCGATGCCTACATAAACTAACGACGGTAAGACAGCTATTCAATTTCTGTTCAATCATGTGATTGCTAGGCTCGAAGTCCCTCAAGCCATCGTCACGGATTATGGTTCTCATTTTTGTAGTTACATGATGGTTGAGTTGACATCCCAGTTGGGTTTGTGTCTTGACAGTTTGACACCATATTACCCTCAGTCTAATGGCCAAGTCGAAGCAGTAAATAAAGTGTTGGTTACCATGCTTCAGCGTACCATTGGAATGCATAAATGTCATACCAGGCAGTAACTCCTCAACCAAAATTGATTCGTGTGTATTATTCCATCAGGTAGGTCTTCATTATATACATGAGGGAGAGACTGTTCACTCCATATCCCGATGACTGTTCATATAACTTATTTATCTATTTACATTATATTCACCCAATCATGAGGATTAGGTGTCAACATTCCCCCCCTTAATCTGAAGGGATGTTGGTGAGTCCAAGTATCATTTGAATCGTTCAAGCTTTTCTCTTCCAAGCGCTTTGGTGAAGATGTCTGCAATTTGCTCATTAGTGGAACAATGACAGAGATGGATTGTTTTGGCCTCAACATGATGTTGAATGAGATGATATTTAGTATTGATGTGCTTCGTTCGATCATGGAACTTTGGGTTCTTGGCCAAGTTTATTGAAGAGGTATTGTCAATCATGAGTGGAGTTGATTGTACTTGTTTTACCTGCAAATCTTCAAGAATTTTCCTGAGCCACACAATTTCTTTTGTTGCTTTAGCTGCTTCCACGTATTCTGCTTCTATTATGGAATCTGCTAGAACTGATTGTTTGCATGATCTCTAGGAGACAGCTCCTGATCCAAGAATCATAGCATATCCTAAAGTAGATACCCTAGTTTCTTTGTCTCCATTGAAGTCTGAATCAAAGTATCCAATCAAGCTTAAGTTGTCCACCTGTGTATACTTGATTCCAAAGTCTTGACTTCCCTTCAAGTACCTTAGAACTCTTTTTGTAGCAGACCAGTGTCCCTCACAATGATTTTGCATAAACCTGGAGAGGATTCCAACAACAAACAAAATGTCTGGTCTAGTAGTAGTTAGGTAGTTGAAGCTTCCTACAAGCTATCTATACTTTGTTGCATCCTCAAATTCTTTTTCTTCAATAGATGTGAGCTTTAAGTTTTGTTCCATTGGAGTAGTAAGAGGATTGCATTCTGTCATGCCAAACCTATTCAACAGATCTCCAATGTATTTCTTTTGAGAAAGAAATATGGACTTCAGATGTTGGGTTACTTCAATGTCAAGATAGTAATGAACATAGCCCAAATCAGTGATTTCAAAACTTTTCCCCAATTCCTTATTTATGGATGCAATGTAGCTTTCATTGTTCCCTGTCATCAAAAGATCATCTACATATACCACAAGGTATACAACTATTTTTCCAACTTTCTTGACAAATAAAGTTGCATCATCAAGATCATAATGTTTGAAATTGAGTTTTAGAAGATGCTCAGTTAGTTTTTCATACCAGGCTCGTGGTGCTTGTTTGAGGCCATACAAGGACTTCACAAGTTTACATAATTTATGTTCATGTCCTTTCATAGCAAATCCTTCAGGCTGTGACATAAAAACATTCTCTTTCAGATCTCCATTCAAGAAAGCAGTTTTTACATCCATTTGATGGAATTTCCAACCATTTTGAGCTACTAGGGCAAAGAGTGTTTGGATGGTGGCCCATTTTCCTGTGGGGGAAAAGTATCCTCATAATTGACCCCTTCCTTCTATGCAAAACCTTTTGCCACAAGCCTAGCTTTGTGCTTGTCAAGTGAGCCATCAACTTTATACTTGTTCTTGTAGACCCACTTGGAGCCAATTGGTTTGGTTCCTAATGGAGGATCAATCAGCTTCCAATTGTCGTTCTTTATGAGGGCATCATACTCCTTTTGCATCGATTCTTTCCATTCAACATAAGAAGCAGCTTCTTTGAAGGAAGTTTGTTCAAAATCTGTAGACAAGTTCAATTTACAATAATAAGAAACATCCATATCAACATGTGAATTAGAGTCATCCACATCACCTCCATTATGCCTCTTTGAATTTCTAGTTCCTATCTTTCCAACCTCATCAGGATGAACACTTTAAAGTGTCTTTGTCAGGCACTTTGGGGGACCTTTTTCAGATGGTCCGGGTTGCTCTGCTGATTGAGTTGGGACTGAATCAAGATTGTGTCTCCCAATTCTATCAATCACATCACTTAAAGCATCATCTGTTGTTAGAGTTTCATGCGGGGGAGAGTGTTCCTTAGAAGAAGATTCCACATGTTGATCTAGTATAGGAATCCCCCCTTCAAGATGTGGAATCTGATTATCAAATTCTTGAAATGATTTTTCTTTTGCGAATCTATCCAAGCGATCAAGTTGTCGTTCAACAACATTGTCAGTTTTGGATGATTCAAGAAAAATTACATCTCTAGATACAACAAACTTTTTATTTACTTCATCATAGAGACGGTATGCCTTGGAGGTGTTTGAATACCCCAGGAAGATACACTTACGACTTCTAGCACAAAGTTTGTTTCTATGTACCTTTGGTATCAAAGCATAACAGGTGGAACCAAAGACCCTGAGATGCTTTACTGAAGGAACATGTCCATACCACATTTCATATGGAGTCTTGTTTCTAATAGCATTATATGGACATCTATTCTTTATATTTGCAGCACATAGAACAACATCAACCCAAAACATTATCTTTACATTTTTGAAGAAGAGCATGGATCGTACCATATTTAAGATTGTCCTATTCATTCTTTCAGCTACACCATTCTGTTGGGGATTATAAGGTACAATTGTTTGATGTTTGATCCCATGTTGGCGAAGATAGTTTTCAAATTCATTTGATGTTTATTATTTTCCATTATCAGTGAGAATAGACCCAATATGAGATTGTGCATCATTTTCAATCCATTTATGAACATTCTTCAATGTTTGAAAAGCATTAGATTTGTTCTTCAATAAATAAACCCAACACATTTTGGTGTAATCATCAGTAAATTTAATCATATACTTATTTCCATTTGCAGAAGGAACATGCATTGGACCGCATAAATCTGAATGAATGAGTTCAATTTTTCTATGTGCTCTTGAATGTGAATCATGAAAATACTGTTTGCTATGCTTTCCTAGAATGCAAGCATCAAATTACTTAAGTTTCCTAAGAATTGTAGGCAAACCAGCAACACCATTTTTCTTCAACAAGCGGAGGCTGTCATAGTTCAAATGTCCAAATCTAGCATGCCATAATAAACTTGATGGAAGAGTACCTTCTTCATGATGAGAATTGTATGAGAAATGTTGTGCACGAGCAGAGGTTCCTTGTAGCTTGAGAAGCCTTTCTTCTTCTATTCCCCTCATGACAAGTGAGTGGTCAGATGATTTTCTCACCTCAAGCTTGCCATCAAACGTATGAATGGAGTGACGTTGCTGGCGGATGTGAACCAAGGACAACAAGTTTCTCTTCAGCTATGGGAGATATAGAACATGGTGCAGAAGAAAGTCTCGAAGACCAGGCAATTTAAGCTTGATTGTGCCAAGCACTGATGGCTATTTTTGATTGGTCTGCAAAGTATACTTCTCCATCAACATTGTCAGTAAATTCTTCAAAAAAATATTTTCTATGAGTCATGTGGCAGGTTGCTCCTGAATCAAGCAGCCAATTATTTTTCCAAGAAGCAAGTGAAGCATTCAATAAATATTCATTTACTCCAATGTTACATTGTGCCACAACATAGTGAGCGGATTCAGGTGCTTTATCTTTGTCTATATCATTAGTTTTACCTTTCTATTGGTTTCTTTGCTGCTCAATTTTGTGCCATGGTAGCTTACATGTAGAGGCATCATGTGATCCATTTCTTTTGCAACGAATGCAGTGCAAATCTGCCTTTTCTCCTTGAGAAAATCTGCCCCCTGCCTCTAAAATATCTTCCTCTTCCTCTTCGACCACATCTTCCTCTCGAAGAATCTTGAGCAGGATGCTTTTCTTTATGAGAAAGGCACACAGCCTCTTCAAAAGATTCAGGGGCTATCTTCTTTCCAAAAGCTTTCTCTCTTTCAGCAAACTTTTTCATAAGAGAGTCAAAGGTGATATCTTCGAGATTTCCATTTGCTTACAACGACTTAAGATAATTGGAGTAAGTAGGATAAAGTTCCTTGAGAAAAGTGATAAGAGGAACATCCAATTCAACCTTAGTGGATTTGATATCATGCATTATAGACTTTACTTCAGATGCAAGAGCAAGAGGATCATTATTTTGCAGTTCAAGAGTGAAGAGTTTAATCATGAGTTGAACAACTTCAAGTGCAAAATGTGAGTCATAGAGTTTTTTCAGCTTTTGTAAGGCTTCAAAGGCAGTGGAAAATGATGAAATATGGCGACTCACCTCTTCATTTACAGATGCTGCGATTAATGCATAAGCTTTGTTGTTCTTGTTTTCCCAATGACGAGCTCTTTGTCTGAGGTAGGTTGTTCTGGTTCATCGTCTCCATCTCCGACACACACTCCTTTCCACAACTCATTGAAAATGAGGGTGTGTTTTATCATTCGGGACTACTCAGGATAGTTCTCCTTGCTAGTGAGAACTATTCCCACAATAGATATGATTGAATGCATACTGTAAAAAAAATACTTCTGCTGATAGAAAAATACTTCTGCTGGAAAAAAATGCACTGTAGTAGCAATATTCTGAAAAATGAAATTATGGTAGCAATAGGACAAAGGTATTATTGCGGGAGGTATTATATGGAGGAGGAGTGGTATGGAGGAGGTATTAGCTGGAATGGCACAAGTGTCAGGCTCCACACAATTAATAATCATATACGGGAATCATACCACTCCACAATACAAGAGTCATACCTCATTATACGGGAGTCATTCATATATATGGTATACATAGACTCTACTGGTTGTTGGTCATAATGGACATCAAAAATATAATACAAAAGTGTAATTTCAACATATTATACTGTGGACAGAGAGCAGTGCTCAAGCCTTCATTATATCATAGTCACCAAAGCGTGGACATAAGAGTCGACTGTGGTGGAGGGACAACATTTGCTGCGCAATGTGAATACCAAGGAAGCCAACGTATATCAAGGAGGTTGATGTATACCAAGGCAGTGTTAACCTATGTATGGAGGCCAACGCGCAGTGTGTAGGACATCGATGGTGGAGTCGATGCTGAGAGGGAGCGTATGGCAGCGGCAGGGTAACTAGGGTATGGCAACTGAAGTATGCAACGTTAAAAAAATGTAGAAGGTTGAGACCAACAGTGCAGGAAGAGTATGAGAAACCCCAGGGGAAACGTGGGATTCCGCTGGCATAGTACTGTGGAGTATTAAACAACATTTGTGGGTGCGCAGATACCAAACGCACAGTAGAGGACATAGAGCATAGGAATGAATAATATGACAGACTGCAGAAATGGTAGAAGGGAGTTACAAGGGCATAAAAGCTAAAAATGGAGCTGGCTTTGATACCATGTCAAACCAGGCAGTAACCAGGGAAAATTTTAAGAACCCCCCCTAAATTTATAAATATAATAAATGGGCGAATCTCCATGGTATATAGGAAAAATGGAAGGCGATTTTATCAATAATATAATATGTATATGGCGAATATTTTACTCAATTATAAAATCTTGTAAGATCTTGGCGAGTCTTTCACTAAATAATAAAAATTTGTAAAGTCCTAGTGAATCTTAGCATAGGCTACATGCTGGTTTAATTCCCCCATTTAAATAGGCTACATTCCAGGTGAATACCATGGGTCAATACCATGTGCCATTTTGGTGAATACCATGGGTCAATACCATGTGCCATTTTTATTTTTATTAATTCTAATATCAGGGTTAATAATGGTTTTTTGCATGGTATTAATAACAATCTAGTCCATGGTATTTGTCCCATAGTATTTTGGCCATAGGTTTCACCTAAATATAACCCATTTTTTGAGTGTTCGTAAATATAAGGTGACTTATGGAGTAAATATAAAAAAATGTTTTATTTGTTTACCATACCTCTCGTTTATTTATATTTTTATTAATTTACCATACCTCTTTTACAAATATGTTATTTGGCCCATAGGATTCACTTAAATAAAACCTCTTTCTTGAGCCTTCATAAATAGAACGAGGGTTATGGACTAAATATAAAAAGAGGTTTTATTTATTTACGATACGTCTAGTTTATTTATATTTTTATTTATTTACCATACCTTTTGAGTAAGTATAAAAATACATTTTATTTATTTACCATACCTCCACTTTACTTATATTTTTATTTGTTTACACCCTTACATGTATATAAGGTGACTTATGGAGTAAATATAAAAAATGTTTTATTTATTTACCTTACCTCTCATTTATTTATATTTTTATTAATTTACCATACCTCTTTTATAAATATGGTATTTGGCCCATAGGATTCACTTAAATAAAACCTATCCTTGAAAATGGGCGAATGGATTCACTTAAATAAAACCTATTCTTGAAAATGGGCGAATGGAAGGTTGTAAGTCTTAATTTCAAGGGCTAAATTTACCTTTTTTACCCTCTCCCTTAAAATAAGGTGGGCTATTTGAGGTGATTTATAAAAATGTACTATGATACAAAATATTCGCCCACTAAAAATTTAAAACCCCTTAATTTCGCCAAAGGGCGAACATTGGCCCCTAAAATTATCCTTGGCAGTAACTCCTCAACCAAAATTGATTCGTATGTATTATTCCATCAGGTACGTCTTCATTATATACATGAGGGAGAAACTCTTCACTTCATCTCCCGATGACTGTTCATATTACTTATTTATCTATTTACATTATATTCACCCAATCTTGAGGGTTAGGTGTCAACAATAAATCCAATTAGCATTTGATGTTGTTTTCAACTCTATGGGCCTATTGAACCTCAGTTAAGGGTGCTACCGGCTTTATACCATTTCAACTAGTTTATGGATTGAATGTGAAATTCCTTCTCTCAAATTAGCTATCGAATCACTGCCGAATATCACTCCGGTGGAGGAGCGTCTGTTGGCATTATGATACAGGTGTTTTCCTTGATGGCAACTCACTCAAATGACAGATCATAGTGCAGCAGGTCAATAGCAAAGAATTAATGATCAGACTACAAAGAATGAAGAAAAAGAGGTATAAGCAGGTTCACCTTGACAAAGAGCGTATACACGCAGTTTAACAGAACAAAAAGAGCGTATAACGTACACAAGCACTTTCACAAGAGGGAAAGCGCGTACATGTTGGAAAACTAATTTTTTGGTCCATGGTATTTTGATCCATGGTATTGGTCCAAGGTATCTGGTCCGAGGTATTGACCCTAGGTATTTGGTCCAAGGTATTGGTCCTAAGTGGTTTTGGTCCATGGTATTGAGAAAGGCCTAAAACTATATAAGGAGGAGAAAATCATTAGGCCAAGGAGTGCAAGTATTGAATATATGATGAAGTGTGAGATCTAGTATGCAGGTTATGGGTTTGTGATGCTTTGCTTGATCTGAACTAAGGATGCACCTATGTGGATGATGATGGATGATGGATCGGGATCTTAAGGCTTGGAATGTATTATCATTATGTGTTTTGATCATGGATAGACTAGATCTAAATACTGACGCATGTTTTATTCTGCAAATGTTATGATCTGGGTATGACTGAATTCTGAAATAGCTGTGAAGTTTTTAAGTTAGTATTTGCAGATCTGTACGCGGGTTCACTTTGGTAAAAGTGCATATACACGCTAGTTCGGTTCATCAGAGTAGCATATACATTATGAAATATGATATTTGAATTTGCAGTTGGTTCTAGTGGTTGTTGCAGAGTTTTGGGTTCTGCTCTGTGTTCTGGTGACTATGTTTTGATGACAGCCCTTTAGTGATTCAGTTGTGGGTGATTAAGAGATTGATGATTGAGTATTCAATGCTTGGTTAATGTAATGGTTGTATTACAGTGGTTATTGATTTTGAGCTTCAATGTTGTTGATGGGTCTAGTATGAAAATTGGATGAAACGTGGCATTTCAGATTGTGGTGTTGTGTTCTAGGAATATCTAGTCTGAAAATTTATGAAACGTGGTCCCTAGAGGAAGAGAGAAGGTCGTAGCCTTCTATAGGTTGGTGCCTACATACTGGTAAACATATCGGCCAGTACAAGAGCCAGGGGGTTGTAGCTCCCTTCCAGTAGCAACTAAGAAATGAGTGAAGGTTGTAGCCTTCAGTAGGCTAGCGCCTACGTACTAGTAAATATATTAGCTAGTACAAGAGCCAAGGGGTTGTATCTCCCTTCCAGTAGAAGCTCGAGAACGAGAGAAGGTTGTAGCCTTCTGCAAGTGGGTACCTGCGTACTGGTACGAGTCTGCGCCAGTACAAGATTGTAAACAGGTTTTTCTTATATTAAAGGAAGGCAACAGCAGGTGGTTTTTGTCCCGCATTGGGTTTCCACCTTATATCTTGGTGTTCATGTGCATGATGATCTATTATATTTTTACTATACCTGGTTACTGCTTATATGGTTAATGAAGTTTTGATGCACTAATTAAAGATCAACATATGATGAATTAACTTAATCATAAGTTTTCTGGATATACGCTAGTTGCATTAAACACAGTTGCGTGTACACGCGAGTTCCCTTAACTGAAGTAGCGTATATGAATCTGATTATGGAAATGAAAAAGTTATTGATTTGCTAACACTGATTCAGCCCCCCCCCAGTATTATTTCCAACAATTGGTATCAGAGCAGGTCCTTTGGTAGAAGCTTGATTGCTTGAAGGAGATCCATAGAAACAATGGGAAAGAAGCTAAAGAAGAAAGTACCTTAGAAGAAGAACACAACTCAAAGGAACGGTGACAGCAGGAGAGACAATTGGCCGTTAGATGGAAGCAAGGATTCAGATTCCAAATCACCTCAAGATGAACAAGCAAATGAAGCATCAGATAAAATCATAGATCAACAAGATCTATTTAACAAAAGGGAGTGTGCCCTCAAAGAAGAAGTTACCAGATTAAAAGCTTAGCTGGAGTGTGCCTTCAAAGTACGTCAAATGCTGTAGGATGAAGTGATATCATTAAAAAATAAGTAGAATGAAGAACTACCTCAAGCAGATAAAGAACAAGAAAATGAGATTCTCAAATTAAGGAAACAAGTGGAAGAAGGAAGAAAGGCTGAAGAAATCTTGAAGAAGCAACATCTGGAAAAGGAAGAACAACATCAGGTTGAGGTAAATATCTTAAAAAGTAAATTAGAAGAAAAAGATAAATTGTTATGATTTCAAGACAATACTAAGATTTTGGATGATATTCTTAGTAGTCAAAGATCTCCTGCTATCAAAACTGGTCT
Source organism: Pinus tabuliformis (assembly GCA_031772625.1). NCBI lineage: Eukaryota > Viridiplantae > Streptophyta > Pinopsida > Pinales > Pinaceae > Pinus > Pinus tabuliformis. The sequence continues at coordinate 678,988,483 of CM062807.1, forward strand.
TGGTTTTTATGAATCTGTTGAAGGTGAATCTAGCTCACAGGGTGAGGCAAGGAACTCTAATGCAAAACCTGAAATGCTCAACAAGGAGACAAGAGGTCAAACCCATCAACAACCAAGGAAAGAAACCCTTCAAAGAAAATCTTTTACTCCAAACTATGGAAGTGATAGTTGGTTATTTTCTCAGATGAATAATGTTGAGTGTTATGTATGTCATAATCTTGGACATGTTGCAATGAGATGCAGAAGTAGAATGGTTTAAGATCGTCACACAGAAACATCATCACGTTCCATGTACTTTAAGGGATATTGTTTTTCTTGCAATATGTTTGGTCACAAAGCCATTGACTGCTACAGAAAGAATATGAAACATGTAAGATGTTATGCATGTAACAAGCTTGGACATATAGCAAAGGAATGCAGGAGAAGATTTTGGGCACCATACCAAAAGGAGAAAACATCATCACAGTCGAAGATATGGAAGAAGAAGGAAGTACAGTCAGAAAAATGTGGCATGGCACAGTGTATAGACATAACAGACTCAGGGGGAGCTAAAAGTGTGAAACCTCATTATTCTAAATCTCATACGCAAGTTTCATAAATACAAGTCGCGTATATATGCGAGTTTGAAGCTGCACAGTTGCATATATGTTAGTTTAAGGAAAAGCAGTGGGACAGACTCAGGAAAAGGGGTCTGATATGCTTTAGTCAATTATCTGCTCTGTTTGATGATGGTTACTATCTGCTGATGATGTGTGGAAATGTGTTGGTACTCATAATATGTTATTTAGAAGTGCTCGATGCATATCTGATTGATGATGATACCTTGATATTTCTTACTGATATATGCAATGATCAGATTTGACAGTGAACATGTGGAACAGGTTCAGGGGGAGAACAAGCTATGCTTCTAATAAAGCATTGTTGGCATTATGTTTAGAAGTATTTGGTACACATCATACTATGTTGCGGTTATAATTTTCCTATGATGATGATATTTTTATTGCTTGGGATTAAACAGTTGTTATTCAGATCAGATTTATGGGTGATTGTGGATGATTTTTTTTGGTTGAGGGATCTTGTGGAAAGATCATTCAGTTCTAGATGATGATGTTATGGTCATAGATGATGACTATGGTGTTTTCACATGCATATGATATGATGTGAATGATTTTGTGTTACTACTTGGAGATATGACATATGCTTAGTTGATTCATGGAAGATTATGATAAGGCTCTTTCTACTAAGGAAATGAAGCAAATTGATCTTGATGAGATCAAGAGGATGATTTGATATCTATATGTGGCATACCTTGTCACAAGCTGATTATATTTAAATTGAACTAATGATGGACATATATAGGTTGCTGATGTTGCTGATAGATGCTTATGGTGCAGATCATATATGGTGTATGATAGTTGCTGATGGCTATCATGGTCTTGTTTAGGTATTTGGTCTAAATGTCATGTATATCTTTTAAAGGCCCATGAGTCATATGATGTAATTTTTACCCCCACTATGCATGAGAAGAATGATGTAATAATTTCTATTTCAGTCATGTATAAACATTTGGTATATCCCCACTTGGTTGGGTGGATGAGTCAAAAGTGGTGTATCCCCACTTGGTTGGGAGATTGATGTATGTATGAGTCATTGGTGATAGGAAGGTCATACTCACTTAGTTGAGTTGTAGAGTCATATTACTCTTTTGAAAAATATTTTTGTAGACTCTGCATCTACTCAGGGGGAACATGGACGGATTGGTACATCTTAGCATGTACAAAGGGGGAGCTCAATCAGAGATTCCAGCATGTACTCAGGGGGAGTATGGACAACATAATGTATATCAAAGGGAGAGAATATCTTGGTCCGCCCTTTGCCCTTGATGTAAAAGGGGGAGAGTGTCTTGGTGTTGTTGTTGCCATCAAATCCAAAGGGGGAGATTTTTGGCATTATGATACAGGTGTTGTCCTTGATGGAAACTCACTCAGATGACAGATCACAGTGCAGCAGGTCAATAGCAAACAGTTAATGATCAGACTACAAAGAATGAAGAAAAAGAGGTATACGTAGGTTTACCTTGACAAAGAGCGTATACACGCGGTTTAACAGAACAAAAAGAATGTATAACATACACACACACTTTCACAAGAGGGAAAGCGCGTACATGTTGGAAAATTAAGTTTTTGGTTCGTGGTATTTGATCCATGGTATTGGTCCAAGGTATCTGGTCTGAGGTATTGACCCTAGGTATTTGGTCCAAGGTATTGGTCCTAAGTGGTTTTGGTCCATGGTATTGAGAAAGGCCTAAAACTATATAAGGAGGAGAAAATCATTAGGCCAAGGAGTGCAAGTATTGAATATCTAATGAAGTGTGAGATCCAGTATACAGGTTATGGGTTTGTGATGCTTTGCTTGAACTGAACTGAGGATGCACCTATGTGGATGATAATGGATCGGGATCATAAGGCTTGGAATGTATTATCATTATGTGGTTTGATCATGGATAGACTAGATCTGAATACTGACGCATGTTTTATTATGCAAATGTTATGATCTGGGTACGATTGAATTCTGAAATAGCTATGAAGTTTTTAAGTTAGTATTTGTAGATCTGTACGCGGGTTAGATTTGGTAAAAGCACATATACACGCTAGTTCGGTTCATCAGAGTAGCGTATACATTATGAAATATGATATCTGAATTTGCAGTTGGTTCTAGTGGTTGTTGCAGAGTTTTGGGTTCTGCTCTATGTTCTGGTGACTGTGTTTTGATGACAGGCCTTCAGTGATTCAGTTGTGAGTGATTCGGAGATTGATGATTGAGTATTCAATGATTGGTTAATACAATGGTTGTATTGCAGTGGTGATTGTTTTTGAGCTTCATTGTTGCTAATGGGTCCAGTATGAAAATTGGATGAAACGTGGCCTTTCAGAATGTGGTGTTGTGTTCTAGGAGTATCCAGTCTGAAAATTTATGAAACGTGGTCCTCAGAGGAAGAGAGAAGGTCGTAACCTTCTGTAGGATGGCGCCTACGAACTAGTAAACATATCGATTAGTACAAGAACCAAGGGGTTGTAGCTCCCTTCCAGTAGCAGCTGGAAAACAAGTGAAGGTTGTAGCCTTCAGTAGGCCGATGCCTACGTACTAGTAAATATATCAGCTAGTACAAGAGCCAAGGGGTTGTAGCTCCCTTCTAGTAGAAGCTGGAGAATGAAATAAGGTTGTATCCTTCTACAGGTGGGTGCCTGCGTACTGGTATGAGTTTGCGCTAGTACAAGATTGTAAACAGGTTTTTCTTAAATTAAAGGAAGACAACAGCAGGTGGTTTTTGTCCCGCATTAGGTTTCCACCTTATATCTTGGTGTTCATGTGTGTGATGATCTGTTCTATTTTTACTGCACTTGGTTACTGTTTATATGGTTAATGAAGTTCTGATGCACTAATTAAAGATCAACATATAATGAATTAACTGAATCATAAGTTTTCTGGATATACGCCAGTTGCATTAAACATAGTTGTGTGTACACGCGAGTTCCCTTAACTGAAGTAGTGTATATGAATCTGATTATGGAAATGAAAAAGTTATTGATTTGCTAACACTGATTCACCCCCCCTCTCAGTGTTATTTCCAACAACATCTTCTTTACTTAAAACGACTTGATGAAACTCGTCGACTTGCTTCGTTGGTCATTGAAGCATAAAAGAAGCGAGTGAAAGCTCACTTCAATTAGACAGTCAATCCACATTCCTTCATTGAAGGGGATTTAGTCCTATTGTATTATCAGGCTCATGATAAATTGGAGGTAGGCAAATTCAAACCCATGTGGCATGTGCCCTACATTGTGAAATGTGTTTTGTAAAAAGGTGCCTATGATCTGATTGATTATCAAGGCAATCCTTTAGATAAGCCTCGTAACGGGCTTTATCTCAAGAAGTATTATGCATGAGTCTTTCATGCATTTCTATGTACATAGTGGTTTTTCATTTTTGTACATGTTTGGCTTGGTTTGTAAACGTTTTTTGCTTATTATGTCCTTTTTCTTCTTACGCAGATGTCTGTTGCACCTTATGTCGGTTTCGCTGATGGTGCTTATCGCAGTACCCAGAATCTTTCCTCTGCGGCGTGGGTGATCTATAATCCTCATGGTGAGTTGGTAGATCTTCAAGGTGTTTGTCTAGGATGCACTATGAACAATGTCACTGAATATAGTACAGTCATTAAGTTATTGACTGAGACCTTTGCCCTCAATATTCACGCTTTGATTGTAAACCTAGACTCACAGCTTGTTGTTCTCCAGCTCAACGGGCGTTATTTCGTCAGAAACCCTCACATTTTAAGGTTGTATTTATGTGTTTGTTTATTGGAAATGAATTTTGATTTCATTACATATCAACGCATTCTTAGAAGGCTAAATACATTAACAAATGCATTGGCAAATCATGTATTAGATATACATTTGCGACATTTATAAAAGTAAACAATGAGACATAGTAATTTCATAAAACAAGACATAGGTATGAATATATATATATATTGTGTGTTGCACATCGTAGTGCTCAAAAATATGTGTCTAGGTTGCATCATGAGACAACATGTCTCTCAAAAATTGCAAAAAATAAACATAGGGGTCTACTCTGCATGATGCTCCCTATAACACACCACTGCTTGGACGACACGTCTGAGCAGTGGTTGGATCCTGTTCAACACACCTATTGTGTGTCACTGGTACCGTTGAGGGACTTCCTTGAATCTCACATAGTTCGGGATCCCCTCCTTCAGGCCCTCCAGGTCTTGGGAAATCTCGTCCTCTACATCTCCACCAGGAGGAGGTAGCTCGAACTCCCTCTCAACTCTGCAAGTAATGGGAGATAAACCTACAGGTCTTTCTGGTACAAAATCTGCAAAATTGAAGTATAATAATCAGGACACATATATAAAAAATATTAAATTATAAAACTCTCTCTCAAAAAAAAAATGAGTTTGTTTCCTTTGTCATGCTAGTGTTCCCCAGGTGGGAGTACTAGGTCTGGGTCACCCCTGAAGTTCATCCCAGCATAAGGCCAATCCTCTAAAACAATGAGCTAGCGATCTAGCCACTCGAAGAACTCTGGTCTCCATGACATCTGTTGGTTGCCGCCTCCTAGAGGCATCAAAATGGCCCAGCGAATGATCCGTGGTTCCTGTGGTGGTGGCCATGTCACAGCCACTTCATATCTCTGGAAGATGGGGAGCCGTTCAAAGATGAACGGTACGAGGATTGAGCCGTATCCAAACTATTTGGTGTCTCCTCGCCGGCGTTTTGTCAGCTGCCATTTGAGTTTTTCTACTACCGCCTCAGCCCAATTGAACACCTTAGGATTTAGGCAGTCAATGGCCAACCAGAGTTGCATTTTGGTGGCCTCGTGTGGGGCCTGCGAACCAGCTGCTCTAGTGATGGTGGAAAGAAGGACTCTGAGGGACAAGTCCGCCACTATGGAAATCTTTAGTTTGCCCCCCTTATCCGATTTTTGGGCCTCTAGACACATCCTCCCTATGAGCATATCCATTGTTTCCCCTGTGATCTGGGTACCTGTCATTCGGGGCCTTTCCCCCCTCCGTGATAACCCTGTCAAGAAATAGATGTCGTTGGCATCAATTTCTAGCTCTTGCCCCCGGATGTTGAATTTCCCCTCATTCAGATCCCATGCTCCAACTAGATATTGGAGTAGGTCTAGTTGTGCTCTCAGACAGGGCACCATAAAAAATTTCAGAAGCCCGCAATTTCAGAGCACGTCCAAGCAATTTGGATCCCCCATGGCCAATTCATCATCATTGCTATGTTCCCGTTCCTTCCACTCAATCACCATGATTTTATTCCTGTAAACACACACATTGTAATCATAAGCACTCTATTTGTGTTTTAAACCATGTGAAGTGGCTTAATTTTTGAGAAATTTTGATTATTGACACTCGTCGCGCCTGTTTTTCAAACAGGTGCGCCGAGCCAAAATCCACTGTTTAGAAAATTAGGTCTCTTCGCGACTGTTTGGTGTACAGTCGCGATGAGCTTGATTTCTCTCCATTGGAGATTTTTGTTCGTTACAATCCTAAGTTGGTGACCCGCGACGACCGCCGCGAACATCCTCATTCCAAAATCTTCCTATATGACGGCTAAAATTACCCAAAAACGAGCTACATTCTATCTAAAAATGCAGGACAAAGTGGAGTGCCTACCTGGACTGGACGAATTTGCTAACAAGCTTCTGAAACTCCTCTAGTCGATCGTTGAAATCGCCAATGCACGAGAGTAAATTTCTCACTCCAAGGTAACAAGGTAAAAAGTAAATTGATTTTTACCTCATGTCCCTTTTTATAAGCTTTTTGTAAAATTAGGGTTTTTTGGTCTATTTTTGAGTATTTCATGCATGTTTACATCGAAAACAGATCTTACACTTGCTTTTGTTCCGCATCAGGTTCCGAATTACTCTGGAGATGATTCACGAGTTGTGTTTTATACTTCTTCAAACTCAGTAAAAACACAAAAAATTCCCTTTTAGAGTCATCTTTAAGCTCTTTTCTGACTCATGAAACATGAAAAGATCGTCGAGCTCTTGTCACTTCGAACTCTTTAAAGGCTATGAAATGTCATCTACCCAGTATTAGTTTACCCCTTTTACGGACTGGGATAGATTACTTACGAAAAAGGTATACGTTGATTTCTCACGGTCAATAGGTTCCCTTAGGTATTGTTTTCTACCTTTTTGGATTTGAGGGACAAATTTACGAAAAGGGACCTTTGGAGTTTTCTTTTCTGTGCCTTTTTCAAACTCTCTAAATATGAAAAAGACTCCGAGTTTTACCTATGTCGGACTCGTTAAATCCTGACGACATTAGACTTGTCATTATGAAGAGACCGAGCTTCGCCTTCCTAGGGCTCGTTAAAAATTGACTAGGTCGGATTTGTCCAAAGGACAAACTCACATTACAAGCATATGCTATCCCCTTCAAGCTTGTGTTTCAAAAATTATTGGGGTACTCGCCAACAATGGTGGGGGGAAATTTGGAAGTAGTCTGTTGGTTGTATTAATTACAGTAGCTTGTCACTCTTGAGCATCGACACTCTTTATGCTTCGTGTCGGGGTGGGATATCCTCACTTTATCGTTGGCCTTTCGGCTTTGGGTCATCCATTTTTCCTCATTCCATCCGATCCCCGTTGCATCGTCACGACCTTTGATCCCTTGGTTCCAAAATGCTACCACACTCTAGAGTCATGTCGTCGATATGTTCAAGAGCTTAATCCTTCTGCAGTTTGTGCCCTTACAGATCTTCCTCTAAATATCTATTTCATCAACATTTATCTTGTTCCTTTGTCTCGCGTCAATGATGTGGGAAATATTATAGCCCTCCTTCCATCGATCGCTTCTTGTCGACCTCAGCTCATTATCTAGGAATTTGATCTAGAGACTCTTGTCTGGTACCTTGGAGCTTGCATGCCTTAATGGCAAGTTCTTCGCATTCGACGACAGACTTTCATCATCAGCCTTTGATTGAGTTATTTCACGGGTGTTCGACTTCAAATCATTCTTCACACTTCGTGGATTGTACTAGTTGGTACCTTGAGAACCATTGAAATTACTAGTGGTCTCTCTTGTGCTTGTTAACTGTTTTCATCATTGACCGATAATGAGGCGATTTTCTAGTATGCTTGACTTAAGCACATCTTTTTTGCATATTAGAGTTTGTACCATTGATCTGGTTGGGATTCAAGACCCTGGGTCTAGATTACATGAGCCCAGGTTGCGCGGATTGGTTCATGATTGTACACATGACTCTGTTGATTGGATAGTTGCGACCATACCTGAGTCTTTTGTATGGTCCTTTTGATTGGGTGGTTGCGTCCATACCACAAATAATTTATGCTTATCTTATGGATGGTTGCGCCCATGCCTTATGCACATATATTTCCTTTCACTATGTACTCATGTATCAGAGATATCAATTGTATTTGCGTTGCAGGTTCTCTGCGATGGTGTTCTGTTTTAGTTATGGATTTGTAAAGCATTTCACCCCTCCTACTCTCTCGACCTTCATGCTTTAGGGGGCATCTATTACACCGTAATTTGTCACTAACCTTGCATTCCCTAATTTTGGACATTGCTGGTCTGTGTTATTGACATCTGCCTTATGTCATGTTGCAAATTATGTGTCAAGGTCTTCCTTATCATCTCAGGAAGAATATTTTAGTTTACTTCTCCTGGAGCAGATCCTTTTTTACTTGTGTTTCTGGGTCGTCGCGAACAACAGTTGTTCTACCTGTGAAGATGGTCAAGATTGCACTAGCCCTAGAGAAGTCTTCGCTCTGTCTATGTGTTGCGCCAACGACGAGATTCTTTTGGCAAGTTTTTTAAACAACTTGTTGAATCTTCGAAGTATAACAGCTTCATGGGCGGTCCTAGGTTGGTTGTTAGATCAGATGAGCTTGCATCTCTCTTTTGGTGTAGTTGTTCCACCTTTTGTGCAACCTCTCAAAGAGATAAACTCTTTCTCCCATATTTTATGGAAGCTTCTCCTCCTATAAATACTTCCTCCATGACTGAGATTAGCTAGCTTCAGAATCCAAGAATTCAATAGTAAGAGTAGAGAGTTTTCGCTAGTGTGTGGAAGTAGCCTCTTATGTAACTCAGCTTGGGATGGCTTTGAGTGGAGTTAACTTGATTATAAGAGTATTCTAGTATTAGCCTTTGGGTAGGAGAGATATTTGTTCATATTTTGGGAGACAGTATACGAGTGAATGCTTGTGGGGACATGCTGATAGGACCCTTCGAGGAGGCCTACGATGTCAAGGTTTGGTTGTAAGTTCTACTTTGATTTATATTAATACAAATTAGCAGCTTATTTCCTATATCATATGTCTAAATGCGTAATGATAGCTTGAAGCTCCTTGACTCTTTAAGAAGATAGTTTTTTTCATACTCTATTATGCTCGTGGTTGTGTTCTGTATGTTGATGTTAGGTACAAGTGATTAGAAGAACGAAAGCTGGAGCAACACAACAAGAACTCCATCGAATGACAGTTTGAAGGTAAGCATTCATGGCATCAAATTTCTATGGAAATTTGCTTTGCTATTGTCTTTTCTGTGACTAGACCCACCCTATGTTGGGTTGTGTTATATTCTTTCCACGTAGTTAATAGGGGGTTTGAAGGGCACCCGTAACCCCACTTTATGGGGTCCGAGGCAGCGCCCCGGAAAATTTTGGTTTTGGACAATATGTTAGGTTGGGCGGACCCACCTATGGTTTTGTGCATGATTTTCGCACATGTTTTTTGGACGCGATGGTTTTCGGTCCATGGTATTGGATGCTTTGGCATGTATAAATATGTATTGTAACATTAAAAGGAACAATAATGAAAAATCAAGCTGGTAGTCCCGGTTTTGGGATCCAGGGAAAAATATCTGTGCATATGTGTTTTATGGGTTATGCTCTCGCATTGTTTATTTTCTTTGTTTAAGAATTCGTATGCAGGTAATTTCTGTACAGGGTTAAAACCTACATTTGGTATCAGAGCTGTTTTGGCTTCAAGGGGACGCCTTTGTTGCTGAGGGGTTTCGCTCGGGCCTGTGGTAGACCCTATTCAGTGGGAGATCTGCGAGATCGATTATGGTGGTGAAAGAAGATGGTGAGCAGTGGAAAGATAGAGATTGAGAAGTTCAATGGTCAGAATTTTGAGTTGTGGAAACTCAATATGGAGGATCTGTTGGTGGATAAAGATCAGTGGATCGCGGTAGATCCGGGTATTAAACCATCGGGAGTGACTGATGAAGAATGGAAGAAGTTGGATCAGAAGGCAAAGAGCACAATACGATTGTGTGTCTCGGATTTAGTATTGTTGAATGTATCAGGGGAAGCTACGGCAAAGGCTTTGTGGGTCAAGTTAGGGACTTTGTACCAATCTAAGTCTCTGGTGAATAAACTGTTCCTGCGGAAAAAGCTGTATAACCTGAGGATGAAAGATGGAGACTCGGTGACAGAGCATCTGAATGCGTTTAATACTGTGGTAAGTCAGTTATTATTTGTTGATATTAAAATTTCAGATGAAGATAAGTGCATCAGTCTGTTGTGTTCTCTACCAGATTCGTGGGATAGTCTGGTTATTGCAATAGGTAGCAATGCAACTACTTTGCAGTTTGATGAAATAGTCTCAGCCTTGCTGACGGAGGAGATGAGACGGAAAAATATGGACAACCAGAATGGTGATGCCTTGTTTGTACGAGGACGGTCCCAGAACAGAAACAAAAATAAGTCATCGAGTGGGAGATCTAAATCTAGAGGGAGATCTAAATCTCCAGGAAAACCTACAAAGGTGGTGTGCTGGAAATGCGGAAAGGAAGGGCACTTCAGAAGGGATTGTAAATCTAAAGCTCCTGATAAAGGAAAGGGATCTAATGATGCTCCTTCTGCAGAGGCGAAAACCACCTCAGATGAAGGTGGGGATGTGTACTTGCCTTCTTCAAGTACACATGTAGATCATGAGGCATGGTTGATTGACTCAGGTGCATCCTTTCACTTCACTCCCCATAGAGAGTGGTTCTGCGAGTATGAGAAATACGATGGTGGTGATGTCTTCTTAGGAGATGATAGAAAGGCTAGAATCATTGGTCGGGGAAAAGTAAAGTTGAAGTTGCAAGGTGGAAGGGTTAGAACACTTCCGGGTGTTCTACATGTTCCTGCATTGGCCAGAAATCTGATTTCTGTAAGCAAGTTGGATGATGCAGGTGTAAAGACGGTGTTCGAGAAAGATACCTGCAAGATGGTTCGAGGAGCACTGATATTAATGCGAGGAGTTCGGATTGGAACTCTGTACAAGCTGCAAGGTAGCACTGTTGTTGATGGGTGCAATAGTTCTATGGTTCCTGAAAATGGAGTAGAGAATCTAGTGGTCTCTGGAGAGAAGACCATGTTGTGGCATCAAAGGCTTGGACATATTGGAGAGAAGGGCCTTCGAATACTTCATGGTAAAGGTTTGGTAGAAGGTATGAATAATAGCTCTCTGGATTTTGATTTCTGTGAAAATTGTGTATATGGGAAGCAGAATCGGGTGAGTTTCCCCTCTAGTGGTAAGAGGACGAAACAGATATTAGATCTTGTGCACAGTGATGTGTTTGGACCTGTGAAGGTTCCATCACTGGGTAAGTCTGTGTACTATGTATCATTCATAGATGACTTCTCAAGGAATACATGGATATATTTTCTTAAGAAGAAATCTGAAGTCTTTAACATGTTTAAAGAATTTAAGGCTCTGGTGGAAAATTAGACAGAGAAGAAGATAAAGGTGCCGAGGACAGATAATGGTGGAGAATTTTGTAGCAAGGAATTTGAAGAATTTTGTAAGAAGTGTGGTATAGCATGGCAGAAGACTACTCCATATACACCTCAGCAAAATGGAGTCGCAGAAAGAATGAACAAGACGTTGATGGAAAGGGCAAGAAGCATGCTCAGTGGTGCCGGGTTAGGACAGGAATTCTGGGCAGAGGCGGTGGATACTGCATGTTACCTAATCAACAGATCACCTTCATCAGCGTTGGAGGATAAGACTCCACAAGAAGTATGGACTGGTAAGAAACCCTCTCTTTCACATCTAAGGGTATTTGGATGTGATGCATATGTTCATGTTCCAAAGGAGAAACGAACCAAGTTGGATAGTAAATATGAAAAGTGCATCTTTATTGGGTATAAGGATGGTTTAAAGGGTTATAAACTTTGGAACCCAGTCACACGGAAGGTTGTGTACAGCCGAGATGTGTTGTTCAGAGAGGTAAAAGATGTTATTCAACATGAAGTCCAACCAAAGGAACCTGAGAAGATAGAGTTTGAGCCAAAGGAGGAAGAATCAGACTCTACAACAGAGGAGGAATCAGAAGATGAAGAGCCACAAACTCCGGCTGTGAGAAGATCAGTTCGAGAAAGAAGGCAGCTAGAAAGGTATAGTCCATCTTTTTTCAGTTCAAATTTTGCTTTGTCTGTTACTGATAATGATCCCAAAACTATGAAGGAAGCAGTGGATTCAGAGGATGGAAAACTCTGGAAAGAGGCCATGGTCGATGAAATGGCATCTTTGCACAAAAATGAGGCTTGGGATCTGGTGGAGTTGCCGGCTGGAAGGAAACCCATTGGCAGCAAATGGGTGTTCAAGAAGAAGACAAATGCAGAAGGAAAGGTGGAGAAATACAAAGCTTGGTTGGTAGCAAAAGGTTATTCCCAGGTGCTGGGAATTGATTTTGGTGATATTTTTTCTCCTGTTGCCAAGGTAACTTCTATTAGATTACTTTTATCTATTGCTTCTACTTTTGATTTTGAGGTAGAATAGATGGATGTGAAGACAACATTTCTTCACGGGGATTTGGAAGAGGAAATCTACATGAAGCAACCTGAAGGCTTTGCGGTGAAGGGTAAGAAAGAACTGGTATGCAAGTTAAAGAAGTCTCTGTATGGGTTAAAACAGTCACCAAGGATGTGGTATCAGAAATTTGATACATTTATACGGGGACTTGGCTTCACTAGAAGCAAAGCAGATCATTGTGTGTATTTTAAATTAATTGGTGACCGTATTATTTATCTGGTCTTGTATGTGGATGATATGTTGCTGGTTGGAAATGACAAAGAAATTATCCAGGATTTGAAGACCCAATTGTCCTCCAAATTCGACATGAAAGATCTTGGTGCTGCAAACTATATTTTGGGCATGGAAATTAAAAGAGATCGGTCAAAGAGGAAGCTCTGGTTAAACCAGAGGAAGTATGTCGAGACAATACTCCAGAGGTTTAATATGCAGGATAGTAAACCGGTGAAGGTTCCTATTCCTGTAGGTGTGAGGTTATTTGCTGAACAGTGTCCCAAGACACAAGAAGAGGAAGAGGACATGTCCCGTGTTCCATATGCAAGTGCAGTGGGTAGCCTGATGTATGCAATGGTCTGTACTAGACCAGACATTGCACATGCAGTGGGAGTATTGAGCAGGTTTATGTCAAAACCTGGGAAGGAGCACTGGACAGCAGTGAAGCGGGTTTTCAGGTATTTGCGTGGCACTAGTGATTATGGTTTGTGCTACCAAGGAAGACCAGGATTGGACAGAGTGTTGGATATTCATGGCTTTGTTGATGCAGACTGGGCTGGAGATCTGGATCAAAGAAGATCTACAAGTGGGTATGTGTTTAACCTATTTGGAGGTGCAGTCAGTTGGATGAGTAAGAAACAATCTGTAGTGGCACTATCAACTACAGAGGCAGAATACATGGCAGCCACTCATGCAAGCAAGGAAGCAGTTTGGTTGCAGAGATTGTGTTCAAGTATGGGGTTAGTACAGGGAGCTATAAGAATAGACTGTGACAGCCAAAGTGCAATTTTCTTGGCAAAGAACCCTGCTTATCATTCAAAGACAAAGCACATTGATGTTCAATATCACTTTGTGAGGGATATGATAGAAGACAGAAAGGTGTTGCTGGTAAAGGTGGACACTTTGAAAAATACTGCAGATGCATTGACAAAATCTGTGAGCTCTGAGAAGTTCTCTTGGTGTAGAGAAGCAATGGAAATTTTGGTTTTGGACCATATGTTAGGTTGGGTGGACCCACCTATGGTTTTGTGCATGATTTTCTCACATGTTTTTTGGACGCGATGGTTTTCGGTCCATGGTATTGGACGCGATGGTTTTCGGTCCATGGTATTGGATGCTTTGGCATGTATAAATATGTATTGTAACATTGTAAGGAACAATAATGAAAAATCAAGCTGGTAGTCCCGGTTTTGGGATCCAGGGAAAAATCTTTGTGCATATGTGTTTTATGGGTTATGCTCTCGCATTGTTTATTTTCTTTGTTTAAGAATTCGTATGCAGGTAATTTCTGTATAGGGTTAAAACCTACACCCTAGGGCTAGAGGGGTTACCTCTTTCCGTAGAGGGAACTTGCCCATGTCACATGGAGAAGGGCGACATAATACCAAAATACTTGAGTAGGTTCAACCAATGTCAGGATGAACTTGGGAGTATTGGTATTACAGTTTGTGAAGATGATTTGTTCATCCTAGAACTTCTAGGCCTTCCTAAGAGCTGGCACAACTGCCAAGATTCCGTAAATTAGAGGGAGCATTTATCAAAGTGGGAGCGTTTGTGGTCTGAATTGGTGCAAGAAGAGATAAGTTTGAGCACCAGAGATGGAACCTCATCCAAGCATGATGATAGGGAGAATTGTGCCTTCGCTGGAAAGGTGAAGAAAGGGAAAGGAAATAAATTCCAATCCAAAGGATATTCTAGTCAGGGCGGCAAGAAGAGGGACATGTTGAATATTAAATGTTTTCTTTGTCATGATATGGGACACTATGCCATGAAGTGTACACAAAATAATGCCGGAAATAATCCCTTAGGAGGAGCGGAAGGCGAAGCTCTTGTTTCACAATTCGATTTGTATTTCACCCTCATTGGTTGCATTGTGACATTAGTGATGGGTAGTGTGTGATATCTGGATAGTGGAGCCTCATTCCATATGACCGACAACAAACAATTTTTTAGTGACTTGGAGGAGAAGGACCTCCATATCCACATTGAAATGGGAGATGATGGAAGGTATAGTGTGACTGACATTGGTACTGTTAATTTTTATTGGGATACTAGTTCTCCTCTCACATTAAAATATGTCATGTATGTTGCAGGTCTGAAGAATAATTTAGTTTCGGTTTCTATGTTGGAGAACAGTGGCTACGATGTGATATTTAGAAAATTAAAGGTTTTCCTTTGTCACATGGCCACAGGACAAGTGAAGCAGATCGGGGTTCGGGTGAAGAACCTCTACAAATTGGATGTAGAAGATTTTTCAACATTGAGCACAAAAGCAGAGAAGGTGCAAAGGTGAGACATCGATGAATTATGGCATAGAAGATTGAGCCATCTTCTCCATGGAGCTTTGAAGCTCATGCAGTAGATTTCTACAGGACTTCCCATGGGTGCACTAAAGCAGAGAAATACATGCAAAGGGTGTACATTGGGGAAGTACACCAAATTCACCTTTCATGATAAAGATAGTCTAGCACAAGAGATCCTTGAAATATTTCACTCAGATGTGTGTGGATCATTCTCGACAACCTCCATGACCAAGCATAGGTATTATGTAATATTTGTAGATGATTTCTCATGCAAGTGCTGGATTTTCTTCATGCAAAACAAAGAGCAAACATTCTCTAAATTTTGTGAATTTAAAGCACTTGTTGAGAAATAAACGCTCTTAGGAGTGATAACAGTGAAGAATATGTGTTGAATGAATTCAATAAATTATGTGCATCAGAAGGCATTTGATGGGAGTTAATAGCACCCCATAACCCATAATAGAATGTGGTGGATGAAAGGAAGAATAGAAGTATTGTGGGAGCTACATGGGCGATGTTACATGATCAGGGCCTACCGTTGCACTTGTGGGTTGAAGCATGCAACACAACTGTATATGTACAGAACAAGAGTCCTCATCGGATTCTCGGGATGAATAAACTAGAAGAAGATTATTCAGGTAAGAAACCAGATGTGGCACACTTCAGTGTCTTTAGTTCATCAATTTATTATCATTTTTGCAAGGATTCAAGGAAAAGATAGAACTGACCCCTGAGTTGGGCATATTTGTGGTGTAGACTGATACACTTCACAACTATCATGTGTCCCTGCCATTTCACAGGATGATAGTGGTTCATAGAGATGTGAAGTTCGATGAAGATAATTACATGAGATGTTCCCTTGAGAGGGAGATTCAATTGCATGTAGATGAGGATATTTTAGCTCCAATGGAAGAACCTCAGGATGATGTGGAGGAGCCACATGCAAAGGAGCAGAGAGTGGAAGCACCCAGTCATGAAGATACTTCCAGAGATGGAAGGAAGCACACCAGAGAATATAACAAATTGATGCATGATTCTGGAGAGAATTT
This sequence comes from Pinus tabuliformis, assembly GCA_031772625.1. Lineage (NCBI taxonomy): Eukaryota > Viridiplantae > Streptophyta > Pinopsida > Pinales > Pinaceae > Pinus > Pinus tabuliformis. The sequence continues at coordinate 679,004,429 of CM062807.1, forward strand.
GGGAGAATCCACATCACAACACAAGCATAGGAGGTCACTTGATTGGTACACTTGATACATGGATCTAATGAGCGAGAGTGTAGAGATTGAGCCACCATCATTCAAGTAAGCAGTGAAACAACCAATATGCATTGATGCCATGGTAGAGGAGTATGACTCCATTATTAGAAACAATGTTTGGGAAGTGGTCCCAATACCAACAAACAAGTTAGTGGTGAGTTATAGATGGATTTGTAAGGTAAATAAAAAACCATATGGGAGTGTCGAGAAACACAAGGCAAGATTTGTGGCAAGAGGGTTCTCTCAAGTGGAGGGAATTGATTACACGGAGACCTTTTATCCAGTATAAAGGTACTTTTCAATAAGATCTATTCTATCACTTTCAACGCATATGGAATGGAAGATACATTAGATGGATGTGAAGACATCATTCCTCAAAAGATTGATTGAGGAGGAGGTGTACAATGAGAAGCCAAAAGGATTTGAGACCTTCAAAAGGTAGTTGCATATGTGCATACTCAAGCGAGCATTGTATGGATTGAAACAAGCATCTCATGCTTGGTACACCAGGAGCAACAACTATTTCACCAGGCTGGGCTTCACCAAAAGTGAAGCAGACGCAAACCTTTACCATATTGTGGTTGAAGGTAAATTGTTGATTATAGTATTATATGTCAATGATTTAATTCTAACAGGTGATGAGAAGCTGGTAAAATCTTGTAAAGAGGATCTTGAAAGATAATTTAAGATGAAGGACTTGGGGCTCATGAATTATTTCCTTGGTATGGAAGTATGGCAAGGAGATGAGGAAATGTTTTTAACTCAAGGAAAGTATGCCAACAAGATAATGAAGAAGTTCCACATGGAGAGAAACAAACCCATGGAGACTACTCTAACAGAGAGTTGGAGGAAGGAAGGTGTTATTTCAGGTGAAGGAGTGGAGGCTACTATTTATAGGCAGCTTGTGGGTTCACTTATGTATTTGGTGAACACATGATTAGACATATGTTTTGCAGTTAACTAGCTTAGTCAAGCAATGGTTAAGCCAACCAAAATCTATTGGAAGGCAGCTAAACATGTGATCCGAATTAGATCCATAGAAGACTGTCAAAGAACCATGACTGTATCAGGTGGGAACAAAACTCTAAAGAATCCAAAGCAGTGATCAAAAACACGTTGAACCAGTGGCAATGGTAGCTAGCATGGAAACAGAGGTGGATTTTGATGTGCAATTAGCATGCATCGCTGAGCGAACAGGGACGAAATGGAGGAAGCCCGAGCACTCGGTCGCGTTGGAGTCAGAGAACCGCGAGCGGAAAAGGTAAAAGCACTAAAAGTACAAAGGTGGGACCCGTGCTCTAGAAACCAGCGGTATTGATCGGGGTGCCCTTGAATGGTAAGAGGTTTTGGACGAGAGCGGAGTGATTCCATACATCGATCGACACGTGGCAAGTGGAAGTGAGATAAAACCACCGTTGATCGTGCACTATTGGTCGAGCAAGTCAACCATGTGAAATGTGCGTATGGCGTTAGATCTGGAGGGCCCAAATTGGACGGCTGAGATTGCGCTCGATGGAAGAAGCGGATTCGACGAAGGAATATGCCGCATTTTAGAAGGATTTGGAATCCATTTGACTGCCACGGTGGAGGAAGAATGCATCCACAACGTAACTGAAGAAATGATTCAATGAAGCATGCTGGTGCCGCTTAGAGGAGGACAAGTGGCGACTCCCTGAGAATTCATGATGACGCCGAATAGGGAACTCCAAGCGCAGCTGCAGAAGGTGAATCGATAGAGGTGTAAGAGGAACCAAACAGGCATTGGGACAAATGGCTAAAAGCCATGAACAAAGACAATCGAATCAGCTGGGAAGTTAGACAGCTAGTCAAAGTCGAGAGACGAAGAAGTGGAACAATGAACCCTGAGAGGAGGACTGAACACAGAGAACAGTGAAGCAAAAGTAGAAGAAGGCAGAGGGTCGAGCTGACTAAAGGTAGCATCGAGCACCAGAGAGGCTTGAAGATTCAAGCCATCCCATAGAGGAATTCGTCTGGAACTGAGCATCACATTTGGCTCTTTCCACTGTAGACCAGAAGGTCACAGAGTTGGTAGGAAGTAGAAGAGTCTGTGCACTCCAGTGGTTTGGGGAATCCAAGAACCACCCTGCCAAGAAAAACCTGCTTCAGGAGAACTCACATTGAGTCCCTGTATTGTAATTTCTCTACTTAAGACAGAATAAAACAAGGCCACCACTGAAAGCTGGACCAAAGATGTAGCCCTGGAGAATAGGGTGAACTCCTTATTAAAATTTCTTGTGTCTTTGTATTTTCTTACTGCATTTCTCTGTTGTCTCTCCATTTAAATGTCTGTGTATTGGCAATCTGATCGATCTGTTGCTTAAATAACACAGAACACACACTAGCACATGAGTCTGTAATACCTTTATTTAATAAATCTTTAACTGATGTCACTCATAGGGTGAATATTAGATCAAGTGGTATCAGAGCTCTAGGCTGTAAGGTTAGACAAGCTTGTGTTGGTTTAGCTATGAATGCTCACAAGATCAAAGCTCAAATTAGGAGAAGGAGAGTTGGTGGAAACTAGTACTGAAATTGGGAGAGTCTATTCTCGGAAGATAATGTCAGAGGAAGGTTCTATTGGGCCAAACCCTCAATTCATAGAGAGTTTCCTAGATATAAAGTCTATGGTAGAAGAAATGTACAGAGACTTTAGAAAGTGTAAGGTGGAAGATTCATCAGGTTCTAAACAAGATGAAGAAGAAGATGAGTCTCACTCCCATTACCACTCCAAAGGAAAGGGGAAAGAGGAAAGCTTTCTCACACCTCCTAATAGCCCTGTTCATAATAAGAAAGCATCTTTGATTAAGCTAGATGTCAAATTTGATTTGCCTATATATGATGGAGAGTTAAATGCTAAAAAATTGGAAAATTGGATTGGAAAAATTGATGTGTATTGCAGGTTACAGAACATAAACTCAGAAAAGTGTAAGATTCAGTTGGCAAGCCTACGCCTAGGAGGCACTGTCTTGGTTTGGTGGGAAGGCAGAACCCAAGCTGATATGAAAAGACATGGTAAGACCATCTCTGTTTGGAGTGAATTTGTTTCTGCAATCAAAAATCAATTCTATCCATTGGCCTACATGCAACACGCTATGATGAGTTGGCAAACTCTTCGACAGTTGAAAGGGAAAAGCGTACAAGGGTATACTCAAGAATTTAGAAAGAGAGAATTGATGTTGGGTATCTCATTAGACTCACCAGAGACTCTTTTGAAGTACATTGGTGGTCTACACAACTACATGAGGCATACCATCCTCATGTTTAATCCCACTAGTATAGGTAAGGTATCTGTACAAGCCACTCATCTAGAAGCTAGAGGAAAGAATGGAAATCCAGAAGTTGGGGGACCATCCCAACCCACTGTAAGTAAGAGCAAGGAGAAAAGAAAGCAGAAGTGGAAAGCAAGGAAGGCTAACACTGCACAAAAAGCCAAAGCTTCATGCATTCACTGTAAAAAGGAGGGGCATGATGATGAGCATTGTTGGATTTTGCATCCAGAGCTGAGACCTAAGAAGTCCAAGGGAAAGAAGAAGAAGACAGCTGCAGCTATTCAAAAAGATTTGGGGTCAGACTTGAGATATGAAACAACTATAGCAGCCATAGGTATAAAAGGTAAGAATTATGAAGAATCTACTAGAAATTCTACTCAATTTGTTATTAATGAAGAAAATGAGAGAAAAAGACATGAGCTTTTCCATATTCGAGTTATTTCCAAAAATCAAAAGATTGATACTTTGTTTGATAGTGGCTCACAACTAAATCTAATTTCTGAAGCAATTGTAAAGAAATTGGGATTAGCAACTACACCTCACAAGAAACCACACCCATTAGGATGGTTGAATGATAAAGCACAACTACAAGTGACTAGACAGTGCAAACTCAAGTTTTCTTTTGGGTCAACATTTGTAGATGAGGTTGAGTTAGACATAATTCCTTTGGATATATGTGGAATTGTTTTAGGAAGTCCTTACTTGTATGATAGAAAGGCTATTTTCTATAGAGCTGAGAACAAGTATCTACTTGTTAAAGATGGAATTGAATACTTTGCAAGAGCTCATAAGCTTAAGAATAATTATACTCTCATAAACTCAGGACAGATGAAAAGAATGGTAAATTCATGCAAAAAATTCTTACTGATGGTTGTAAAGGAAGATAAACCTGATAAAACCAATGTATTTGAGAGCTGTAATGTTGAACAACAAGCTGATATAGAAAAGGTTGTTTCAGAGTATGATGTCTTGTTTCAAGAACCTAAAGGTCTGCCACCCAAAAAGGGAATAGTACATGATATTATTTTGCAGCAAGATGTTCCTTTGCCTAACATTGGGATGCACAGGTTGTCTGCTTTAGAGAATGCTGAAATCAAGAAGCTAGTGCAGGAGTTTCTCGAGAAAGGGTTCATCAGGCCTAGCACATCACCGTGTGGGTCACCAATCATTTTGGTGAAAAAGAAAGATGGCTCATGGAGAATGTGCATTGATTACCGAGCATTGAATAAGATAACAATAAAAAATCGTTATCCCCTTCCTCGCATAGATGATCTCTTAGATCAATTAAAGGATGTTGTTTATTTCACCAAGCTAGATTTGCACAATGGATACCATCAGGTCAGAGTTGCAGAGAAAGGTTCATGGAAGACTGCTTTCAAAACAAAGCAGGGATTGTATGAATGGCTGGTTATGCCTTTTGGCTTAACTAATGCTCCTACTACTTTCATAAGATTAATGAATGATGTACTCAGACCTTTTCTTGATGATTTTGTTATTATGTATCTGGACATTCTAATTTTTAGTAAAATGTGGGAAGAACATTTAAAGCATGTTAAGCAGACATTAGATGTTTTGAAAAGGGAAAAAATTTATGTTAAACTCTCAAAATGTGAATTTGGCAAAACATCTCTAAACTACTTGGGTCATATAGTAGGGGGAGGTGAATTGAAAATAGATTTCTCTAAAGTGGCAGTCATTGTGAACTAACCTAAACCCAGGTCTGCTACAGAAGTTAGAAGCTTCTTAGGAGCAACACAATATTGGAGGAAGTTCATTTCTAACTTCTCCTCGATTGCAGCTCCCTTGCATGCTTTAACAGGATTGAATAAGGTGTTTCAGTGGGGAGGCAAGCATCAGAAAACCTTCAACACCTTGAAAGAAAAAATTAGTACAGAACATGTACTAGTACTACTAGATTTACAAAGACCATTTGAGATCCAAACTGATGCCAGTGTCTATGCCATGGGAGCAGTGTTGACACAACATGGTAAACCCATATGTTATCATTCTGAGACCTTTAATCCTGTAGTAGTTAACTATCCTACATATGATAAAGAATTATATGCATTAGTTCAGAGTATGAAAAAGTGGAAACATTATTTAATGGGTAAAGAGATAGTAATACATATTGATCATCAACCACTTCAATATCTACACTCCCAAACTAAGTTGCAGCAATCAAGACATTATAGATGGATGGGTTTTCTACAACAGTTTCATCTAGTCATCAGATATAAAAAGGGCATACATAACAAGGTTGTAGACATGTTATCTAGACCTGTTATAAATGCATCTACCATACTTAAGCATAATTATGTGCTACATGAAAGCTATATAGATCAATATGCTTAGGATATGGAATTTAAAGATGTATATACAACTTTGAGTCAAGGCAAAAGAGTAGAATAATTGGACTATCATGTGAAGGACCGACTCTTATATCATTGTGGGAAACTCTGCATTCCACAAACCGAGAGAGTAAAGATAATTAGGGAAGCACACACTTCTCTAATATCACGTCACTTTCGGGTAAGTAAAACAGTTGTACAGCTGCAAAGGTTCTGCTATTGGCCGAAAATGAATGAGACAGTTTCTAGATATGTAAGAGGGTGTGCCATGTGTGCAAAAAGAAAGCCCAGCAACAGAAAACTAGGCTTGTATGCTCCATTGCCAGTTCCTTCTCACCCTTGGGAAAGTGTTTCCATGGATTTTGTTGGAGGACTGCCTAAGTCTAGGAAAGGTCATGATTATCTATATGTTGTTGTGGATAGGTTCAACGAAATGTGTATTTTGATACCTTGTAATAAATAGATTATAGCCGAAAAAACAATGAAATTGTTCTGTGAACATGTATGACTTCATTTTGGATTACCCACTTCCATTGTATCTAATCAAGACACCCGATTTGTGGGGAAGTTTTGGTTGAGTATGTGGGAACTGATGGACACCAAACTAAAGAAAAGCATGGCTTTTCATCCACAAACAGATGGCCAGATAGAATTAGTAAATAGAACAGCGATCCAGTTATTGAGAGGTTACTGTAGCAAACATCCTAAGCTTTGGGATGAACACTTTTATTATGTGCAGCATGCTTACAATAGTGCCAAGCACTCTTCTACACAGAGATCTCCTTTTGAGACCTGTGGTCTCCTTTGGATTTTGTCTTTGGTAAAGATACCATGGTTGATGGACATAGTGATGTGGACAAGGCAACTAGTTTCATTGAACAGATCCAGTAGATCCACTAGGAAGTACAGGAACAACTAGAAAGGAGCCAAGCCAAGTATAGGGCTAGGCATGACAAGCATCAGATGGAGCATAGTTTTCAAGTTGGAGACCAAGTCTGGCTGTATATCAGCAAGGACATGATGCAAGGTGAAGGTAAAAAGCTAAAGCCTATTAGGTATGGACCCTTTAGGATAATTGAGAAGATTGGTGAAAATGCTTTTTGCCTTGATTTACCAGCTTACATGCACATCTACTCAGTCATAAATGTAGATTGCTTGAGATTGTTTGAACCTTCAATGATTGAGGACCCGGAAGAGCAGAGTCAATTGCCTTCTATTGATGACCTGCTACCTGAATATCTTGATGAGTTGCAGGAAGACACAGTGCTGAACAGGCAGGTGAGGACAACCCACAGAGGAGATGTGGAGTACCTCAGGATTGGGCTCAAAGGTTCAAATTCGAGTAGTGCAAAGTGGATTGAGATTGAACAAGTGAGAAAGTAATATCCTCACTTAGTCGATGCTTGAAAACCAACTTTTGGTGGTCCAAAATCTTTTTCAATGGGAAGGCCGTGATCCAAATTGGATCCATAGAAGATTGTCAAAGAACCATAACTGTATCAAGTGGGAAAAAAACTCTAAAGAATCCAAAACAATGATCAAAAACACCCTGAACCAGTGCAATGGCAGCCAGTGTGGAACGATGAGGACCTTGGTCAAATGGCGCTGGCTGAGGCCCATGGAGACTGCGCAAGAGGCAAAATTAGCCCTTGGGAGCCACGAATCGGAAACGGAGGTGGATTTTGATGCGCGATTCGTTGGGCGAACAGGGCCGAAATGGAGGAAGCCCGAGCACTCGGTCGCGTTGGAGCCAGAGAACCGCATGCGGAAAAGGTAAAAGCACTAAAAGTACAAAGGTAGGACCCACGCTCTGGAAACCGGAGGTATTGATCGAGGCACCCTTGAACGGTAAGAGGTTTTGGATGAGAGTGGAGCGATTCCATACATCGATCGACGTGTGGCAAGTGGAGGTGAGAGAAAACTGCTGTTGATCGTGCATTATCGGTTGAGCAAGTCAACCGCACGAAATGTGCGTATGGCGTTGGATCTAGAGGGACCAGATCGGATGGCTGAGATTGCGCCCGATGGAAGAAGCAGAATCGACGAAGGAATACACCGTGTTTTAGAAGGATTTGGATTCTGTTGGACCGCCATGGTGGAGGAAGAATGAATCCACAACGTAACTAAAGAAACTAATCGACGAAGCATGCTGGTGCTATTTAGAGGAGGACAAGTGGCCACTCCCTGAGTGTTCATGATGACATTGAATATGGAACTCCAAGCGCAGCTGCAGAAGGTGAATCGGCAGAGGCGGAAGAGGAACCAAACAGGCATTGGGACGAATGGCTAAAAGCCATGAATAGGGACAGTTGAATCAGTTGGGAAGTTAGACATCTAGTCGAAGTCGAGAGACGAAGAAGTGGAACAGTGAACCCTGAGAGGAGGACTGAACACAGAGAACAGTGAAGAAAAAGCAGAAGAAGACAGAGGGCCGAGCTGACCACAGGCAGCATCGAGCACCAGAAAGGCTTGAAGATTCAAGCCATCCCATAGAGGAATCTGTCTGGAACTGAGCATCACATTTGGCTCTTTCCACTATAGACTAGAAGGTCATAGAGCTGGTAAGAAGAAGAAGAGTCTGTGCACTCCAGTGGTTTGGGGAATCTAAGAACCACCCTGCCAAGAAATACTTGCTTCAAGAGAACTCACATTGAGTCCCTGTATTGTAATTTCTCTGCTTAAGACACAATAAAACAAGGCCACCACTAAAAGCTGGACCGGAGACGTAGCCCTGGAGAATAGGGTGAACTCCTTATTAAAATTTCTTGTGTCTTTGTATTTTCTTACTGCATTTATTTGTTGTCTCTCCATTTAAATGTCTGTGTATTGGCAATCTAATCGATCTGTTGCTTAAATAACAAAGAACACACACCAGCACATGAGTCTGTAATACCTTTATTTAATAAATCTTTAACTGATGTCACTCATAGGTGAATATCAGATCAACATGTGTTGAGATACCTCAGAGACACCACTCAGTTTGGTCTTTGGTAAAAATAGACAGAGGGAGTGAAGCTTCAAGGCTTCACAAATGCAGCTTGGATAGGGAGTCCATCAGACATGAAGAACATATCAGGGGGAATCTTCAGTATTGGGTCAAGAAAATTTTATTGGTACAATAAGAAGAAAAGATCAGTTGCACTCAGTTCGACATAATTAGAGTACATGGCTGCTAGTCAAGGAGCTTGTGAGGCTATCTGAATGAGGAAGATCCTTTTTTGGTTATTTGGTCAGAAGATGGATCCTATAGTGATTTACTATGACAAACAAAGTTATATCCAACTCTCGGTGAATCCACTTTTCCATGATCGGTCCAAGCATATTAACATTTGGTATCACCATCTACGAGATTGTGTGCAGAGGAGAATCATGTTGTTGGAGTACATTCCTATAGAGGAACAAGATGCACATATCTTGGCTAAGGCATTTTCAAGAGGAAAATTTGAGTTCCATAGAGGTAGGATTGGGGCATCTGATAATCCCTTTCTTGTTGAGAGGGAGTGTTGAAAATGCAACAAGAAAATCTTGATTTAATTTTGTCCTTGAATTAAATTAGGAATACAATTGTAATTCCACATCATAAGACACTTGTACGAGTTAATTAGGTTAATTTTACTTAGTTGGCTCAATTAATTCGAGTTGAGGGTTTAAATTGATTCATGTAGAGTGTATCCTACTTTATATGAGCCCTGGTTGATTTTATTTTGAGTTGTAATTAATTAATTCAGTTTAACTGAGTTAAAGTTAGTTAAACTAGTTCCAATCAATGGAGGAACTAGTAGGGGGTCAAACAGTGGGGTGTTGCTTCATGTGTTCAACCAGTTAACTGAATTCACTCATAAATAAATCATGCATATCATATTTGAGAGTTACCTAGTTGAGATTGGAGTTCAAGGGCAATGTACTATCAATTGTATAATCATATGAATTGTAAAGGTGGTGCATGCAGTTAGAGGAAGGCCTATGAGGATTGCACAATTCATATTGAGGAATTTCCCTAAGTAATAGGGGGAATAATTCCCACGGAAAGAACACAAGGAAATAGGGAATTGGGCAAGCCAAAATTTGGATAAGTATTGGCCTAGGCTTGTCTAGGAAGTTGTGAGACAGATAGAGATAATGCAGAGGTTGCTCGGGCTTGAGAAAAGCATTGTAATATTCTCATATTTCCTTACTAATGCAATATACAGATAGCAAGGGTTTTTAGTTGTGGATTTCCCTAGGAAATCATTGCATAATGTGTTGACTGAATTCTTTCTCTTGTATGATTCATGATTTCTCGATCGATTAATTGTTTCCTTTGATGAGTAGAGTAGATTCAAGTCTTTTGTTTTATAAAATTACATACGCAGTTTGAATCTACAAGGAATTTCTACATTGCTTGTCCTTTTCCTTCCTTTGCTTGCTTGCTTGCTTTCTTTCTCCTCTTGATTCTCTCTCTCTCTCTCTCTTTATCACTAATTCCAAAACAAAACTGACAAAAGGTTGGGAACTAATCCTCATAATCCTTTTTTTCATTGAGGCCTCTATTTTCTTCATTTTCCTTCTAACTTCCCTCTCAAGAAAATTTGTGTCTCTTCACCTTCCTTTTCTCCTATTTTCCTTTAATTCATAAATAAAATGTCAACTAATACCTCTTTCTCTTTGCCGATTTCCATAGCCATAAATAAACCAAAAGTGATCCCTAGTATAATATTTGTCCACTGTGCAACTTGGAATATGTGTCTCATGACCTTCATCTTATTTTTCCTTTATTAACCTTTATTACATGAGATTTTAACCCAGGGATGTTACAAACCTCTACCCGCTAACGGAACATTGTCCTTGGTGTTCTATCACACCTACAACTAATAAACCACTGAAAAAAAAAAACATAATGCATATGGAGCTTTATAACACAACTCGATATATTATTTACAATGAACAACCACTGCAAACCAACATTACCAACATACATAACAATCATACCACTTATTGGAGCTTTATAATGTAGATCATTATGATATCTAAAACCATATACATATATACATACACATACCAAATCTCATTTGCTTGTCCCAAAAAATAATGAAGGATACAAATCCCACATCTAATCCTCCATCTCCAATGTAGCTTCATCATTCCCAAAGTGCTTCCACTGCACTTTAACTTTCTCTATTGCTCAGTTCCAAAGCATGAGTCATTTATGTTGCAATATGCGCTAAGGTTATGGATGGAATTTTCCCTTTGGAATCAACTAATATACAAACCATTCAATCACATGATCAACATCCCAAAAATACTTCTTAAGAAATGAAACATGGAAAACATCATGGACTTTCATTGCCAGAGGTAGTGAAATTTTGTAGGCCATAGGTCTAATCCTCTCAAGGATCTCAAAAGACCTGTAATACTGAGGTGCCAACTTGGCACATGACCCAATCCTAAAGGATCTCTTCTTGGGATTGATGCGCAAGTACACATTCTCCCCAACATGAAACTCCTTAAATGCCTTGTGTTGATCTGCATATATCTTATGTCTATCCTATGTTGCCTTAAAATTTAATTTAATAACCCGCATTTCCTGTCCATCTCCACCAACATGTCTGGTCCAATCAATACCCTATTCACTGGATCACTCCAGCTACTATGAGTATTACAACTCCACCAGAACAGAACCTCAAATGGGCTCATCTTTAAGGACTCCTGATACCCATTATTACAAGCAAACTCTACCAGGGGAACATACTCTTCCCACTTATGTTGTTGATGCATAACATACATCCTTAACATTTTCTCAAGAATATTGTTGACCCTTTCTATCTGTCCATATATCTGAGGATGATAAGTTGCATTGAAGGCCAAATCTATCCCTAAACTTGCAAATAAAACCTTCCAAAACTTAGAAGTGAACTTCACATCTCTATCAGATAAATCTTCTTGGAAACACCATGAAATCTCACTATCCACTTGATGAAAATTTGAGCTACCTCACTGGCTGAATTCGTATACTTAATTGCAATGAAGTGAGATATCTTACTTGACCTATCAACCACAACCATGATTGAATGATGTTGCTTCAATGTCCTTGGTAATCCTGTAATGAATTCCATGGAAATGACCTCCAATTTCCACTCTTCAATCAGAATCCATTGCAATAAACCACCTATATTCTTACACTCTACTTTTACCTGCTGAGAGTCCAAACATCTCGCAACAAACTTAGGCACCTCTTTCTTCAAGTTCAGCCAATGATAGAATTTCTTAACCACTATCATTGTCTTTTCATATCCCAGCTGACCTAAAGATGACTTAACATGAAATTCCCTCAATATAATTTTCTTGAGCTTACTGTCATCTGGTACATAAATCATGTTCCTAAATCTAACCAATCCATCTGCTGTGAGGTGATACTCCTCATCCCTATCACCTGCACCCTACTGTTGTAACATGTGCCTCAACTGCTGATACTTGTCATCATGTTGTCCTCCCTACAAGATCCACTTCTGTTATTCTATCCCAAATAAATCATTGTTGCAATGTGATTCACCTACACTCTTCTACTAAGAGCATATGCAATCTTATTCTCCTTTCCCTTAATGTACCTGATATTGAAGTAAAACTCACAAAGAGTATCCAACCATATATCTTTCCTAGCATTCAGATTAGGTTGGTAAAATAAGTACCTCAGTCCACTATGATCACTCATCAAGACAAACCTCCTATAAAGAAGATAATGTCTCCACATCTTCAAGGCATGAATGATAACTACCAACTCAAGATCATGTGTTACGTAGTTCTTCTCATGTTCATTCAACTTCCTTGACTCATAGCATACCACCTATCCTTCATGCATAAGGAATCCAAAATGTCCTCTCTACCAAGCATATGTACATACCGCAAACTTTTTATTGGGATCTGTAGTCTTCAAAACCAGAGCATTTGTAAGAAACTGCTCAAAACTAGTTGCACACTCCTTAGTCCATTCAAACTTCTTTTCTTTTCGTTGCAAATATGTATTAGGATTATTCCCATGAATGATATTACCTCATCCACATTCCTAGGAGCTGCCCATTCCATGATAGCTTTGATATTTTTCAGGTCCACTATTATACCTTCCTTGGATCAACATGTCCCAAGTAATGAACTTATGTCTGAAAGAAACTATACTTACTAAGATTGACACAAAAATGATGCTCTCTCAACAATATTAACATTGTTACTAGGTGCTCTGCATGATATTCCTCATTCTTATAATATATCAATATATTATCAATGAATACTATCAAAAACCTGTACAGATAAGGACGCAACACAATATTCATCAAACACATGAAAGTAGCTAGAGCATTAGTAAGACCAAATGGAACCACTAAAAACTCATAATGCCCATACCTAGTACAAAATGTTGTCATTAATATATTTCCTCTTCTTTGATGCGTACTTGATGATATCCTGATATCAAGTCAATCTTCGAGAACACTACTACTCCCTTTAGTTGATCAAAGAAGTCATCAATTTTCGGAAATGGATACCTATTCTTGATTGTCACCTTGTTCAAATGCCTATAATCAATACAAAACCTGAGAGTACCATATTTATTCTTCACAAAAAAATTGGTGCACCCCAAGGCAACACACTTGACATAATGTGTTCCTTATCAAGCATTTCCTTAAACTACAGCTTTAGTTCCACTAACTCTGGAGTGCTCATCCTATAAGGTGCCTTTAATGTTGGTGTTGCTCCTGGTACCAACTCAATAGAAATTCCACTTGCCTATGAGGCAGTAACTCTAGAATATTCACTTGAAATACATCCTGAAACTACTGCAAAACCATATACCTCTTCAAGTCTTCAACATCTTGAACATCCTTCCCTTTGTCACTGGAAACATGCACAACAAACAATACATGCCCTTTCCTAAAACTGTGCTTTTCCTACATAGTTGTAACCATTCTCACTGATAGAGGCTTCTTCTTACCCTGCAGGATTTTCTTGTCTACATCATCATCCAAGCACTCTATAACCTTCTTGTAACAATCTACCTTAGTCTCGTGAAGGTACAACCAATCCATACCCAAAAGCATAATGTAAGAACCCAAAGGAATCACATTCATATGTGCTGATGTAGGCATACCAGTCAACTCAAATGCACAAGATATCACCCAATGATGAAGTCTTTTATTATTACATGTAGCCGATTGCACCAACCAAGACTTTGCATGCACTTCTTTACTCAAGCCACACTTATTCACCAGGTCAGGATTAATCCTGAATAATCCTGTCATTATTTTCCTTGCAACTCCCAATTTCTGCCTTTAGACTTCTCAAATTATCTACTATGTCAAGAGAGAACTCATCTCTGTGTTGTTCATCTGATCTATAAGCAGAGTCGCGTGAACTGTAATCCACCATTCTTCTTGTCATCTCTGACCTTCTTATTCCTGCAAACATACCATATCAAATCACCAAATATAAACACAATCAAGCATACCTTAGTCAAGTTCAAGGGAGACTATCACGTCTACACAAATAAGTCTAGATTAGTATGATATACATACATACATACATACATACATATACATACACATACACATACACATACACATACACATACACATACACATACACATACACACACACACACACACACACATATATATATAGATAATGACACCAACATATCAACTTATTTCCATCATCTCAATCATCGTGCATGGCAACTCAAACTGTAACATTGGCTGCATACATGACAACTATAACCACTACAATTAATGCATATGACTGAACTACATGCATAACAATCACATCCTACCCATCCAGTCCAATTATTTGAACCTGGAAGCTTTGATACCAATCTATAACACCTCCTCCCTGCATTTACCCTCTTATATTAGTTCTTCAAGTAGATGTCAAGCAGAGTGCCACTAGGACCTGACATGACCTCTTAGTTCTAGTTAAGGAAGTGGGACCTACAACTGAGACTTATTGACCACAAATTAACATCTTATAAGTCACTCAAAGGCTAAACGACCACTCTAGGTGACCAAACCCTGAGATGGAAACATTTTCTCTTCCCTGGGCCCACAATTGCACCCACAACAAGGTATGCATGTATTTATGAGCCTATATCCACACTCATAAGCCTAGTTGTCAACATTTATGACCTAAAATATTTAGTTCAAAGCATGTGGTCTCGAGATCTAAGCCGCTTTTCTAGCTAGCCTCCGGACCACAACTCAAAACCTCCTGTAAATTTCCATAATCATATTTAACATGACAACGATGCTAATCATTCAATTGAGCCAAAAACTTGATCTAGATTGACAAGAACATACTAGACATTTTGTCAAACATTTGGTAAACGTGTAAGCTACAAGTCATGAATGCATATCTGGGTGTAAATATTTGTACTTTTGTTTGAAATCACTAAGAAGGTCTAATTCCCTCTCAAGTAGCCACAACCACACTTGTAGCTATATCAAGAGCCATAGCCAAAGAACATCATAAACCATGCTTATAAGCATAAAATAACTAGAATATTAACCATGACAAAACAACCATCAAATACACATAATAAAAAGTAAAATTTATCATAAAAAACAATAGGAAAATAGCTCTTAGTATTTCTGAAAACCCAACCAAGCTAGGGACTTCCATGTACCATCCAACCATAGATTGAGCTGAACCAAATCTTTATTTCAACAAATCACCCCCATGCCATATTCCAAGTATGAATGTGTGATATCATGGGATAAAAAAAACATAAACAACCGAGGGAATCAATAGGTTAAACCACCTCCACTCTCAAACTATTATGATCTCACCAAAACCAGTTAAGAGATCACAAAACCAAAACTATCTTGAATGCCTCAGAATTCCTTCACCATACATTGTGGAATTTTCTTGTCTCCACCCACCTGTCGAGGGTTCCCAAAGAAAACCATCTCCACCACCAACCCTTGGGAATTTTCCTAAGACCACCTCACTCAGTTCCAAAATCTTCCAGAAATCCAAAGCTCAATCAAGAAATGAATTCCATCACACCATGGCTATCCAGGAAATGGAAAATCAAGGCTGGAACTAATGTCAAACTCGACAAAAACCATGCCAATTATATCAAATGAACCAAATTAACAAATGCATGTACCATACATTCACACATCAACAAGGAAGTAACACATGCAACATGTTACCTACAAAATCTTCCTGCTGAAGTTGTTAATCCAACCTTCTCCTTACTTCCTTTGCTTGCTCTTGCTTTTCCTTTTCCTTCCTTTGCTTGCTTACTTTCTCATTTTGGTGCTCTCTCTCTCTCTCTCTTTCTCACTAATTCCAAAACAAAATTGAAAAATGGTTGTAAACTAATTCTCAAAATCCTTTTTATCATTGAGGCCTCTATTTTCTTCATTGTCCTTCTAATTTCCCTCTCATGAAAACTCGTGTCTCTTCACCTTCATTTTCTCCTATTTTCCTTTACTTTATAAATAAAATGCCATTAATACCTCTTTGATTTTGCCAAAAGTGATCCCCATTATAATATTTGTCCACCATTCATCTTGGAATACGTGTCCCATGACCTTCATCTTATTTTGCCTTTATTAACCTTTATTACATGAACTTGAACTCGGGGTTGTTACAAAGTTGTTGGTGGTTGTGGTGTTAGATTGAAGTTGCATGGTTGATCTATTGTGGCTGATATCTATGTGCTTGTAGTGTTTAGGTTCCTATCATTTTGAGTGCATTTAATGCAGGGTGCCTCTGAGTGGAGCAACAAAGAAATATATAAGTGGAGTAGTTTATACTCACATTGTAAATGGAAAAAGAAGGTATATAAAGTAATTTCCTTATGCAATTTGCATATACATCTATGTGTGTGAATGGTAAAAAAATACCACGAGCCTGTTTCACGGTTTTACCCATGGAATTTCCCAGGGTATTAATTGGGTATGCAATGCTTTGATCCAGTCAACATTGAATGGGAAATCTGATTTAGTCATTAGATTTTGTTTTTATTTATGAAACTTTGGTTGATCTGGTCTATGGATCAAGGTGTCAGTGTGTTGGTGTAAGGGGCATCAGTGAGTAATCAATCTAGTGAATTGGTGCTTTGGTCGACATAATAGTTCCTCCTGTGCAATGTTGAGTAGTATGGTGCAATGATGGGTGTGAATTGATTTGGTGCAAGAAATGTTTCTTGTGATCAATCTCATGATGTATAATCAAGTGATCTGATGAACTTTTTGGTAGTGATGATGGATCAGTGCATGAGGAATTGTTTTGAGTGAGCGATAGTGTACAAATATGGTGTGTATGGTCTGTGTGATCATTTAATGTGTGTTTCATGTAATGGTCTAATGGCCCAAATGGTGGAGTGATGGTGTGTTTATAACTACTGATTTGGTTTTATGGTGGATGTGATATTGCAACTAGGTGTTTATGTTAATCAATGATACCTATTAGGGTTTATCGTGATGCTATTCGAAGAATGCATTGTTGAAATAATATTGGTGTTACTAGGGTATGACAGTGAGTGTGTATTATTGAGAAGAGAATTTTGGTGGATTGTTGGTTGTTGAGCTAGGTTTTTAGTTGCAGAAGCGAGTATTGTCTCGGTATAGTGTTGCATAGGTGGATCCAGTTTGAAAATAGGTGATCCACATTAGTTATTGGATTTCAGTGCCTTTAGGACAAATAGTGGCTTGCCAATCAGGGAGTAGTGGCTTCCTTTAGGTGAGTTCCTAAGAAACTAATTGGGGGTCGGTGCCTCCAACAGAGCAATGCATGTGTGTTGTTGTGGAAGTGGGTACTTCCATTAGGTAGCTGCTTGGAGGGAGTGGGTGTTCACATGAGATTTAGATTGATGCCTCAAAAGTTTGTGCTTTCATGTTGGTAGGTGCAATTATATGATGTAATGATTGAATATTAAGAAATGAAGAAGAAATAGATGGTGGTTTTCCCCCTTTGTGGTCTTCCATCTAAAATCCCTGGTGTTGATATGTTATGATTGTGTTTCTCTTATCGTTTGAGATTTCTTCTCATGTATTATGTTTTGATTTGCTACTTATATGTTATGTTGGTTAATTAATGGATAACTTAATTGTTTAATGAAAAATAAAAACTGGTTAATGATGATCCAATTTGTGTTATACTGATTCGCTCCCCACTCTCAGAATAAGCAAGCTTCCAACATTTTCCTAAAATTTCACAACCTAAGATCTGAAAACTGGACCAGAGGATCAACATGATTTCCCCTCACTATGGTCCAAGATTCAACTTATGTAACTTCGCTTAAGAAAAGTTATAGCAAAAATTCCAAGGTGACCTATTTGATGCATGATTTTAAGAGAATTCAAGGAGATCAACTTCCTTTGACCATATCTCCTAAACTATTATGACCTAAGATCTAAAATTTTGACTAGATGATCAATGTGAGTTCCTCTCACTATGGTTCAAGTTTCAACCTATGGAAATTCCCATATGAAAATTTATAGTGGAAATGTTAACATAAACTCCATTTCTTTTTGTTATGGGTGGTTTATCCACTGTGACAAGAACTACAGTAATTCACATTTCAGGGTGGTTTATAAATTGTGGAAAGCACTTTGAGAGTGGTTTATCTACCCAACAACAAGTACCCAGGGTGGTTTATCAACTTACTTGATAAGCACTAGGTGGTTTATCATCCCTCTTGGTAAGCATCAATGGTTTATTAGTCCTTTCAGAAAGCACCTCCTTCCTAGTGTTTTATCAGCCCAATAACAAGCACCTTGGGTGGTTTATCAACCTTCTTGGCAAGAACCTTGAGTGATTTATTAGCACAAAATCCAATTCTATCCTTCATCCAATTTCTTTCTCCCCTCATTTATTTTTCTATTTGAATTCCTTTTTTCCCTTTTTCTTGTGTGTATCTTCATGTTCCTCATGGAACATTCTTCAGGATATTTCTTGCTAGCTACACATTTGATTAAGCAGTGGTGCCAGATAGCACCACTCAAGTTCTTCTTCCTTTTCCATGGTCCCACTCTTCAGGACATTACAATAAATTTATAATCATTAATAATAAAAATCACAATTACATTACAAAAATTAAGGGGAGTATATCATGGGTGTTAGAAACCCCACCCCATTTACGGTAACACCATCCTCGATGTTCTTAGCAACAAAATAATAAAACAAAACTAAGCTTTATAAACATCTCTTACATTCACTTATTTAATAAAAAAATATAGGTATAAGACCCTTATTTGCAAAACCATCTCACAGGTGGTTTAATTGGGTCCAAAGTGTTTCCATTTCACCTTGAATTGGTTTATTATTCGATTTTGGAGCATGGTTTTCTTCCGATCTAGGATGCATAGTGTTTTTGGTTGAAACTATTGCTCGAGTTCCACCTGTATCACATACCATTCAAAAACATGATTAGCATCATGAACATACTTCTTAAGCAAGGAAATATGAAAAACATTGTGTGCTTTCACTATGGGTGGCAAGGCCAATCTGTTAGCCACTAGCGTAAATATTTCCAAGATTTTAAATGGTCTGAAATATCTAGGTTCCAACTTGGCACATGAGCCCACTTTCAATGAGATTTTCCTTAGCTTAATGTGCAAATAGACATGCTCTCCCACTTGGAATTATTTCTGCATTCTTTTCTAGTCTACATAACTCTTCTGTCTATCTTGGGCTGCCTTTAACTTTTATTGATCTTGACTGTATCCTGCCCCATTTCCTTTAGCATATCTATACCAAGCACTATTCTATTCACTTGGTCATCCAAATTGATAGGCATATTTTATTTCCAGCCATATAGTGCCTCAAATGGAGTCATTCCTAATGACTCCTAATACCTATTTTTATATGAAAACTCCACCAGTGGTAGGTAGTCTTCCCACTTCATTGGTTGATGCATGACAAACACCCTTAACATGTCTTCCAAGATTTTTTTCACTCTCTCTAGTTGACCATATGTATGAGGATGGTAAGAAGTGCTAAAATCTAGTTGTGCTCCAAAACTAGAAAACAATGACTTCCAAAAGTTTGAAGTGAACTTGGCATCTCTGTTTGATATTATCCTTTTAGGTACTCCATGCAACCTAAATATTTATTTCATGAATATATGAGCTATATCAATTTCTTTATGAGTTGATTTAACAACATTTTAGCGAGCTTCCTTGCTCAACTTATCCACTACCAAAATCATAACATCATGTTGCCAAACTATCTTAGGAAATCTTGTGATGAAATCCATGGATATGATTGCCCATTTCTACTCTAGGATTGGAATTGGTTGCAATAATCCATCTGGATGCCCACATTCGACCTTCACTTATTGGCATTCCAAACACTTCGCAAGGTATTCTATAATATCCTTCTCCATTCTTAGCCAATAATATGGTTTCTTCATGGCTATTATCATCTTTTGGTAACGAGAATGACCTGAGTAAGGTATTTTATGAAACTCATCCATAACAAACTTTCTTAAATCAGTTGGATCGAGCACATATTTTTTGTTCTTAAACAAGTTACAGTATGCCATCATCAGTGAGTGGTAACGTTTGCTCAGATTTCCCTTTGGTTCTTTCTAACAAAACTTCTTCGCTTAATTGTAATGCTCACCATGAATCAACGCCCCTTTGATTATTTCTTTGATGTTAATTAATAAAATGCTCACAACTTCTAGGTGAACCTCTTGGAAACTCCTACTAAGTGCATATGCCACCTTATTCTCTTTTCCTTTGATATGTTTAATCTCAAAGTCAAACTCAACATTAATCAAAGTTAACCAACTAGCTTGTATGGCATTCAAATTGGGTTGGTCAAACAAATATTTTAGTCCACCATGGTATTTAATAAGCACAAACCTTATTCCCAATAAGTAATGTCTCCACATCTTTAAAGCATGAACTATAATTGCCATCTTTGAGTCATGGGTGACATAAATGTTTTCATGATCATTCAAATTCCTAGATTAATGTCCTTTTTTCATCAAGTCTCCACAAAGTCCTTCCTTAGAAGCATCAGTGCAAACTACAAAATATTTTTCTAGGTCAACTATTCTTTGCATAAGAGTACAAGTGAGTAACTTCTTCATTTGTTCAAAACTAGTTGCACATTCATGTATCCATTGGAATTTTACTTATTTTCTTTGTAAAGTAGTGATGGGATACCCAATCTTTAAGAAGTTATGGATGAACCTTTAATAATAACAAACTAATCCCATAGAGGATCTAATATTTGATACACTCTGAGGAGTGGGCCATTCCATTATTGCCTTGACATTCTTTAGATAAACAACCACTCCTTCCTTTGAAATTGCATGCCCTGAGTAGTGAACCTGGGTTTGGAAAAACTCACACTTGCAGAGTTTTGCATACAACTTATACTCCCTTAACAATTTCAGAACAACTCTTAGGTGGTCTTCATTCTCTTTTTCATCCTTTGAACATACCAAGATATCATCCACAAATACGAATACAAATTTATCTAATTATGGTTTGAGCACATTATTCATTAGGCACATGAAAGTAGTTGGAGCATTTGTCAGCCCAAAAGGTACCACCACAAACTCATAGTGGCCATATCATGTTCTAAAATTGGTTTTGTGAATGTTTTTTCTTTGATTCTAACCTGATGGTATCCATATTACCTCAAATAATTTTTGGTGGATATAATGATCCCTTTCACCTGATCAAATAAATCATCAATTCTAGGAAATAGATACTTACTTTTCACTGTTTCTTTATTTAATTTCTAGTATTCTATGCATATATGTAACGTTCCATATTTATTTTTAATGAACAAAGTTGGGTCTCCCCGTGGTGAAACATTGGGCCATATTTACCCTTTTTCTATCATTTATTTCAGCTGCAATTTTAGTTCAACCAATTTTGGGGTGCTCATTTGGTAAGGGGCCTTTGTTACTATAATTTTTCTCGAGATCAACTCAATAGTGAATTCGATATCTCTGTTGGGAAGTAGTCCTGGAAATTCATTTGGGAATACATGATTGTATTGATTCAACACAAGGTACATTGCAAAGGGTCTATGCTAGCTTCTTTTTCTTTTGTCACATGAATCACCTAAAGGGAACAACCATTTCTATTGCAGTGCTTTTCCTGTAGCACTTATATCATTATGAGTGAAATCAACCTTCTAATTCCATACAGTGTTACTGCTTCACCTTCAACACTGAGACATTCCAGTTCTTTATCATAGTAGTTGACTTTGCTTCGGTGGGTTTCGAACCAATCCATTCCAATCTAAATGCCATAATACCCTAACAAAAGTAAATTCAGATTGGTTATAGTGGTCATGCCACCAATTTCCATATGGAATGACTTAGCAAGGTTTATTATCCACCTCTTTGTTCATGTATCTAATTGAACCAACCATGATTCCTCATGTATTTCCCTTCACAATCCACAATTCTATGCAATCTTGGTATTAATGTAGCTAAAATTTGATCTTGGGTGAATTAAAATTGAAACATGTAAATTTTTAATTGTACCTTCCATTTGAATAACCACAACTTTTTGAGATATGTTTTCAACGATAATCACATCAAAATTCATTTGTCGACGCGTTTTGAACTAACAAGTGTGGTTCATCATCAGGGCAAATGAATTTTGATGTGATTATCGCCGAAAACCTATCTAAAAAATTGGATATGGATCACAGAAGCCTCAATTCAATAATAACTACAACTTGTTGGTCTTCTTTCCTATTTTCCAATGCAACATAAATCTTGATTATTATTTGGGCCACATCATTCACAGTTGTTGCTTCTTGTATGTTATATATCTTCTTGCCAATCTGTTTTTTTTAGGGCAATTTCTCTATAGGTGATTTTCTCCACAAGTCCATCATTGCATAAACCCTTTACCAATCCCATCAACTTCTTTATTTAATGACTTTATGGACTCATTTTTTATTTTTTAATGATTATGGATTCTTGTTGATATGCATTCCTAGTAGAGGTATTATAATTTCCATTCTCCCCCCTTTCTTATATCCTAAGGTATTTTTCCCTTTTCCTTTGAAATCTCTTGATCGTTATTCTTCCAATCAGTCTGGCCAACAATTTTATGCTTAGATTCTTCATGGTAGTGCTTGGTCTTCTGGATGGCCTCCTCCAATGTTTTTAGTCCATCAGAATCTATTATGTCTCGGTATGCATATGGTAATCCACTGAGATACCTCTGGATCTTAGTCTTCTCAACTTTGATATAAGGTACATACTTTAGTAATTCCAAAAATATTCTTGTATACTCCTTAGGTGTCATTTGTCCCAACTTGTGTTCATAGAGATATTTGGCCTTGCTATCATAATATTTTTTAGATATGTACTTCTCCCGGAAGTACTTTTCAAACTTCCTCCATGATAGCCCGTTCTCTCTAATGTATTTGATGTTCTTGAGATCCCCCCATCAGATGTCAACCTTTCATTCTAAGCTGAAGAGAGCCACCTTGGCCTTCATGTTCTCGAAATAATCATGCAACTTAAAGTAATTTTTTATTCCCAAGAGACAAGCCTTTGCACCTTCCACTTTCTTCACCTCTCCATCAAAGGTAGGTGGATTTTTCTTCTTGAATTATTCTTGCATGGAATTCTTCTTGCTCTTCCTTTGATGATGATATCTCTTAGTTGCAATATGTAGTGAGTTGCTAGGACTACTTGATTCTCTTTTTAGAGTGTTGTTCCAAATTGTTCCTCCTACTGCATGTCTTTGCCTCTTTCTTGACTAGCTTCCCTCTACCCTATTAGTATCCCACTTATTACTTTGGATCTCTAATGGACTACACTTGGGCTTGAATATGTAATGATGGTTGGTACCAAGTTCTTGTTATCTCTGCCTTTACAGATTTGATAGACTCTGCAATATTACAACATTCTCTTTTGTTTGCCTCTCTTGTTCTCTAACAATATTCTTGTTATTTTCCTTGCAACTTCTTAATTCAACTCTTAGGCTTCTAAGAGTCTGCATTAGTTTAGGAGTTACTTCCTCTTTCACCTTCTTAACTAATTCTTCTTCAAGGCCCTGTTGAGATCTATTTGTACCATATTTCTCTAATGTGCTACTCATTTTGTCTCTTTCTTGTGGTACCTTGATATCTGCCTATGTGTTGTTACATACACACAATTATTATCCAGCCAAAATGAAAAATAAATTAAACACCATTATCCATCACCTTGGCTTATGTCGAGGTGAAGTCATCTGTAATAATAAATCTTGGTTAGTACAAAGATAAAACAATAAATCAGTAATTATTTCCACAAACCATTGCATCAGTCACAACAATACACATCTGTTAACATGAAGGGGACTTTTAGTAGTTTAAACAATAATCTCGGTGTGTGCATGTGAGCCTTTCGAAGTCCAATGTTTGAATCTTAGCTCTATTAACACTTTTTCACATACCCCTACTAAATTTATCCTAACCACACTTGCAAAACCATGATTTTCATCTCTCATACATTTTGTCAAACACATTACATGTAAACCTTTCTTGAAATTTTTGTGTACAACCATTTGAGTAGTATTTTTCTTGCATACATTTTGTCAATTTTTTTGAATGAAATAAAATTAGAAGCAATGCTCTAATTCCACTTGTAACATAGTAATTGAAATATGTCATTCAATCATGCAACTTTTGATTTTTGTCTTTAAGATATTTTATCAAATAATTTGTATGCAAATTTTAATAACACGTTTAACACACTTCTTCAATTTTTTTTCATGCTATTAGACACATATCAACTACAACAATATTATCCCCGTCCAAAAAACAACATTTTCATTGTGGTGTTTCATCAAATAGTTTGTATGCAACGAATCATTAAATCATTTAGGCATTTCTTCAAACACTTTGCATGCAAACTAATATAGAAAATGCCTCAGTGCATATCATGTAAAATTATAGAAGTCCAAATTCTAAAACCTGAACTAGATGATTAGTGGGAGTTCCCCTCACTATGGTTCAAGTTCCAACTTCTGGAACCTCCTAGGAGAGAAGATAGTAGAAATGCCAACATGACATTTTTAAATATGCCTTTATGAATCCCAAATTCCTTGCATCATATTTCATAAAATTATGCGACCCAAGATTTGAAAACTGGACCAGGGAATCAACAAGATTCCTCCTCAATGTGATCCAAATTTTAGCTTTTGGAACCTCCCATAAGTAAAGTTATAGTAAAAATTCCAACATGACTTTTTTGATGCACTATTTTAGGAGTATTCAAGAAGCTCGACTTCCTTTGATCATATCTCCTAAATATCATGATACAAGATATGAAAGTTGGACTATATGATCAGTGAGAGTTACCTTCACTATGTTTCAAGTTTCAATCTTTGGAACCTCCTAGATGAAAATTTATAGCATAAATGTTAACATGACCTCCCGGAAGAATTTTCGTTACAAGTGGTTTATCAGTTGTGGCAAGCACTACATGAATTCACATTTTGGGGTGGTTTATCAGTTGTGGCAAGCACTTCGAGAGTGGTTTATTCCAACAACAAGCACCCTGGGTGGTTTATCATATTACATGACAATCATTGGGTGGTTTATCAACCCTATTAGTAAGAACCCAATGGTTTATCAATCCTTTCAGCAAGCACCCTCCTGCCTAGTGGTTTATCAAACTGACAAGAAGCACTTTGGGTGGTTTATCTATTGATTTGGGGTAGCATCAGATGTGTTATAGCCATGAAAATTGGTGGAGAGGCTAAAGAACATGATATATCCAAGACCCAGGAATGGTTTGGGGAAATTCTACCCGGTGAAGGAGATATTAAAATAATTAATATTTTTAATGGGTTCCTATGTCTAAACTTAGGAAAATAAAAATATTAATGGGTATTAATATAAAACTGGGTTAGAAGGTTCTAAATGACATGGATCAAGCCAAATATAATCTTAGCCGTTGATTAGAGATGTAATCTCGACTGTTGAAGACTTAACAAAAAAAGTATAAGAGGAGGCTTGAGGGTGAGTTGGAGGACATGTCAAAGTGATCAGTCATTCGATTTTCTAGAGCGGGGTTTGCTAAGAGAAATAAAATCAGTGATCAGAGTTGCAGCGAGGGGTAGTGAGTACGAGGCAGAGAGGCAAAGATAGTGTCAGAAGACCAGCACAGAGGTAGAGATAGTGTTGGAAGACCAACGCAGAGGCAGAGAGGTAGACACAAAGCTAGAGGGAGCCACATAGAGGCCAACAGTGACTGCGCAGAAGTCGGAAGGGTCTACGTCATCCATGTAGAGGCCACAAGAGTAACACAAAGATTCAGAGAGGTTGCGCAGAGCCTCAAAGGGTTGATGCAGAAGGTTTCACGCTAACACAAAGGCCAAGAGGGTTGATGCAGTGCTTTAGATTGTGCTAGAGAGGGTTTCATGGGGCAAAATTTCGGAATATCTACTTTCGAAGAGAGGTATTATTGCCAAAATTTTTTATCTATGTTGGGTGAGACAGTTTGGCACCCAGTGTACTAAAAAAAACTGCTTAATAATAAAAACCCTCATAACAGCTGCACCGGTTTTCCCAAGTTGGGTTTTTCCTGGGACGATTGTCCACAAATAACGGTGTCCCTTGTGTGTTTGTATATTTCTTTCAGTTGTTGATATGTAGATGGTTGAGACTGAATTGTGTTTATTTCAGTGTTTATATGGTTAAATAAATTGTTATTAATTAAAGAAGTAGGAGAAATAAACCAAAGAATATAGATAAAATTTCTAATGGGTAATACTTAGAAATTTCAAAATTATCAACCTCCTTGGCAAGCACCCTGAGTGGCTTATTAGCCCAAAAATATAATCATGTCCTTCATCCAATTTATTTCATTTCTCACCCCCGAACCCCCCCCCCCCCCCCCCCCCCCCACCACATGCTTTTGTTGTTCGAATGCCTTTTTTTTGTCTTGTGTCTCTTCATGTTCCTCATGAAACATTCTTCAAAATCTTTCTTGCTAGTTGCACATTTGATTAAGCAGTGGTGCCATCTAACACCATTCAAGTTCTTATTCCTTTGCCCCCTTATATTGTGGATATGTGGTCCTTCTCTTTAGGTCATTCAAATAAATTTATAATAATTTATCCTAAGAGTCCAATTACATTACAAAAATCAGGAGGAGTATACTAGGGGTGTTACAAATAGTTTCAAGTTTTATATTTTACGAAATATCCTTATCACTGGCTATCATATTTCTCAATCATTTCAATACAAGTATTGTGATGAATGAAATAATTTTCAAGGTATCAAAGTGCCACTAGAAACATACGTCTCCAAAACCCCAAAATTTTTAGAGAGAGTTATTATTGTAGTGGAGACTTAACTACTAGCACAATCCAATAAGACAAGATTGAAGGAACTAAGAAGTCAAATCAATACTATTCAGCCACTTATTCACATACATATTCAATCAAAAAGGGATTGGAAGGTAATAATTATTATACCAAAAGGTGCTCTACAGGTTATTGTGGGGAAGATGTTCATGTTGATAGTTAGATTTAAAATTTAAATTAAAAAAATAATGTGAGCTTAATTAAAATTAAAAAGACATATAAGATATATTTAATGTTGACTCAATTAAAATTAAAGACATGTAAGCTATATATGCATTCAAAGCATCAACAAACAATTTGAAAAGAAGGAATTTATTTGGGAAAAAAAATCATAAAATAAATTTAAATAATAATGATTCATATTCATAACCATAATATTTATAGCTTCGTGTTTAAATTTAATTAATAAGCATATAAATGGAACTATTTAAATAACAATGATTCATATTTGTAACCATGATAATTAGTAACATTATGTTTAAATTTAATTAAAGATCCATCTTACTTCAGATCTACTAACCATCCAGACGGATCAAATTTCTCCAAATTCAAGCCTCTATTTTAGTGCAAAACTTGAGAAAAGGTTTGCATCTCAAAAAAATTTGATTCTTTTTGGCCTCTGGTAAATCCAAAGTTAAGATGGATTTATGTTGGTTCTTAATAATATTATTTATATTTATATAAATTTCACATCTCTATATATATGAATATTTTTATTATGTTGCAACTAGCAAGTATAACCTATTTTGAAAATTGACCATCAATTAACCTACCCTTTTAACCAAAAATTGAGCGCTCATCCGTAAAGTTATAAATATAAAAACAACAACTTCATGCACCTTCAATTTAAATTCTATAAATTTCTATTTTGAAAAACAATTGTAAATGTTAAAAATAGACAACCGTAATTCAATATCAGAATAATAAATAAACATTTCTCTATTCCACCCATCCCAATAACTATCTTAATTTTTTTGCTTTATTATTACTCTATTAAGTGGAGAGTAAGAATAAAAGGTGTCCACAACTCCACTACTTGTGTCATAAATTTAAGCCTTTATAAGTTAATTGAAACCGGTACATGTGCCCTTAAGAACATTAGTATATGGGAAGTGAAAAATGTGCCACTATTTATGCCATAAATTTAAGGTTTTATATGTCAAATGAAATGACTACTTAACCAACACAACCCTGACCCTTAAAAATAAAGAAATAGAATTTTTTTTTTCACATAAAGAAAGGAAAAAAATGAATGACATATTATTTGTGAAAATACAAAATAATCATTTTTAGGAGTTGTTTTTAGTAAGATTTTTTGGATTTTTCTGTGAATCAATCCAAAAAATTTGAGGTGAAATCTTACTTTGTGTTATTTAAACTGGTTTTTGGACTGTGTATATGGATTCAACACCTTGAAAAACCCCTAGGGCAATTGGATTGCGCAAGGGTTACCCATCAAACTTGCAATTTCAATAAATTCCTACTGAATTTTAAAAAAATTATACCCCAAAAACTCAACCAAAAAACTTCCAAAAAATCACTATAAACAACTGGTTATTTTTATACTTAATAATAACATAATATCTTTACCAATTCAATAATATACCCACCCTTTCACAAAATTCATATAAAAAATATTTTGTATAGCTCTCATAAGGCCGCAATTACCAGAAGAACTGGCCGCAAAACTCGTTAAAATACAAAGGTGAGGCGCATTTCGTACATTGACAGTATGGGCAGTTGGAGGGTTGAGCATTAATTCTCTTTTAAAAAAAATTTAATATAGTGCCGGGAATATATTTATTATATATTAATTAATTAGATTTTTAGCATTAACATTTTAAATCAATTAAATTTATAAATTATATTTAAAAATGATACAATTAATATGGCATAATCTAATTTATAGATGAAATTCAATTTTAATTTGTTTATGGAATATGTTAAAATATTTATAGTAGTATGCACAAATCAATGTTAAGATTTATTTTCCAGTTAATTATGTTTTTTTAATTAATTTATCTCAAATTAATTAATTAAAAAAATTGTAATATCAACACATCTCATATTGTTTAATATTAGTACATGGTAAAGTAACAAAAGCTATTTAGAATTCAAAAAATTCCATAATAAATTAAGTATAAATTTCCATCATTAATAATATTATTTAAAGCATATATTAATTATTTTTATAATTAATAATAATGTAAAATAAAAATAAAATTTAGTTATTTTTTAATGTGAATTGTATTGATAAGCACTTTAATACTTATCATAATTTATATCTATCAACATTTTACTAAATGAGTGTGCTATTAGTTATTATTTTATTTAATGTGTTAGAATCCACACTCAAAGTTAAATGTTTTATTAATTTAAATTTGATTTTTTAAAAATAATTTTAGAATTTATAAAATTTCATAAAAGTGCACTAATTTTACATTATATTATATTTTAGCTTATGCTTATGCTAAAATAAAATAAAATAAATTTATATACTATATAATTAACTTACTTTTCACATAATTTTAAATTCTAAAATACTTTTATTCTTTTTGAAAATAATTTTCTAGAACATGGCTAAGCCAAAATAAATGTTAAATACATTTTCGTTTTTCTTATTGTCGTTTAATAATATATTGAAAAGGTACTTACAAAATATAGATATTTCTATCTTCTATCAATTATATACATCATAAATATTACAATATCTATAATAAGCCACAATAAAAATAAATAAATAGTATATTACTAGTTAATATAATTATTATTTGCAAAATATATATATATATATATATATATATATATATATATATATATATATATATATATATATATATATATATAATTACTTCAATGGCATGTTGATTATGAGTGGTACATGAAAGAAATTTAATGAAACTCTTCCACAGAGTGCTTTATCCACAATTAAAATGTTTTTTTTTTAAATGCAAAAATACATGAACACCACCATATAAAAGTTGTAAAAAGAGAAAAAGCTCACATAAAAGGCTCATATTGTAAATAGAATTTCCCAATGCCACCCATTTGATTTGAAGCACGAATTTTTTTGAACTAGGCTCGGTAGATGACACATTAAAGGAAAAATTGAAATTGTTATGTAACATCTTCCAAAGGAACAACATGAGTTTTTTTTGCTAATTACACCGAACTTAATTACGTCATAGCAATATAAAGTAAATTAGTAGCTAAATTAAACTAAGTGGCAGACTATGCAGCCTTGTTTTTTATTTTATCAAATCCCACCTCTAAACAAAGGCATACATACTCTACCCATCTACGAAGGCATACATACTCTACCCCCCTCTGGTTTTGAACTTGTGACCTCTTAGGAGGAAACACATGCTCTTAACCATTAAGCTCACTCAAGCTATATATATATATATATACACCAATTGCATATGTATGTAACTTTATGTATTATCGAGGTTTCCTTAATATCTATATATGTGTGTGTGTCTGTGTGTGAAATTTATATTTAATATAAATAATATTATTAAGAACCAACATAGATTTGTCTTAACTCCAAATCTACCAAGTGTTGAGAATAATTAAATAGGAATCAAATCTCTTGAGGTGCCAATTTCTCAAATTTTCACTCAAAATGAGGTTTGCATCTAGAGATATTTCATCCCTCCTGGTGCTTGGTAGATCCAGAGTTAATGTGGATCTATGTTGGTTATAAGATTTAAATCATAATGCTTTGTTGTGGTTAGGATTTGAATTAGAAGGTAATATTATTATAGTTGTACAAATCTTAATTCTTAATGATGGCTAGGATTTAGTATCTTCTTGTACCAAACAATTTGGTCCATGATTGTCAAATTGTGTAAATATTATGTATTAATGTTAAATGCACTAGATCTCACAATACAGTCGCAAAATAAATATAAAAAACACTTCACACTTTACTATTGTCAAACCATTAAACTAGGGCAACATCTTACAAGTGATCATTTTATGGAAGGAATCCACTCATGTTCACTTGGATCTTCTAGGGGAAACTTCCTAATGAGCTAAGGTCAATTACAATAATATTCCATACATATACCATAAGAATTTATTCATCTTTATTTATAATTATCAAGAGAACTCTAGAAATCTCTAATCATAACAAACTCCTAATTGCCTAGTTATGATTTCATTCTTAGCTCTAGATTCCTCTTGCTTGGATGCTTCAACCTATGATTCATGACTTATTATTCTTGTTTTTGCCCCTCATGTGACTTTTATAGGTGATCGTGTATGCCTTTTGTCTAATTCAACTCGGGACTTATCCTTTTCCATTGGGTTCCCTATAGAGAATTTTACATGTGGCCCTTTAAGCCCTTCTAATTTACCAAGAGACATATCCTATAGCGTGGTCTTATTTTTCTTGTATCAAGTCTTCAAAAAATTATTTTGAACATTAATACTAGTTGTAAAAATTATTTCCATCCAAGGATATCCAAGAATAACATCCACACCATGGATATTTATAGCATATAAAATTATAGATGCAACATTTAGTTATGGAAATCTTCAAATATTTAAAATTATGAACATTTGCACCATCAACCTGTGTGCTTTGAATACATAGCTAGTATTTATAAATTTTTAACCAAATTAACATCAACTAAATTATATTGGCTACTAGGGTTTATAGAGATAATAATTTTCTCTTGTTGAATACACCAATGAACTTGCAATATAAATTTTCCACATGAAAATAAACCCTTGGTGCTTTATTTATTAGTGTTATTAGCATGAGACCATATCTTTTCATATTCTACATCACAAAATCTCATCATTTTCATACAATCCAAGCAACTTGACACCATAGGGAAACATCTTCTCTAAATTTTATGTGAAATAAATTTCCACTTCTCTTTCCATATTGAATTTTGGTTTTGTATGGATTCTTCAATACTAGAACCATTCTTTTTTCCTATGAAATATATCTTCCTTGCATTATCCAAAAAGAGAACAAAGGTTTGAAAAAAAACGACTTACTTATTCAATGGAAGTCTGTTATGAATCCAGCTCAAGAAAAAGATAGAAAAGATAGATCAACGCCTTAGAATTCAGCCTCTTCGAGGGGGCAACCTCCTTTACATTACATAAATGAACAATTCTTGGATGATTCAGATGACAAAACCTCCTTTCTATATATAGGAATCTAAGGAGTCACAATATAACCCATCCAACCTAACAATAATAATATAAATCCACAAAAATAACAATAGAGGGATTCTATGGGGCATAGTAATAACAATATGGGGACAATAGGGGCAGACCAATATTTTTTTTTTTTTTTTTTGACGAAAACGGGTATGGGATGTTTATATTCCTCTTGGGCTAAATGCCAGATAACTGATTACATAGAGGACTTCTTTGTGCTGGTGCGAATCACTTCTGTGAGTGAGCATGCCTCTAATTCTTGCAAAGTTCTTCCTTGATATAGCGTCTATGTTTTTGATTGCTGAAATTTTCCCCCACTTGGAGATACAGACAAATTGCTTTAAGAGCAAGCAGTAAAACATGGCAGCATTCAGATTAAGGGATGGGATCCCATGATTCTTCTTTGTCTTTCTGCTTGATCCCTGTTGAGAGGAGAGTAGCTTTATTGGCCTCTTTTTCCGCCTCTTTATTAAGGGCTCTTAGCACATGAAAGTAGTTTAAATTCTGGAAGCCTTTTCCAAGGCCCTTGATTCTAGATATCAGTCTTACAAGCTTGAGATCCATCACTGGGGAGTTAGATATCATTACATTTATAATAATTTGTGAGTCACCGATTACATTAGCTACTTCAATATTTATGTCTTGGAGGAACTTGAGGCCTTGATATAGGGCTAGATCCTCAGCTTGAATGCTAGTTGTATATCCAAGCCCCCACGCGAAGGAATGAATTATTTCCCCATATGGATTCACAATGACCCCTCCTGCACCTGCTTTGCTCGGGTTTCCCTTTGCTGCCCCATCAAAGAAGAGGGAATTCCTTGAAAGCGATTTGAGCCATTCTTGAAAGTCATCTTCAAATTTTCTTATTTGCCATTTTTTTTAGGGAGAGCAATTTTGTCTGCTGGTTGGAATTACAAGCCAAAGAGAGAACCCCAGGAAATGTCTTGTTGGCTGAAGTTTGTATCATCTTTAATGTCAACTAAGCATTCCTTGATTTGGCATTTAACTTTACTCTCTAAAACCTTGCTGTTCTGTTTTGTGCATCTGAAGATTCTTCTATTGCATTCAAGCCAAATCTGCCAGCAGATAGTCTTTGGAAGAATGGCCCATGCTGTTTTAATTACCTGGTTTTTTGGAGGCGGACCTGGGTATCTGACTGCCCAATTGGAGAACATCTCCACAATGGAATAAGTCATCAAGAAGTTGGGGTTCAGATTCTGAACGAGAGAGAGCCAGATTCGTTTGGAGAACTTGCATTCAAGAATTAAATGAGTAGTTGTTTCAGAGTTTTCTTTGCACAACGAGCATATAGATGGCCCATGAAATCCTCTCCTTTGTAGAATATCATATGTAAGAATTCTTTCATGACAGAGTTTCCAAGCAAAAAAATCAATCTTGGGCCAAGAGGGGGTGCGCCAGACTCCTTGCCAAGGTGTTGGATCGGGAGGAACATGGGGTCTCTCACTTAGCTTACTGTACCCCATGGAAACCGTGTAACCTCTGTTAGTTGATCCCCATCCCTTCTGATCCTTTTTTCTCATCTGCGTGGGGGCCAGGCCGTGGAGATGCTCTTGCAGCGTGATCCATTCATTGTGCAAGTGGTCCGACACTTCAACGCTTCTCCAGCCCACCCAAGATGCATCGTGCCATAGTGATATGTCCCAGAGAGTGTGCAGCCCGTTGCTGTCCATCCAAGAGCGCAGTTCTCTGATGGAGGTTCTGTTTTCAATAGGGTCCATATTCATTATTCTATCAGACCAGATATTGATCTTCCTGCCATTCCCAGGGATCCAGAATGAGTGCGTTCTGATTAGAGGGTCTGCTTTTGCGTATAGCTTGAGGAATGGCGAATTCTGCTTGAGGAATGGTGAGTTCTACACTTGAATCTCATTCTCTAGACATCTTAACCGAGCTCCCCTGAAGTACTTTTTCCATAGAGTGAGCTGAGCCCATCCAGGTTTGGGCGCAATGATCCTCCAGATGGTCTTTGCTGCCATAGCCACGTTCTGTTGACATATGTTTTTGAAATTCAATCTGCCTTCCCACAGCGGCTTGGCAATAGTTTCCCAGCTAATGAGAGGGATTTTCCTTTCATTTTGTTTTCCTCCCTTCCAAAAAAATCTGCGCATAAACTCATCCATCTTGTTAAGAATGGTTACTGGAGCAAG
Organism: Pinus tabuliformis; assembly: GCA_031772625.1. Lineage (NCBI taxonomy): Eukaryota > Viridiplantae > Streptophyta > Pinopsida > Pinales > Pinaceae > Pinus > Pinus tabuliformis. Next base: position 679,038,796 of record CM062807.1, read on the forward strand.
AAGTCCTGCAAATTGGAATATTGGGAGGTTGGAGAGCACAAATTTTATAAGGACTGACTTGCTAGTAGCATTGAGCCAGCGGTAGCCCCAAGATTGGATCCTAGACTTGAATTTTTCAAGCTGAGGATGCCAGTTTTTGACTGAGAGCCTTTTATGAAAGACAGGGAGGCCCAAATATTTGAATGAGGTCCAAGAGGATGTGGAAGCAAAATCCAGACATCTAGAGATGGCAGAGAGAATCCTGGGCGAGGTATTCCAGCTGTATATGTGGCATTTATTATTGTTAAGAGCGTTGCCTGAGGCCTTGATGGAGACATCCAGGGCAGCTTTAAACTTAGAGGCAGAGGAGAGGGTGGCACTGCCTAACAGTAGGGTGTCGTCCGCAAATAAGGCATGGTTTATGCTTTTGACCCCTCTAGCTATACTTAGACCATTGATTTCTTGATCTTGCATCTTTTTATCTAACAGAAAGCTGAAGACAGAGGCTTGGATGACAAAGAGCAGGGGGGAAAGGGGGCATCCCTACCTGAGGCCTCTCGAGGCTTTGAAAAATTCAGTGGCTCTTCCGTTTACAAGGGGGGAAATCCAAGGATTTAAGATACAAGCCCGGACCCACTTTATAAAATTTGCTCCAAAACCAAATTTACACATGACTTTTAAAAGAAATCTATGATTGACTCGATCAAAGGCATTTGCTAAATCGAGTTTGATCACCATACCTTGTTCCTTTCGGAGAAGACTTGAATGTATTTCCTCTTGAACGAGAGTGAAGTTGTCGACGATTTGCCTTTCCTGGATGAAGCCTCCTTGGTTTTCCAGAATAATTCTTGGCAGGATGGGCTTCAGCCTGTTTGCAATGACCTTGGTAATTAATTTGTACCCAGTGCTGCATAATGAGATCGGGCGAAATTTGCTGAAATTGTTGGTGCCTTTTTCCTTTGGTATGAGAGCTAAGAAAGCAGAGTTTGTGTTGCCTCCTATTTTTTGAGAATTTTGATACTTTTGCACCATTTTGAGAAGGTCCTTTCCAACAATTGGCCAACAGACTTGAAGAAACCTGGCGGAAAAGCCATCTAGCCCTGGGGCCTTGTCCGGATCCATGTCAAAGAGGGATTTTTTAACTTCTTCTTTAGTGATTTTGGCCTCTAGAATCCTGTTCATACGAGGAGAGATTACTTGAGGGATGATGTCTAGCAGCTCTTGGTGTTGGAGCGACTCCTGATCATCACTGTATAATTTTTGGAAATGAAAGAAGGCTACTTTCTTGATGTCTGCAAATTCCTTGTGCGTATCATTGTCTTCCTTGATCTCAGAAATAGTGTTAAAGCATTTCCTGGCCTAGGCTTGCTTATGAAAGAAACCCGTATTCCTGTCCCCTGCTTTAAGCCACAGGTTTCGTAATTTTAATCTCCAGTATTCTTCTTAGGATAAGCAGGCCTTATGATAGCTCCGCTGCAGCTGAGTTTCTTAATCTATGATCTCCTCTGTGATTATGGCGCTCTCCATGCGGGTTTGGTGAGAGGCAAGAGTGGATTTGATGACTTTCCTTTCTGTTGCAGGATTGGGAAGGGTTTTTTCCCAACGTTTCAAGACTCCTTTCACCCTTCTGAGCTTTTCCTCCCAAATGAAGAAGGGTGATCCTTTAACAGGCTGACTCCAACAATCTTTAACTGTTTGCATAAAAAGGGGCTCCTTTACCCAAAGGGACTGAATTGGAAGGGGATGGGACCCAGATCTAGGTGAGCAAGTAGCTCTAGCTTTACTGGCTTATGGTTCGAGATGCTGCTAGGAAGAATGTGCATTCTAGGTTCTAGACCAAGTAACAGGAAGGAGCTTTGAATGAAAATCTATCTAGCCTGGCAGCAATATGTCCAGGGCCTACTCTTTTGTTAGACCATGAGAACTTACCTGTTGAGGGCTTGATGTCCAGCAAGTCCCAATCTTGCAAAAGATCCTCTGCCCATTCTCTTGCCGGATCTCGGACTATACTTCCTCCCCTCTTCTCAGTTGAGTGGAGTGTGAGATTGAGGTCTCCAGCAATGATTGTATTTTCCAGATTTATCAGATCTGCCTGTCGTTTTATAGTATCCCAGCAATCCTTTTTCTCCCGGATATTGACTGGAGAATATACATTGAAGAGAGTGATAATTTCCTTTGTGTCGAGATTCTGCATTTTTAGTAGCAACCAATGAGTGTTGCTTGCTTCAAAGATGAGGGCATATTTATTGGATTTCCATAGTGTACCAATCCCTCCTGAGGCACCCTTGGCTGAAATTTCTCTTGCTTCACTTTTAGGCCACAAATTTTTGCTTGTTTGCAGGAAGAATTTGTCTTCCAGCTTGGTCTCCTGGATGAGAAGTATGTCTGGGGCTTCTGTTCTTATTAGATTTCTTATGGCTTCTTCCTTGACTTTGCTCCCCATACCTCTGCAATTCCAGGAGATGGCCTTCATTATTTATGTTTCTGATGGGCTCCCTTGGAGCCTTGGGGCTGATTTTTCAACATTTTGGGCTTTGAGGCTAGGAGTTTTTCCAGAGTTGGTTGGCTACCCTGTAACTTATCTTTGTAGGTCTGCTGCTCTCTTTTTTCTTTATCTTTTTTGCGACCTCTTTTAGATCTTCTTACCGAGGTTTGGGACTCTCCTATTTCTCCTTCTTCTTCTGACTCCTTGGTTTCTTGCTCTTCTTCCTCGTCCTCTCGGACCGTGTCTTTGGGGTTTTCAACTTCTTTGGGGGAAGCTGGAGGTGTGCTTTTTCTTGAGGATTTTGGCTTTTGGATCTCTACCTCTGGAGTGTCTTTTGTCAGTTGGCTTAGAAGGTCAAATTTGTTTTCTTGCGCCTTTTTGGTAGGGGGCCTCTGGGCATTAACCTGAAGATTTCCTTTGCTGGATGGTCCACCTTGTTTCTGCCCCTTGTGGTTGGTTTTAGCTTTTCTAACTTGATTCCAGCCCTCTTCATTTCCTTTCTCTGGCTTTGGATTAGTCGGGCAGTTTCTAGCGAAGTGCCCATACACGTGACATTTCCTGCATTTGAATGGAAGTTGTTCATAATCCAAGATCTGCACATGGGACTAGCTACCAACTTTGATTTTGATTGCTTCTGGTAAGCCCTCCTCTAGATCTACCTCCACAAAGATCCTGGCACAGTCGTACTGATCCTTGTTGCTTTCCCGATCTATGAATTTCCTAAGGGAATTGCCAATGTGTTTCAAGGAGTCCCAGTTCCAACAGTGAACCGGCAGATTTGGGAGATGAACCCATACCGGAACAGCCTTGGGAACATCTACCGCCAGGTCAAAATCCGGGGTCCATTTGTTCAGGCAGAGACCCTGAGGACCCATGAAATATGGTCCATTTCGAAAGATCAGATCTTTGTCTTCTCTGGAGGTAAATTCGAAAAGAAAATACCCTCGCCCTAGAAAGTAAGAGGTAACACTTTGACTGATCAGGGGCGCCCAGTTCCTGTTAACCCATTGCTCTGTAGTTTTCGGAGAGGGCCAAAGTCCCGTGAATTGGCCAATAAGACCCCGATCCGCCAGCGAAAAAGCTACTTGCATGGGGGTCTCCGGAGGCAAAGAAATCTCTGGAATTTCATCTAGCTTCTTGACGAATTTGGAGGCATCACTTCTTTTTTCGGAGGCAAACCCGACCAGGAGCTGATTAAAAGCATCTACAGTAGGATCGGAGGGTGGATCTTGGCCCTGAGTCTCCATCAGGCTTGGTGCCGGCCACCACAAGGGCAGCGCAGCAGAGGCCACACCCTAGCCAGAAAATCGACGGGCTGTCTTGGATCCGATCAGGTCTGAAGCAGGAAGGTCCGCATGTTGGAGAAGCCGCAGAAGGCGGGGAGGATCGCAGGTTCAGTGCCCGTAAAGGGTGGGTCTCAAGGGGAGCCGAGGCTCGCAGATGTAGACCTGGTCGCGCTCAGCTCATCCCCTCTAGAATTCCTCAGGGGCAGACCAATATTAATAAGGGGTACAACTACAATAGTAATGGGGTAATCACTAGTATTATAGGGACCCAACATGCCCCTCTCCTTAAAAAAAGTGTTGTCCTCAATGCTTGAGTAGTTCTAGATACTTCTGTATAAAATTCTCATCCTCCCATGTGGAATCTTCAGCGGATAAGTTCTTCCACTTGATAAGATACTCTGAAATTGATCGATTTCGTAGCTGTCGAGTTCTTGTTTCTGTGACTGCTTCCGGTTCCAATATAATTTTTCCTTCCTCGTCAAGTTCTGGCAATATTGTTTGAACTGGGAGCTTTTCACCTATAACCTTCTTTAAACATGAAACATGGAAAACTAGGTGCAATCGAGAAGCTGCAGGAAGCTCCAATTTGTATGCCATAGTACCAATCTTTTGCAACACCTTGTACGGACCATAATACTTTGGTGATAATTTATTATCCTTCTTAGCTTGCTTGAGGGACATTTTCTTATATGGTTGTAGCCGTAGGAATACCCAATCACCTACATCAAAACTTCTTTCACTGCGATGTTGATCTGCTTGTTGTTTCATTCTATTCTGTGCCAACACGAGGTTATCCTTTAAGAGTTGGAGGACTTGTTGTTGATGTTCGATGTGATGTTCCACTGCTTGAACCTTAAAATTTTCTCTTAAATATGATGTGATGGATGGTGGCTGATACCCATAAAGTGGCATAAATGGGGTCATTTTTGTTGCTGTATGGAAGGAAGTGTTATACCACATTCAGCTAGAGGCAACCATTTGACCCACTGTGTCTGTTTATCAGATACAAAGCAAAGAAGATATCCTTCCAAACATTTGTTTACTATCTCAGTTTTCCCATCAGATTGAGGATGATAAGATGAGCTATGAGTTAACTGAGTACCAAGACAAGAAAATAATTCTGTCCAACAATTTCCAGTGAAAATGGGATCTCTGTCACTTACAATAATCTTTGGGTTTCCATGCAGATTTTGAATTGTTTCCATAAATGCAGTAGAAACTGTACTAGCTTTAAATGGATGTGATAATGCACAAAAGTGTGCATACTTGGTAAGTCTATCAACTACCACCATGATGACACTCTTTCCTTCAGACTTGGGTAAACCTGTGATAAAATCCTTGAAACCTCCTCCCAACGTTGGCTTGGAATGGATAAAGGTTGTAATAGACCCGGTGTCTTAATTGTTTCAACTTTATTTTGTTGGCAAACCAAACATTCTGCCACAAACTTTTGAATATTTGATTTAAGGCCATCCCAAAACAATTCCTTCTTAACCCTGTGGTAAGTTTTTAAAAATCCTGAGTGCCCTCCTAAGGGAGAAGTGTGCAATTCCATAAGAATCTTTGTTTTAGCTGGGAATTCTTACAGAGGTATAAGCGATCTTTGTACCATAACGAATCATTTTTCCAGCTAAATGTATCAGACATACTGGAATCTTGTTGTAACTTTCGAATAAGTGTCCACACTTCTTCACCATTCTTCCATTCCTCCCTTGCTTCGTTTATCCAATCTGGTTGGATAATAGAAATGGCGCACAACAATGCTTCCACATCCTCATCCTTTCTTGAGAGTGCATCTACCACCACATTTTGCTTCCCTTTTTTGTAGATGATTTCAAAGTCATAACCCAACATCTTTGTGACCAACTTTTGTTGCTCTTTAGAGGATAATATTTGTTCTAAAAAGTATTTAAGGCTATCATGATCCGTTTTTACCTTGAAGTGTCTTCCCATTAGATAGGGTCGCCATTTCTTAAGTGCATGGAGTATTGCCAACATTTCCTTCTCATAAATAGCTTTGTGTAAAAACTTTCCCTTGATTGGACGACTTTCAAAAGCAATGTGTCTTTCATCTTGCATTAAAATAGCACCAATTCCATAATAAAGGTTTTTGTGAAGTCCGGTGTAGCTAAGACCGACGCTTGGCACATTGCCTCTTTAAGATGTTTGAAGGCCGTTGTTGCTTCTGGAGTCCATGAAAATGCATCTCTCTTCAATAATGTTGTTAGAGGTGCTGCCATTCTCCCATAATTCTTAACAAACTTGCGATAATACCCTGTCAACCCGAGAAATCCTCTCAAATGCTTTATGGATGTGGGGATTTTCCATTCCTTAATGGCTTTAATTTTGCTAGGGTCTACCTTAACTCCTTCATGAGATACAATATGACCCAGATATTCCACCTCTTGTACTCCAAAGAAACATTTGGATCTTTTTTCATATAATTGTTTCTCCTCCAATAGTTGTAGCACCCTGTCAACATGTTCAACATGATCCTTCCAAGACTTGTTGTAGATTAGTATATCATCAAAAAATACTAACGCAAATTTTCTAAGGAATGGTTTGAAAATTGAATTCATCAAACCTTGAAATGTTGAAGGTGCATTGGTAAAGCCAAAAGGCATGACCAAAAATTCATAATGACCCTCATGAGTTCTAAATGCTATTTTCGGAATGTCTTCAGTCTTCATTCTGATTTGATGATATCCTGAACGAAGATCCAACTTGGTGAAGTAAATTGATCCATGCAATTCATCCAGTAATTCATCAATGATAGGAATGGGAAACTTATCTTTAATAGTGAGCTTGTTGAGCTCCCTATAATCTGGACACATGCGCCATGATCCATCCTTCTTGTGCACCAATACTACTGGAGCAGAGAAAGAACTTTGACTCAGTTGAATTATACCAGCCTCTAGCATTTCTTCAACCATACGTTCAATTTCACTCTTTTGGGCATAGGGATATCTGTACGGCCTGATGTTTGGAGGAACACTTCCTGGAATCAGATGAATAGCATGATCATGATAACGAATAGGTGGGAGACCTTTGGGAGTCTCAAATACCTTGGAATGATTGTCCAAGACTTTTTGGAGATCTGGATAAATAGATGATTCCAATGTGGAAACATCTAGCGAACATAATTGTGCAATTACACCTCTTTGTTCCTTTTTTAGAAGCTTTATCATACCGTTAGAGCTGATTATCTTTCCCGGTTTCCCTGCAATACCCCTTAATCCAATTTCCTTTCCTTCCACAGAAAATTTCATGAAAAGTTCTTGAAAATTAAAAGCTATTGTTCCCAAGGATTGTAGCCATTGGACTCCTAGTACAACATCAGCGCCTCCCATTGGAATGGAAAGCATTGGGCTAGTCAATACATATTCTCCCATGGATAGCTTGATATTATGGCACTTTCCAGAGAAATTTATTGTCCCTCCATTTTCAACCATCGCTTGACACTTTGGTGCTGGATATAAGAATCAATTCGATTCTTTTGCTACCTTACAATGAATAAAATTGTGGGTACTTCCTGAATCAATCAACACTATTACCTTTTTCTTCTTTATTTGTCCTTCTATCTTGATGGTTTTAGGAGTGGTAATTCCCGCCAATGCATTACAAGATATAGTTGGATTCATTTCTTCTTTATCTAGGCTTTGTTCCTGGAGTATATCCTCTTCTTTTGACCTTTCTTGCTCCTTTTCTTCTTCCTCTTCACAATCTATGTAGAATAATTTCTTCTCAGCACACTTATGACCTTTAGTGTATTTTCTATCACAACTGTAACAAAGCCCTTTTGCTCCTTTTTCTTCCAATTGTTGTGGTGTCAACCTTATACGTTGTGGAAGACTAGGGGAAACAACACTTCCATCATTATAGTTGTGAGTGGTATGCTTCCTGATTGCCATAATTTTGCTTTCCATTTTTCTTGCTAACCTGAATACCTTCTCTAATGAATCAGGTTCCCAAAGGCGAACATCATGTTGGATATTATCCTTTAAGTTCCCTATGAACACATCAATCCTATGCTCCTCTGGAATAGTTTTTACCCTTATGTTCAATTTTTGGAACTCCTCAATGTGCTCCATTATTGAACCCTTTTGTTTGAGACTTATCAATTGGCTAAAAAAAGTGTTGCTTTTTGTATCTTCATAATGTGTTTTCAATTATTCCATAAAAATTGCCCAAGTGATAATTTGTTTACGAGAGCAAAGCCATTGATACCATACAAACTGATTTGGTTCCAAATATAAATTTGCAATACGTACCTTTTGTGTGTTTTGCACATTATTGAGATCGAAAAATTGCTCCATTTGTAATATCCATGTTGGGGGATCCTTGCCATCAAACTTCCTCATATCGATTTTTGCAATATGGTGGGTCTTCGATCCAACATTAGAGTCTATGAAATCATGATTAACATTTCTTTTGTTCTCATCATGAGTTTCCTTTACTACCCTTTCACCATTAGTAAGCATTTCTTGCAGAAACTTTGTCAAATATGTCTTCAAATCTTCCATGTCTGTCTTCAAATATTCCATGCTTATCTTTAAACAATCCATCTTAGCTTCCACGCCTTTCTTTAAACCATCCATCTTAGCTTCTACATCTTTCTTTAAACCATCCATCTTAGATTCTGTTGCTTTTTGTGCAAGTGACACTTGTTGCACTTGGTCTCATAATTTTGATATATCATGTTGCATTTCTTCCTCTTCTTCATGAGTCATGCTATAGCTTTCAAGTTGCCTACTAGGTGTTTGCATTTTCTTTCCTCGAGGCATCAATTACCGATAATAATGCTTTACTATGCCCTTTTAATTCCTTCAAACTAATTTTTGAAACCAAGCTTATGCAAAAATTTAAAAAAAAACTACACACCTATTTTCACTTTGTAGGAGCTTGATATTGAATCTGATGTATCTCTGTAATTTCAGATCATCTAGTTCTGAAATTGTGACCGGCAGTAGCCCTTTGCATCCTCTTTCCAATGCCACCAGTCTGATCCAAATTGGATTCTCGAGGGAAGAGTTATGCCAAATCTCCCACAGTGACCTGATTATAGACTAGTTCAGTAGAGCGAACTTGTACGACGTGCCACGAGTCACTGTTTCGACCTTTGGCTCTAAAAAAATATATAAAAGAAACTACAATCCGTCCTTTTTCTGTAATTTTTTACGAAATTTCAATCTGATGCTCAGAGAGAAAGTTATGACGATTTTCCCCAGGTCACCTGTTTGGAATGTAATTCTGGAGTCTGCAAAAAGACCAACTTCCTCAGATCATATCTCCGCAAATATAGCGTGAAAAGCTCTTAAATTTGGTCCCGAGATTCAGCGCGATGTCTTCCAAAATGGGTTTTTTTAGCTTCTGAAACGTCGTAGAAAAAATTTTATAGCGAAAATTCCACGATGACCTGTTTGGAGCAGCGAAACCCTAGAATCCAAAGCTCTGATACCAAATGTTATGAAACTAGCTCAAGAAAAAGATAGAAAAGATAGATCAACGCCTTAGAATTCAGCCTCTTCGAGGGGGAAACCTCATTTACATTACATAAATGAACAATTCTTGGATGAGTCAGATGAAAAAACCTCCTTTCTATATATAGGAGTCTAAGGAGTCACAATATAACCCAACCGACCTAACAATAATAATATAAAGCCACAAAAATAACAATAGAGGGATTCTATGGGGCACAATAATAACAATATGGGGACAATAGGGGCACAACAATATTAATAAGGGGTACAACTACAATAGTAATGGGGTAATCACTAGTATTATAGGGACCCAACAAAGTCCTTGATAAATCTAGTTGAAAATAAGCATAATGATAGCTATATTTATCCAATAATCTATTATGCCCCCTTTAATGAAATATGACACCCATTTTGCATCTAATGACTCTACTTTGACTTAAATCTGGTCAATTTGTACAAATATATCATATTTTCAATTCATGAAACCATCCCTGGAAAAACCTTGAAATCTATCGATTTAAATCAATGATATTTCCATGGTCTAGACTTCATTTGATACGATATATTTTTTTCAAACCCAAGTGGTTTTTGTTTAGGATTCCATATTTGTAGTTCTTTTCTGTAATTTCTACTCAAAAAGTTGTAGAATTAACCTAATGTGCACCACCCTCTTTTTTTGTCCCTAAATAAATTCCCAAAATGGAAAATATTTCTACCTCTTTCTTGGCCAAGGAAAGTTCTCTAACACTAAAGGTTAAATGCCTTAGATCTCACAATAAAATAACATACAAAATATAAAAAAACATTTGACACTTTATTATTGTCAAACCCACTTTACAAGTTGTTGTGGGGAAAAATGCCTATGCAGGACGATCCTATCCACCTAAGGTGTGACAGTGCCTTAGCAACAAACAGAAACAGCTATTCTAGTATTCTTCCTTTATGAATTAAGAATGAAGAGAGATGGATGGACTAACCAGTGTCTTCCGTTTGTCCCTCGATCCAGTTTCTCTTCTCTTTGAGAGTTCCCAGCTACTTGTCTTCTCGCTCGCCCAGCTTCAACAGGTTCCTGCAAGATCACAAGAAGAGAACACTACACAAAGACATAGATTCATATTCATAACTAGTTCAGGATTAGAAATAAACTAAATACACTAATGCAATCATACATCAAAGACACATCAGCATATAGGAGAAACCAAGATAGCTTTATTGATGAATAACAAGGTTTAGGAAGAGATACAACCCAGAGGGCTCCAATCCAGCATCTCCTTCCCAGCAAATGAAATTCCTATCTTCACCTTCCTTCAAAGCATTAAGCACCCAATGATTCCAATCTCAAACCAACAGCAATTCTTTGCAATAACAAAATTCCAACCTCTAGATCTCATGGAGGAGAGATCCATATATAGATGTTTGGAGAGAGGATGAGTCAGCTTGAGATCTGACTAGTGTCCTCTCCCTCTGTCAGTTCTTGCTTCCACTTGGAGACTAAGAGCCTCTTACTCATCACTAGTCGAATTCCTTGAGGCAAGTGTAATTGGAGAATATTCTGGAAGCTTCCAGGGTCTTTCCACCTCGTTGAATGAACTTGCCATTTGTCACTTCCCGCTCAGTGCACCCTGGTAGTGCTTCTACCTGCGTTGCAGTGCACCTAGCCAGTGCAATCTCTGCATTTCAGCGCAGACAGCTAGTGGAGCCTCTGAATTGATCCTGAATTGACTTGTTTTTGAGCAGTTTCTGGTGGAGAAATTCTGTGAATTGTTGTGGTTTTTTAGCCTTGTTCCTCTAGGGGTAGGAACAACATGTTTAGGGACTTTGGATCCCTTAGACTATGGACATTTCATGTTCAATGCTGTAAGGCACAAAAATTTCCATAACAGTTGCCCCCTAAAGTATGAGGCCGTTTATCGGGTGAAATGCTTTATCAGGAGGATCCGAAGTTCATTCATTGTTGGGAGGAGACCTGTAATACAATACAATACAATACATTATTTTTCATACTGCTTTCATGATTTAGCTGAGGCGGGCATTCCCATGCTCAGCTTTATAAATTCATTTTTCTGTACATAGAACAAAAAATCGTCTGATGGTAGACTGATAATTTTGATGAAATTATCATCCTTTGGGTAGGATGATTATCTGCTGCAATGATGTACATGTCAATGTCTTTATCTTTCCTGAATATATATCGCAGCCCGGATGGATGAAACTAGATCCGGGGTCTTCAAACTCGTTCGATCTTCACTCTAAGTACAAGTCGATCCATGTGAGGAATGTTCTGAAGTCGAACATGGAAAGACATCGCTTGATTACCGGTCAATGAGGTAAACCGTTAACAAGCGCGAGAGGAATCACCGATAATGATAATGACCCTCAAGGTACTGCAGTACAATTCACGTGGTGTGAATAAAGGACTTGGCGTCGAACACCACGCAAAATCTTCCGGTCGAAGGTCATTGATGTATACCTGTCGCCGGAAGTGAGAAACTTGCCATTGAGGCATGCAAGCTTCAAAGTACTAAAGGGGTTGTTCCTAGATCAACTTCTTGGATAATGAGCTGATGTCGACAAGAAGCGATCCGTCAAAGGAGGGCCTTAATGAATCCCACATCAGTGACACGGAACGGAGCAAATGATTTTGATGGAGGTGAAAACGATCTGATGACATATGATTCAGGGTGGCGGTCATGAAAGGATGAAGGATAATGTATGGCAGTGGATGGGACACAGTTAACTTCTCTGAACGACTTCTCTTGAACATATGGCGACACTTATGCGATGGATCGGTAGCATTACCCCAAATATGGATGGTATGGCAAGACCATGGTGATGTGACCGGTGAATGAAACAACCCAACCCGACTGTGGTACGGAGGAAAAGTGTCATGTTCAAGAGCGACTTGCTACCATCAAAGTTTTCTTGAGTTTCTCCCAATTTTTCCCCAGTCATTGCTGACCAGTACCTCTTTATTTTTGTCAAGCTTGAGGAGGATAACATATGCTTGTTCTATAACTTGCCCTTTGGGCAAGCCCATCGCTATGTTTTAACGAGCCTAGCGATAGTGAAACTCGTTCTCGTCTAAAGACAAGTTTGTCGCTATTTCATGCTTTTAACGAGTCTAACGACAAGGATAACTCGGTCCTTTTCATTTTTAGAGAGTCTGAAAAGGTATGTAAAGTCAACTCCGAAAGTCCTTTTTCGTCATCTAATCCCTTAAGTCCGAAAAAGTATAAAACAATACAGAAGGGATGAGTTTTCGATAGTTTTAACGAGCCGAACAAAACAAGCGCTCGATCTTTTTGTGCAATAATCCCTCAGGTCCAAAAAGATTAAAATCTAGAGGAGGGATAGCACTTCCGGTCGCTTTAACGAGCTGGAAGGCCAAAACTCGACAATCTTTTCATATTTTACGAGTCAGATGAAAAGAGCTTAAAGAAGACTCGTCTTTTGAGGAACGAGTGATAAAACGGGTTAGCAGCTGATTCCGAGTACAGGTTGGAATTTTCCAATCACGGCAGTGTCACAAGGATGGCTAGTGAAATCACTCTTCGCAGCTGTTCCTCAAAATGGGTAAACAATCATATGGAGGTGAACGATCGGCCAATGAAAAGTGGAGGTGACGGGCAAACACGACCAAGGCTTTAATGGCTGATGATATTACATTCATGGTGGTTATTTACCGGAATAGTTCATTTTTTAACGAGCTTAAACGCGGGTGGAAACATTTGCTTAGTCTTATGTTTATTTTTTAACGATCATGAACTATGTGTTAAAACTGCTCGGATCTTGCGTTTATTTTTTAACGAGCATGAACTGTGTGCTAAAACTGCTCGATAACCCAGTCATATGATAAGAATGTCTCATTGAAGATGCTATTTTTTATGGAGCTTAGATCTTACAAAGCTTTGCTCCGGATCCTTTCGTTATGCAAGTTTGGAAACGACTAATCCTACGAGTTTAAAGGGTTAGACCTACAGGTTTAAAGGGAGGACCTAAAAATTTAAAAAATAAATAGCCGCCCCTTGCTTGCACTCCAAAAGGTTTGCATGCCCCCAGGCATAAAGTACGATTTCAAGGTTACCTCTTCTTAGTCCAATAAAACATTTGTTTCACCGGGAGAGGCCTACCTCTTTCAGGTTACCCAAAGATTGTCTCGTTAATCTTTCAAACAAAACACTTCTTCGGCGATATCTACCGAGATAGATAAAGGTGAATGACCTCAGTGCCAAACACATAGCTTTGACAAAAGAATCTTATTCCAGAACAACCCCACTTCCAACCACAGATGGGGTACGGACTAGTCATATTCTCCCGCGGAAACCTACCTTATACCCAAAGTTTTCCTGCCGAAGCAGACCAGGATGCATGCCCCCTGGGTTCCAGTCATATCCTTTCAGATTACTCGCGCTCATCGGGAGGACGGACCGTGGGTTGAGACATTTTTTGCATGAAGAGACCATTTAGGGAAGGCATATGACTATTTGCGATGCGTGATCCGGGAAATGAAAGCTGGTCCACGAGCTTGACCACTCTTCCTTCGTGCGGAAAACACATTACTCTAAAGAGTGAGGAGACAATAGCTCCCATGCAATATATATAGTCTCGTCCAAGGAGTAGGTTATAATCCAAGGGTCCTTGAACGACCATCACATTCATTTGAACGGTCTTCCCTTTCAATGTTATGGGCACATTGGGGAGGATCCCTAACGGTCGACTGGTTCCTTTATCGAAGCCTGTCAGATTTCTCATTTCAGGCAAAAGCGCTGGCGAACCAAGCGCTTTCCAAGCAATAGAGGAAAGGATACTCACAGATGCCCCCTCATCAATGATGGTGCCATCCATTACCATTCTGTATATTTGAACGATAATCCTGAATGGTATGCTCGCTGGCAAACGGGGTCTGCCTAGTTGGTTCCAATCGAACGAGACAACAAGGTTGCTTGGTGGTGGGACCGAATAGACGGCCGGGTATGACTCTAACGAAGTTCCTTCCTGCGATAAAGGAATGGGCAAATTGCTCCCTTGTTCGTCGGAGTCTGTGTTGATGAAGAGAATTTGGACGGTGTCGTCTTTATTCTCCTCTGTGATGGTATCATTCGAAGATAGAGCCTCTGAAGGCAAAACCGGGTCAACTGCCGCCTCAACCTTTTGACTTTCGTCAGGTATGGACTCAGACGGTTCATCCTCAATGATAGGTGCTTTGGCTGACCACCTGAGCGGGCCAGCCAGGTTCTCAACTGGTGAAGGACTTGGCAGGAGTTTTTGATATCCAGGAGGAAGTTGCGCTCGTAAAATTGGGCGATCTTCCAAAACTCTTTTAGCCTCGTCTAAGAAGGGACAACGGTGGATGGCATGGTCGCCTTCACACAGTTTGCAGGGAAATCTAGCTTTCCCTCTCTGTCCTGTGACTTCACTTTCACTAGTTGACGGTGAGCTGTCGACATGGCTATCAGAGGTTGACGCCACCGAATTGTGCAAACGGGGAGACCAGTCCCTTAGTATACGAGGGATGCAGGGACAATCTCTGTGGAAGTGGTCTCCCTTGCATATGACACATGGAAATTTAGGCCTAGTCAGTGTTGTGTGTGGATTTCTGTCAGACGCCACTTGTTTGCCCCTAGTCGCTTTTGGCTCCTTCTTCTTCTTCTCTTTCTTCTTCTTTTCCTTCTTCTCCTTAGGAACTTGGTTTTTTGTTTTAGGAAGGAGGAGAGGAAGAATTAGATGAAGTAGAAGGCTGGTGGGTAACTCTGGTCTGGTCTAACTATTGATTCGACTGTTCAGGAATAGTGGTGTTATGAACGACATTGGTTGAGAAGAGCCAGACCGGCAAGCCAATCGTCAGTCCTCGAAGCGACAATGTGGCCATATAGGGCGCACCAACATCTCCCCAAGAGGAGAAGGGACTAGGATTTCCACCAAGGGGAATTCCTTGGTTGGTATGCTCCATTTTCTCAACCTAAAGATCAACGCAAGAAGAGGGGTGATTATTCCGTTTAAAATAAATTTTAACGACGCTTTAGACACAACTTGCTTTTTCAATTTTAAAGACTCGAGAAAAAGCTAAAGATGACTCTAGTCTCCTTCGATGTTTTAACGAGCCCGAAGTGACAAATGCTCAGATGGACTTTTTCCGTTATAGAGTCTGAAAAAGGCCAAAAGGAACTGCTCTGGAGTTCTAGGTAGAGGGTGTGCCAAACTTTTCGCAAAACCGCAGAATACTTTTTAAGGTACGGGCAGTCGATCTTCCTGAATGCTGTGTTCAGTGCATTGCGATCAGTAGGGCGGCCGACACGACTTCCTAAGGATAAAGGTTTTATGCCTATAGGGGTCTCCCAATATATACTCGACGGTACGTGGGAGCACAATCCGTACTGGCACTATCGTCCCTCAGGAGGAATCACCCACCATCAGCGAGATCGACAGTCACCAGGCTTTACGACGCCAGAACACGTCTCTAGCCTAGACCTCTATGTTGTGCGTTAAGTTACAAAGCGTTGTTAAGTTCATTCAATTTATTTTAGGTTGATCTTTTTAGAAGTTTGCCTTTTGAGGTTCACCACGAGATGTATGATACAATTCCTAAATGCAGTCTAAAGATGATAAGCAAGTTTTATCTCTTTTTTCAACAATGAAAATCCTAGCTACAAAGGGAAAAGAAAGACACCATCTTTTCTCAAAGAGCAATCAGCACACTCTAATGCACTTTTCCTAAATCAAGCATGCAAACTATCAAGATGCAAATGCACAATGCAGGTGTTTGTTTTCCGCTTTCTTAATATTGATGCCTAAAAAGAAAGCTTTTTGTACAACTTTGAATTTTCTTTTAAATGACAAATACAAACAAGTTTACTTTTTTCGAAATCAGAAAGGGTAGAAGAGAATACAACACTTTACGACTTTCGAAATGAACACTTGTTTTGACACTCAAAAGAGACAAACTCAAACCAAAAGCAAAAATGAATGTATAATCAATCTGTCAACAGCCAATGAACTCTCTCCTAAGATCACAATCAACAGATCTGAATCAAAGGCTACATGATGACTATTTCACTCTTGCAAAGGAAAACTGTAAATGACGCCACAAACACATAAAAACACTCACAGTCTTTTTGTACAAAAGGAGGCGGAATTTAAGCAGAGAAGAGGGGTTATCAGACAGGTACCTATGCTAGTTACAGGCTGCAAAAATCAGAGATCAAAACAAGGCAAAACAGAGCAGAGAACCCCAGCTGCACAAGGCCCAACTGGATCAACGCACCCTCAACACAGAGGTTTTGACATTCAGCGCAGGTAGCCTTCACGGGACCTGCGTTGAAATGCAAAACCTCTTCACAGGGTCTGCGCTGAAGGAGAAACGAGAGTTCCTCACCGGGTTCTGGGTCACAGTTTGCTATTTAATCTACAGTTTCAGGCCAAATCAAAGCAACAAGCAAGGTACAATCAAAGGGATGCTTTGAGGGAGGACTAAGATCTATCACAAAGGATCATCAAATCATTTGTGAGTCCATTGTTCAGATCATAGACAAATCCAGTGATTGGATCAAAGCAGCAGCTGTCTACTTTGCATCTGAGAATAGCAGATGCAGTTCGATTGTTGCTGTTGAGTCTATGAAACAAACAATGATAGAGACACAAATAAAATGACTAAATAGATTTCCCCAGTCGAGTCGCCAATTTGTTGTGGGGAAAAATGCCTATGCAGGACGATCCTATCCACCTAAGGTGTGACAGTGCCTTAGCAACAAACAGAAACAGCTATTCTAGT
The DNA here is from genome assembly GCA_031772625.1 of Pinus tabuliformis. NCBI lineage: Eukaryota > Viridiplantae > Streptophyta > Pinopsida > Pinales > Pinaceae > Pinus > Pinus tabuliformis. Next base: position 679,055,794 of record CM062807.1, read on the forward strand.
ATTCTTCCTTTATGAATTAAGAATGAAGAGAGATGGATGGACTAACCAGTGTCTTCCCTTTGTCCCTCGATCCGGTTTCTCTTCTCTTTGAGAGTTCCCAGCTGCTTGCTTTCTCGCTCACCCAGCTTCAACAGGTTCCTGCAAGATCACAAGAAGAGAACACTACACAAAGACATAGATTCATATTCATAACTAGTTCAGGATTAGAAATAAACTAAACATACTAATGCAATCATACATCAAAGATACATCAGTATGTAGGAGAAACCAAGATAACTTTATTGATGAATAACAAGGTTCAGGAAGAGATACAACCCAGAGGGCTCCAATCCAGCATCTCTTTCCCAGCAAATGAAATTCCTATCTTCACCTTCCTTCAAAGCATTAAGCACCCAATGATTCCAATCTCAAACCAACAACAATTCTTTGCAATAACAAAATTCCAGCCTCCCCACCCCTGGATCTCTGGGATGAGAGATCTATATATAGATATTTGTAGAGGTGTGAGTCAGCCCTCGGTTTTTTATTAGTGTCTTCTCTCTGATAGTTCTTGATGCTACTTGGAGGTCTCATTGATCTCTTACTCATCCTTGGGTGATTTTGAGAGGCAAGTGTCCCATGAGAAGTTTCTAGAAGATTCCATGATCATCCACCTCGCAAACTGTCTCCGCCACTTGTCTTTTTCTGATCAGCGCACCCTCACAGTGTATTTAGGTGCACTGAAACGCATTTCCCGTGTGTACAAGGTGCACTGCAGCGCACCCTGGTAGTGCATTTAGGTGCGCTGATCCAGTTTTGACCAATTTTGAGTAGTTTCTGGTGGAGAACTTCTGGGAGAAGCTGTAATTTGTTGACCTTGTTCCTTTAGGAGTTGTAACAAAACTTTTAAGGACTTTGGATCCTTTGAATTATGGACATTTCATGCTTATAGCTGTAAGGCACAAAAATGTCTATAACACAAGTGATCCTTTTACGGAGGGAATCCATCATTGTTCACTTGCATTTTCGAGGGGGAAACCCCCTAATGAGATAAGCTCAGTTACAATAATCTTCCAAACATATCCCATTAGTTATTCTCCATCCTTATTTGTGATTCTCAAGAAAAGTGTAGAAAAATCTAGTTACCAAACTCTTATCTACCTAGTGAATCTTCTTTAATAAGTTCTCATTACATTTATTGAATATTAACCACCAAAATGAACCTTATTTACAATATAATGGACCTAGTCCACCTCACATTGAATGACCTCCATAATTATTATTTTACTATTATTTTCCTTGGGTACCTCCCTAAGTGTCCCACATTACCCTTTTGAGTGTACGACAATTAATAAAAGTCTTTGTATTTATAAAAAGAAAATTGTTCCATGTACATCAATGTATTCAATTGATTTCTTACCTTTTAAATTTAAATATAAAAATATTTAGCGTGGCATTGCAAATGACCTAACCGATACATGAAAAAGGAATTCATTAGTGAGAAACCTCTAATTTAAAAAAAAAAATGAAAAGCATAGGATAAATTGCCTCATTTTCCTTTTTAGGAAAAATAGGTTTCATTTCACTTTTTTATTTAATTCTAGTACATTAATTGGATGGGTTTATGTAGTTAAGCTAAAAAACAAATATTTCTACTCATGCCATCTAGCACATGCTTGTATTAACATAAAGGATAATATTTTCTTCTAATCCTTCCGTATCATTACCATTTCAAAAAAATACCATAACCTAACAATCCCTTAAATTTAAGCAACATGATGTGAACTAGTGTATTCACTAATGAATATGGAATTAATATTTACACCTTACTACAATCTTAATCATTTGAAGTTTAGAATTTTATCTATGAATTTTTTAGAAAGTTTTGTTACTACGTCACATTGATTGTAGGACCTTAGTCCCTAGAATTATATAAGTATATGCATGGATGGAAATGAGATTTTCAATTGTAGATGTAAGACTAAGGAGGGTTTGTCATGAGTTGTTGAGCCTAACATGCAATATCAACAAGTTTTTTATTTGGTAGATAGGAACAACGACATGTAGTTTTCTATTTTACTAATTATCCTTAACATTGGCTATTAGATTTATCAAACTTTACAACATAAGTAGTTTCTTGAATGTTATGTTTACCAAGGAGTACAATAACTACTAGGAATGAGATTCTATAAAACCTGGTTTGTTTCGGACATAGTTACTATTATACTAGATATTCAACTATCTCTATTCTAAGGAGCATTAACCAACTAATATATGAAATACAAGTTCATGCCTTTTAACAAGTAAATTGAGATCAATATTATGATACCTCACTTACTATTTGGAACCTATAAGAAAGGGTTGATAGAAGGAGTAATGATATCTTGATGAGAATAAATTCTCACAGAAGGGTAGTCTAGGATCTTTAAAGGCATTTCTTGGCCATCTAGCACTACCTACACAAGTTATTATCATCATTAAGCATTGTGAGGCCAAATTTCTCCTCTAATAGGAATATATTACATAATTCATATATGAATATAACATAACAATTGAAGCATACTATGAATTCATTGATTCGTATTAATTTCGTACATTAGAAAAAGAGAAAAGCATTGCACAATAAGAAAACCATGAGTTCTTATATGAAAATAAACTCATCTTCACCAAACTAGTTATTGAGGAGTAATTTTCCACCCACTTGTATCATCAAAGGATCCCACCCCCATTCCAAACCATTATACAACTAGTGTGAAGGAATCTCCTACAAGGTTCTAAAATAACTCAACTTATCCCATTATTCACATAGAAAGCCATGCTTACTATAGATTTCTTTAGAATTCATCTAGTTAGCATTAGATTGGCCATGACACTCTCTTGCACTACCCCACACGACATAAGGAAGAACCACTCTTTATCTTCCCAATAGTCCCTCAAACGGCTCTTCCCTTGTAGTGTTATTTAGTGTGTTTAGAAAGATTCCAATTTGTTCTCTACCTTTTAGTGATAACCCAAGATTAAAAAGAAAAGAAAACTTAACCTTAGGGTAGTCAATGAGTAGAAATAACATGGTTGCATGTCTTAAGGTATTTCCTTAGCTACTAGTGAACATTTCAGGAATGTCATATCTCTCCAACCATCCCATTTTATTTCACATTTTTAATAGTAAGCTTCTCTAATTTCTCTAGGATTTTACCAAAATACAAACACATGGGAAACCCTTATCATGATAGTTGTAACAACCATGAACTAAAGACAAAACATTCTCATAACATGGGAGTTTGTCTCCACTAAAATTATTTCCTAATTATAATGGAATAATCATATAATGCATGGAAAATACAATGGAAGACCTTTTCTTGCATGAGATATTCTCTCTTCCCAATGAAATGACGCTTGTACTTAGTTCAAAACCACAAGTCAAATATTGATCAGAAAACTTGTAAGAAGGCATGGGCATGAAAGGGTAATACTTTTAAAGGACAATGACAAGGTCAAATAAGAAAATAAACCCCTTCCCTCTTCCTCTCTTGTATTTTCATAGTCCCCTTGTTGCTCCATTAAGTAACCATTTTAGTGTATAATATCTTATTATGTGTTTTCCTCTTTTTTTAACACATGTCTTTACTTATACATGAGCATATCATGGAAAATATACCCATCACATTGTAACTCTAATGCACCATTGGGATTCCTGTGAATTTACCAATTATGACTTAGCCTTAAAATTTACACTAAGAATATTTACAATGCATTCCACATATTTACAACACCATATTGTTATATCCCATCTTACATGGCTTGATTCCCATGACATAAGCCATTGCTGGAATTATGATACAGGTGTTGTCCTTGTTGGCAACTCACTCACAGGTCAGTTCAGATTTGATAAAAGGCAACTCGTAGTGTAACAGGTCAATTCAAAGGTAACATGGCAGTGGTATAGAAGAACAGGAAGTTGGAACATAGGTCTATTGATCAGAATCAAGAATTTGAAGGAAAAGGACATTTTCAGATAGTTTAAGCTGTATACGTAGGTTCACCTTGTCAAAGCAGCGTATACACATAGGTTCACAGGACAAAAAGAGCATATACGTATGCACGCACTTTCACAAGAGGAAAAGCGCGTATGGGTTGAAAAATCAAGGAAATTCAAGAGTAAAGAATACCAAGGGTCAATACCATGGTATTAGCCAACAATATTGAGCAAAGTAATGACTATTTGATCCCATCCAAGAATACCATAGGTTCTAAGTGTTGTTTTGGTCCGAGGTATTGAGAAAGGCCAAAACTATATAAGGGGGAGAAGATCAAAGGGCCAAGCGTGCAAGTGAAAGGGTTTCTCAGGAATACTTCTATTTGAAGTATATTTTATGTTGCAGGGGCTATGATTATGATATAATCTGAAATATTTTGTGCACCTTGAATTCAATGTTGGATCAGGATGATGAGACCTGAAATGAATTATCATTAAATGATCTTATATTGGTTGGGCTAGATCTGATTGCCTACACTTGATTTATTCTTTAAATGTCGTGATCTGGGTATGTCTGAAGTTTGGAATAGCAGCAAAGTTGTGAGTTAATATTTGTAGATCTATATGCTCGTTTGCCTTGGTAAAGGTGTGTATACACGTAGGTTCGACTCTTCCAAGTAGCGTATGCAAAGGAAAACCATATTGTTAAAAAATGACTGATTTATTTGATCAATATTGTTGTTTTACTGTTGTCTGTCAATGAAGTCTTCTTAGATTTGAAAGTAAAACTGAATGCATAAGGAGTTTGTGTCTGATTGATTGATTGATTAAGTGAGAAGGGTTATCTTTATTGCTGTCTTTCTAGATCTCTACAATTGACAGTAGATGTTCAGAATATTACTATTGGTTTTGAATGATGATGCAGGTTTCTGGGTTCAACACAATGTTCTGGTGACAGTGATCTGACTGTTCAGATTAACTGATTGTTGGTTGATGCAATTTGGGTTTCAAAGTTCTGATGGGTCCAGTGTGAAAATTTGATGAAATGAGGCCTTCATATTGTGTTGTGTACCAGGAGCATCCAGTCTAAAAATTAATGAATTGTGGTCCCTGGAGGAAGAGAAAATGTTGTAACCTTCTGTAGGTCGGTGCCTACATACTAGTAAACACATTGGCTAGTACGAGAGCTAGGGGGTTGTAGCTCCCTTCTGCAGGTGGGTGCCTGCATACTGGTATGAGTCTGCACTAGTACAAGATTGTAAACAAATTTTATTTTTATTAAAATAAGACAGAGATGACAACATCAAGTGGTTTTTATCCCACATTGGATTTCCACCTTAAATCTTGGTGTTCAAGTGTGTTGTTTATGTGTGATGGTTTATTATGTTATTACTGCACATAGTTACTATATAATAAGATATTGAAGCACTATTTAAAGATCAACACATGATGAATTTCCTAAATCATAAGTTCTCTGATTATATGTTGGTTTCCTTAATCACAGTTCTGTACACATGCAAATTCACTTCACTGAAGTAGCATGTATAAATCTGCTTGGGAATTGAAAAATTATTGAATTGCAAATACTGATTCACCCCCCCTCTCAGTATTATTTCCAACAATTGGTATCAGAGCAGGCCCTTCAGAGGAATCTTGATCACTTGAAGGGAGATCTTTCAATATGAACAATCATGAAGGTATGGGATCTATCAGACCACCAATCTTCAATGGGAGAAACTTGGTATATTGGAAAATAAGAACTAGAGCATATTTTCAATTTCTTGCAGTCGATGTTTGGGAAATTGTGGAAAGAGGATATCAATTTCCAACAACAATACCTACAAATACAATAGGTAAGAAGTCATATGAAACCAATGCCAAAGCAGTCTATAATTTATTGGGAAGTCTATCAGTATCAGAATTCGTCAAAGTCATGCAGTTTAAGACAACCAAAGAGATATGGGACAAAATCATTCATAGCTACAAAGGAGACTCCCAGGTAAAACTTGTTAAGCTTCAAAATCTCAGAATTCAAAATGAAACTCTTAATATTCATAATGATGAAAGCACTGCTAGTTACTTTTTACATGTAGATGAGATTGTTAATTGTATGAAGAATTTGGGTGAAGAGATAAAGGAGGCTACTTTAGTAGACAAAATTTTGAGATCTTTGTCTTCTAAATTTGAGTCAAAAGTATCTTCCATAGAAGAAAAACAATATCTTCAATCTATTACTATGGTTCAACTTCATGGAATTCTAACTTCCTTTGAAATGAGGAAAGGAGGTCCAACAAATATGAGAGAAGCCTCTTTCAAAGCTTCGGCAAAGGGAAAAGAAAAGGAAGAACACAATGAATCAAGATATGTTTCATCAGAAGAAGATAAGGTAAGATACCATTCAAAAGCTTTGCTTGTGGTAGAGTCGGCCATTATGCTGCCAAATGTCCTCATAAAGATAAATATGAAAAAGGAAAGGAATATGCAAGAGGCAATAACAAACAAGTTGTCAATAGAAGAAGTTTCAATACCCATGAAGATAGTGACGGATTATCTAATAGTGATGAAGATGAAACTAAACAAGATTTTAAACTACTCATGGCATATGACAATGATGATTTTTTGGATGCCTTAGAAGAGGAAGACTTTCTTGAAGAAATCACAAAACTCAAAATCTGTTTGGAAGAAAAGAATATGATCATAGACACGTTGACACAACAACTCACTGAAAGAGAAAAGCACAATGAAAAACTAGAATGTGAAGTTGTGGGTTTAAGAAAAGAACTTGAGAAGACAAAATATCTTAATCTTAGATTTGCTAAAGGATCAGAAACTTTAAATGAAATCATCAAAGTTCAGCGTTTCCCTATTGTAAAGTTAGGTCTTGGATATACTAAAGAATCATCCCAATCACAAAAGTCGTCAGCCTCCACCAAAAACTATCTTGATGCAGCAAAGACCAGTGAACAATATGTTAGTCATCAGCAAAAGCCTAAAAGTACTCATCAGTTAAATCATTCTCAATTTACTCCAAGGATGAACATCAATAGAAGCATCAACCAATAGGTAAACAATGCCAAAAGATTCTATGATCATAGAAACTTCTTTAATGGAAAATGATTTTCATGCCATAACTTTGGGCATAAGGCTGTTCAATGTGTTGCTTACAAAACTATCATGACTAGAGAAACATGAAATCAAAGGAGCATAACAAGAATTGAGAAAAGTTCCTATAACAATTTTTCTCCTCTTGAAGATGAAATTGAATGTTCGTTTTGTAATGACTTTGGTCATGAAGAATCTCAATGCGGGAGAAAATTTTGGTCAACACTTCAAAAATAGCAAACATCATCAAATTCCAAGGTATGGAGAAAGAAGGAATTTCAATCAAAAAGATGTGGCATAGCTTTGTTTGTAAAAGGAAAAGAGAATTAGTGGTACATTGACAATAGATGCTCCAAACACATGACAGGTGATAAAGAGAAACTTCATTCATATAATGCCTTAGAAAAGGAAAAAAATGTCTCATTTGGAAATGCACACCAGCTGTCATTAAAGGTAAAGGTTTTGTTTATTTGAAAGAAAAGGTTAAAGCTGGAAATGTCAAGTATGTTGATAGTTTAAAACATAACTTGTTGAGTGTCAGTGAAATGTGTGATCAAGGAAATGAAGTTGTGTTTCGATCAAACGAATGTGTGGTTCATGAGCTTGATACAAGAAAGACTGTAACCAAGGAACAAGAACTCCAAACAATTTATACATACTTAAAGGAGGACAAAATCAATGTTATCGAAGCAAAACAGATGAAAACTATTTATGGCACATCTGTGATCTTCCAGATATCAACATCCCAAAAAATACCATACGCAAACCATGTCAAGTCGGTAAGAAAGCCAAATATCATTTCAGTGAAAAGGAAGGATAAAAAAATAAGCCTCTTGAACTCATCCTAGTGATTTATGTGGACCAACAAGGAAAAATTCACCTTGTGAAGAAGAATACTTTATTTTGTTCATTGATGATTTTTCTAGAATGTGTTGGATAGATCTACTAAAGCATAAAGATAAAGCACTTGAAAAGTTGAAATACTTCAAAGCTTTAGTTGAAAATGAATTAGATTGAAAAATCAAATGTCTCAGATCTGATAGAGGGGGAGAATTCATATCAGATGAAGTCTTTGATTTTTGTGAAACATGGAATAAAAAGGCAGTTCTCTGTTGCCAGAACTCCTCAACAAAATGGTGTAGTATAAAGAATGAATAGAACAGTTCAACAAATGGCTAGAGCTATGCTTGATGAATCTGGAACTCCTGCCACCTTATGGGGTGAAGCTGCATTTACTGCCATGACTATTCTCAACAAAGCTAATGTTTAGGTAAATAGTGGTCAAAATCCATATGAACTTTAGTATGGTAAGCCTCCTACTGTAAAACAATTTAGAGTTTTTAGAAGCAAATGTTTCATTAAAAATACTAATGACAAACTTGGTAAGTTTGAACCCAGAGTAGACGAAGGAATTCTTCTTGGTTATTCATCCAGAAGCAAAGGATACAAATGTTATAATAAAATACTTCGGAAAATTATTGAATGCATTGATGAAGCATGCAGAAATCTGGAAGATATGAAATCAACAAAGGAATATGACAATGAGGAAGACGGTGAATGATTTCCCATATCAAATCAAAATGATATAGAGGAAGAAACCAAAGAAGCATAAGAAGAAGATACAACATATAGGGAAAAGACTCCATCCAAGTATGTTCAAAAGAATCATCCAAAATCTCAAATTCTAGGAGAAAAAGGGTCTGGAGTACAGACAAGAATAACTCTTACATGAACCTCAAGTTATCTAGCATTATTATCCTTCATAGAACCATAGAATATAAATGAAGCTAGCAAAGATGAATGTTGGGTTAAGGCCATGGATGAAGAACTTGACCAAATTGAAAAGAATGATACTTGGGAATTAGTTCCTAGACCTCATGATAAAAATGTTATAGGAACAAAATGGATATTTAAGAATAAGTTGAATGAAAATGGAGAGGTTATTAGAAATAAAGCAAGACTTGTTTGTAAAGGGTATGCTCAACAAGAAGGTATAGACTTTGAAGAAACTTTTGCACCTGTTGCCAAACTTGAAGCCATAAGAATGTTTCTTTCTCTTTCAAGTTTTCGAAAATTCAAAGTATATCAAATGGATGTAAAATCAACTTTTCTTAATGGATATTTAGAAGAAGAAGTTTATATTGAGCAACCAGAAGGATTCATTCTAGGAAATGATGCAAAACTTGTATGCAAGCTCAAAAATGCTCTATATGGTTTGAAACAAGCTCCAAGGGCTTGGTATTATCATCTTGACAAATATCTACAACAAAAAGGTTTCACAAAAGGTTCTGCAAACAACAACTTATATAAAAAGATTGAAAATGATAAACTACTAATTATTGTTGTTTATGTTGATGATATCATCTTTGGTAGCAATGAAGAATCTATGAGTCAGAACTTTGCTTCGGTTATGCAACAAGAATTTGAAATGTCCTTACTTGGTGAACTTACTTATTTTCTTGGTCTACAAGTTCAAAAACAAAAGATGGTATTTTTCTTTCACAAACTAAATATCTCAAGCAGATTCTGAAGAAGTACGAAATGGAATATTCTAAACCAGTATGTACTCCAATGGTAACAAGATGTAGTCTCAGTTCTAATGATGAATCACCTATAGTGAATCAACCAGCATACAAATCTATGATTTGAAGTCTGCTCTATATAACAGGTACCAAACCTGATATCATGCATGCAGTAGGAAATGTTGGAAGGTTCCAAGCAAATCCAAAGGAATCACATCTTCAGGAAGTAAAAAGGATATTCAAATATCTTCAAGAAACTCAAGACTTTGGTCTATGGTATCCTAAAGATACAGATCTTACTCTTCGTGCATATACAGATGCAGATTGGGCATGAAATGTTGATGATCGAAAAAGAACTAGTGGAGGAGCATTTTATATGGGACCACAGTTAGTGTCTTGGTTCAACAAGAAATAAAGTTCAATTGCCTTATCTACAACTGAAGAAGAATATGTAGTTGTTTCATCTTACTGCACACAACTACTTTGGATGATGCAAACATTGCAAGACATTCAAAACACATGTACTCCACCCATCTCCATTCTATGTAATAATACAAGTGCCATCAATATTTCGAAAAATCCAGTCATGCACTCCAAGATCAAGCACATACCCATTACGTACCATTTTCTATGAGAACAAGTGCTTGAACAAAAGGTTAAATTGGAGTATGTTCCCTCCAAAGAACAGGTTGCTGATATATTCACCAAATCGCTTCCCAGAGAAACATTTGAATATCTCAAACAAAAGACAGGAGTAGTTTTTGCATCATCCTCTGTTAGATCCAGCTTTTCAGAGGAAGGTTAATATACACAGGTTTCATGAAGCATAGTCACGTATATACGTGATTTTCTGTGGCTACACAAGTGTATATGTTTTTCTGATAGAAAAAAAGTGGGCCAAACTATGATATGGGTGCTCAGTCTGATATTGATGATTACAGTATGCCGACATGATTTGATCATTGATTTGTATCTGACTAATGAAGATGCCTTGATGAATGATTTGTTGACAATGCACAGGTAACACAGGTTCAAGGGGAGCATTAGCCTTCACAAACATTTTGCATTGTTGGAATTATGGTTGTTGACTTCAGCTATGGTTTTAGATATTTATATCAATTGTTGCATAAGTCATGTAAAGATCTAGGGTGTTATATGTCTCCTTCTGTCATAGTCTATTTTTTGAATGAGTCCTATTGGACATATGATGTAATTTGTATCCCCACTATGCATGGGAAGGATGATGTAATAATTTCTATTTCAGTCATGTATAAACAATTGATATATCCCCACTTGGTTGGGTGGATGAGTCAAATTTGGTTTATCCCCACTTGGTTGGGTGGATGAGTCAAATTTGGTGTATCCCCACTTGGTTGGGTGATTGATGTATGTATGAGTCATTGGTCTTAGGGAGGTCACACTTGCTTAGTTGAGTTATAGAGTCATGTTATTCCTTTTTGAAACATATCTCTGCAGACTCTGCATGTACTCAGAGGGAGCATGGACAACATAGTGTATCTAAAGGGGGAGAATATCTTGGTCCACTCTTTGTCCTTGATGTAAAAGTGGGAGAGTGTATTTTGGTGTTGCTTGATATCTATAACAGTTTCTATAGCTTGCAGTAATTAGCACCAATATGGTTGCCATCAAGTCCAAAGGGGGAGATTGTTGGCATTATGATATAGATGTTGTCCTTGATGGAAAATCACTCACAGGTCAGTTCAGATTTGATAAAAGGCAACTCACAGTGTAACAGGTTAATTCAAAGATAACATGGCAGTGGTATAGAAGAACAGGAAGTTGGAACAAAGGTCTACTGATCATAATCAAGAAGTTGAAGGAAAATGATGTTTTCAGATAGCTTAAGCTATATACACAGGTTCACCTTGTCAAAGCAGCATATACACACATGTTCATAGAACAAAAAGAACATATACGTATGCACGCACTTTCACAAGAGGAAAAGTGCATATGGGTTTAGAAATCAAGGAAATTCAAGAGTAAAGAATACCAAGGATCAATACCATGGTATTACCCCACAATATTGAGCGGAGTAATGACTATTTGATCCTATCCAAGAATACCACAAGTTCTAAGTGTTGTTTTGGTCCGAGGTATTGAGAAAGGCCAAAACTATATAAGGAGGAGAAGATCAAAGGGTCAAGTGTGCAAGTGAAAGGATTTCTCAGGAAGACTTTTATTTGAAGTATATTTTATGTTGCAGGGGCTATGATTATGATATAATCTAAAATATTTTTTGCACCTTGAATTCAATGTTGGATCAGGATCATGAGACCCGAATGACTTATCATTGAATGATCTTATTTGGGTTGGGCTATATCTGATTTCGTACACATGCTTTATTATTTAAATGTCGTGATGTGGTTATGTCTGAAGTCTGGAATAGAAACAAAGTTGTGAGTTAATATTTGTAGATCTATATGTTGGTTCGCATTGGTAAAGGCGTGTATACACGTAGGTTCGACTCTTCCAAGTAGTGTATGCAAAGGAAAATCTTGTTGTTCATAAATGACTGATCTATCTGATCAATGCTGTTGTTTTACTGTTATTTGTCAATGAAGTCTTCTTAGATCTGAAACTAAAACTGAATGCATAAGGAGGTTGTGCTTGATTGATTGATTGATTAAGTGAGAAGGATTATCTTTTTTGTTGATTGTCTAGATCTCTGCAATTGATAGTAGATGTTCAAAATATTACTGCTGGTTCTGAATGACGATGCAGGTTTCTAGGTTTAGCATAATGTTCTAGTGATAGTGATCTGACTATTCAGATTAACTAATTTTTGGTTGATGCTATTTGAGTTTCAAAGTTCTGATGGGTCCAGTGTGAAAATTTGATTAAACGAGGCCTTCATATTGTGTTGTTGTGTACCAGGAGCATCCAGACTGAAAATTAATGAAACGTGGTCCCTAGAGGAAGAGAGAAGGTCGTAGCCTTCTGTAGGGCGGTGCGTACATACTAGTAAACACATCGGCTAGTACAAGAGCTAGGGGATTGTAGCTCCCTTCTAGTAGAAGCTGGAAAACGAGAGAAGGTTGTAGCCTTCTACAGGTGGGTGCCTGCGTACTGGTATGAGTCTACACCAGTACAAGATTGTAAACAAATTTTCTTTATATTAAAAGAAGACAAAGATGAAACAGCAGGTGGTTTTTCTCCCACATTGGGTTTCCACCTTAAATATTGTTGTTCATGTGTGTTCCTTATGTGTGATGGTTTATTATGTTATTATTGCGCGTAGTTACTGTATAATAAGATGCTAATGCACTGATTAAAGATCAATACATGATAAATTGAATAAATCATAAGTTCTCTAAGTATATGCTAGTTTCCTTAATCATAGTTGCGTACACACGCAAATTCACTTCACTGAAGTAACATATGTAAATCTGATTGGGAATTGAAAAATTATTGAATTGCAAATACTGATTCACCCCTGCTCTCAATATTATTTCCAAAAACCATCTCACACAATAATACATTATTATTACTTATTATATTCTAGGGGTGAAAACCAACATATGATATGTAGGATGACCATTCTTCATGCCTAAACATTTTTGGGTTACCCTTTGATCCAGATCTTGGGGCTAAGATATAGAGGTCATGGATGCCGAGAGATTAGGAGAGAAAATATACATATATGTCATGAGACTAATAACAAGGACATTGTGTCCACATGGTCTTGGATAGACGGTGATCGGGTGCTTTGTTAAGGCACTCCTTGATGTGAAGTCATCGGTTCAATTTACCGCCCCAATCAGGGTGATATATTGGACATGTTGAAGATGTATTCTTGCCAAACTTACAAAAAATAAAATAACAAGAACCTTGATAAAAATGAAAGAATTGAATACATCACAAAAATACGAAGAGAGAGAGAAAGAATTGGAGAAGAATACTTCCATTAAAAAGAAACATTACATGCAATGAGGCCAATTTTGGGAACTCTCCTTCTCAACCTTCACTCTTTTCCTATTACCTTCTTATAAGGTGTCTTATTAACAAACTTAACTTTGGTTGGGTTTGAACACATTAATTACATGTCGATTAAGTTCCATTTTACATAAAAATATGACTTTATGACTTATACATCCAAACTTAGACTATAACCCCCTAATATTCAGATCACCCTTGATGAATTTACTAATTTAGAGGTATTATAAATATGTACACATAAAACCTCGACATTAAACAATCAACTACAGTTTCAAAATTCTCTCAACATTAAACTATCAACTAAATCTTTCAAAAATCTAGTAATACAAATAACCACATTATGTACTTGTTAACCAGTCTCCAATATCCTTCTTGAAAGAATATACATTGGTTAGAAACCCACGAGCTTGACAAAGTGTCAACAAACCCTTCCTAAAGCTGATATAGATTCAAAATATTAATTCTACATCGCATGAAAACCTCTGAGCTTGTAGAAGAATTTGTTAGCCCTTCCCTAAGACACCTCTTGACAAGAATTCTCTACTCAAGGAAGGGTTGGTTGGCCCTTCCATGGACTTGTCATGGAGGATATATTATGCTTGAGGAAGGGTCATCTAACCCTTACATAGGCTCCACCTAAAGGAGAATACTAATCTTGAGGAAGGGTTGGAATATGTTTCCTAGATATCGCAAACAATGAAAATGCTAAGAGCAAGAGTTTATCGGTATGGTAAAAGGAAAATACTATGCTTCAATATGATTCAACAAATGGAAAATGATTTTGAGATTTTTGGTGGAAAGATATCCACAAAATAATACAAGACTTGAATGTGAATTTTGATGAATAATTTTAGACATACATCAAGAAAAATTATCTCAGATAGTAAAGAGAGGATTGGCTCCACTCTAACTTCCTATTAGACACCTAATCCATTACGGTTATGGTGTGGAATATGAACTGTCGTTGGGAGTCCAAGAGACCTTTGAATATGAATCCAATGGTCAATAACCATGTATTTATATGTCTATCATCTTTATGGTAAAGTAACCAATACTTATTATTTAATCTGGTGCATAGTCCAACAATGTATTAGAGCAGGTAAAAATACCCCTTCCTACTCAAACATGTCAATTATAGGAATTACTCTACCTATTATTCTTTTTTAAGACATTCTCTCTGCTAGTTCTGCACTACTTTGTTTTCTCAATTCTTTTTCACACTCTTAAAATCTTAGAACATCTCTTTGTGTGCTTTCTCACTACATCATACTAGGTTGTCCACTTTATGAATGTTTTATAACTCTCCCAACACATGTGGGAACATTTGACGGAGGAGAAACTATGGCTTGGAACATTTCCTTAGATGGGAAGAGTGCTTTAGTCATCTCTCCATAAGATGCCCCGACGATCCTTTTCTCTAGTTCTACATTGTATCTTTAGCTAAAGGAATTGTTACAATTCATGTGATTGACTAGTGCATTCAAGCACGACCTTAGCTAATGATTTTGACTACTACTTCTATTGTGGCTACCTTCTCTCTCCTCCAATATAAGCTTCCAAAGGGTATTATATGTCAATTTTCTCCCATTTATATTCCTCCAACTATGGATGTGTTTTTCAGACATTGGCATCTCGATGCCATTATTTTTGTGGAAAGTGAATTGTGCCCAAATATCCTCATAGTTTCTTCTAGTGGTGTGGTGATACTTGTAGAATGTGAGGATCTCTAATAAATATTTTAGATGTTGGTCCATTGCTTCAACAAGGTGAGTAATTGCAACAATGTTGTCAATATTGTCATTGATTGTTCCTTTGAACATTGTTAGGAGATTTCTTAAGTAAAAATGGGGCTTCAAAACAAAAATTGTTCTAACAAAATCAACTTTAAAAATAATAATAATATTCAAGAAAATGATATCAAGGCTAGGAATAAATATTTTTGGAAGGAAAAGAAGAAAACAAATAATTTTAATTATATTTTCAATTTATATCCATTAGACATAAAAAAATATGAGAGAAATAATGATAAAATAATTTACATCGCAATAACAAACATAAACCATGCACAACATGATTTAACTTGGAAAACCCTAATTAGGGAAAAACCATCTTAATATATATATTGTTATCATATGGCTAAACTGTGGCTATGCCTTGACTAAATAGCATCCAAGCAAACCAACATCCTGGCTTTGCCAAGTGATCCCTTCGCTAGGAACATTACAATGGAGAATCCATAGGCCTTTTAAAGGCTTCATCACATGTAATCCATGTGTCCTAATACTACGAGCTACCAAAACCATGCGCCCAAAAACACCACTATGGACCTAACAACTTTGACTCTTTCACCTAGTCAAATCTACCCTAACATTCCCCCCTTTAAATTTGACTAGGGAAATATGCATTCTCTCCTTCCCTATCACCTAGGTATATGCTGAGGATTTAGTATTAGGGGTACACATGCCTAAGTAGTTCTTACAATCGTATGCCCATATACATGTAATCTAAAATTTTCATCTCCAAAGTAATTATTATTATTATTATTATTTATATTTGACACTTATGCCACCATTCTTTCATTTCTTCACCCCTACTCACACTAGGTACTCTCTTCACGCATGTAAGTCAAATCCCAATCAAGATTATCTATGTTATCTTCAACCCCAACATACAATGTGCCAACATTTGCAACCATCACCTCCTTTTACAAGCCACGATGTCTTGGCTTTTATACCACTTGTTAGAGATAAAAATAACACAATATAAATAATAATAAAAATCATTTACATAGCAAAAACACACATAAACTAGGCACATCATGATTTACCTAGGAAAATCCTAACCAGTGAGAAAAAAAATAATAGTTCTATTATCATCATATGGATTAAAAAAATGCATACCTTGACTTAAAAACAACCAATTCAGCTAACATCCTAGCTTGGCCAAGTAATACCTTCGCTCAAATAAGACACATTACAATAGACAATCCTCAAGTCTTTTAAAGGCTTTATCACATGTAATCCATGGGATC
This sequence comes from Pinus tabuliformis, assembly GCA_031772625.1. Taxonomy (NCBI): domain Eukaryota; kingdom Viridiplantae; phylum Streptophyta; class Pinopsida; order Pinales; family Pinaceae; genus Pinus; species Pinus tabuliformis. The sequence continues at coordinate 679,072,361 of CM062807.1, forward strand.
TAATCCCATGGGTTACCAAAACCATGTGCCCAAAGCCACCATTGTGGACATAACAATTTTGACTCTTTCACCTAGTCAAGTTTAACTTAATAATCTCCTTATAGGTTTATTCAAATGTCATGTGTAGGCACTTGTTGGACGCAGAATTAAATTTTGCATCTAACGAGTGCCCACTGTGAATACATTTGATTAGACACACCAAAAATAGAGAGTAAATGAAAAAATGTGTTTAATACATGAGCAAGAAACATGATTTTTTTTTAGCATAGGTATACTCAAAGTATGGAGAGTGGGTAATTTTTGGATGCAAAACTTAATTCTTCATCCAATGGGTGCCTGCACATGACATTTGAGTAAACCTATAAGGAAAAAAGTTGAAAATATAATAATAAAAAAAGAATTCTTTCTTGTAATGTCCTCGGCCCCAGTCGGGTGACGTTACTAACCTAGAACCCAAAATTCACCAAATATTCTTGCGAAAGCACATAATTTCTTATTTCAATTATTAAACCTTGGCTCGCTACTAGTGCCCCTGTAATTATTTGCAAAGCCTACTATATATTTTTTCACTTGGGTATTAACCATAGCTTTCAATCCATTAAAAACATGAATAATTAATGAATAATCAACGTAGTGCTTTAGCCATTAGCATTCACACAATAGTTAGGGTTTGTGCACAATAATTCAGAGTCATATGGAAAAATTATATTTAACCCACAAAAACCAGAAAAACATTATGAGAAAATGCATACAGTGGAACATGAAGCCATTTAATCACGCATTAACCAACAATTATACGTATTAGGTAAAATATGTGCAGTAAAGTACATATACATAAATACCAATCCTGAACCATGATTTACAACAAAACAACATATAAATATAAGCATTACACATAATACAATAAATTGCATAGTAGGCACTTATTAGAATGGAAAATGAACTGGCTACAAACCTTCCACATTCCACCCAGCCATAGACCTCACAGTTCATAAAATCTGAATTTTGGGTCACCCCCGAGGTGGGGCTTCAACTCCCAGGGCAATAGTTTGTTCGCCAAGTAACACGCCACATACTTTGGCCAAGCTACCAAACCCAACAACCTCAGTATCCAACTACAAGCTCAAGCTCCCCTGACTTGCACTGAATTGGAGTAGCTCTTCCTCGCACCCAACAGTCCCTTGGCGGTGCCCAACCTTCCAGAGTGCTTTATATTAAGATAGGAAGAGTATCAACCTCTGGTTCCAAGAGATATCCTACTCTTTGGGGCTTCTAGGCACCCTTCCAAGTAAAATTGCAACAATTTCCAATCAGTTATAGAACTAGAGCACGGGGCTTACTAACTAGTCTCAAGAACTGAAACAACTCCCAGTCAGTTATAGAGTCTAAGGACAGGACTCACCGACTGGTGACGAGGAACCAAATTCCACCAGAACTCCATGGCTTGCTGAGCCATAAACCAGAGCCACCAAGGCTCACACCATAATGCATCCTCTACAACATGATTAATTAGATAACCATGCCTCTGTCAGTTACAAATTCTAAGCTCAGGACTCACTAACTAACTAACAATCCAACCATGAGTGAATGCCTTCATAGGAAAACATACATTTTTTATAAATACATGTCTTTATCTTGCCATGTGGCACCCTCTAAAGCCACTTGGACCCTAGGTTCATTTTTCACCACCAAACATCACATCAACCCTATTTACCTTTTTCCTAGAGTTGAGCGCCCCCCATACCCTTTTCCTTAAAGTTGGTTTACAAGCAGTTGTCATTTTATTAATATATGTATAATTAAATCATAATTACATTCTAGGTTCTCCAACCTCAAAATATATTAAGACATTTATATCCAGGCACGCTAGCCCCAAAAATATACCTCGACTCACTAACCTATTAATCACATATTTTTAGCTTACCAGCCTAAATATCACGGTCCTTAGACCCATTACACAGTCATATCAACCTTAATCAGATTCACAACTCGACCCACCAACCTGACATGTGGATAATTGTAGAGACATAAACCTCAATATCACACATACATACATATGCATCATAGGGGTCGAGTAGGGGTATTAAATTCCTACCCCTCTTATTTATGCATTGTCCTCAATGCATCATATGTACACATCCAAATATGTTGTTGCATACTGACTTGTGCTCATATTTCGCAGCTACAAGTCCATGTTTTTATGACACACCAATGGTTTCATTTTGGTGCACCCTCCATGATTCTGGTGCCACTTGCACCCAACCAGGTTTGTAGGTACTTTCCATGCCCCCATTGATGAGTGTGCAATATTGGCACGACCACCATCACACCTAGAGGACATCAAGTAAATGACATTAATATTTGGAACAATTCTTTTTTTTTTTTTTATCAACAAGAGAAACATAAATCAAATGCATGCAATCATTAATAATAAAAAAATAATGAAAAACACAATTTCATGTAATGCAAAAAGCCATAGTTGAGTTCTAAATGCCTCAACCATGAAGCACTGCCCCTGCATACAATCCTTGTTTACAATTCTTGCATACAATTATATTTATTTACTTGTTTTTCTTGCATTTATGGTTTCCTTTATCCTTGCTCCTTTGTTCGAATTTATATATCGGCCCAACCTATTACAGTTGTGCCAAACCTGTTTCCATATACATTCTCTTTTTTTCATGTTAAAAAAAGCCAATCACTGAGGGTAACTATTAATACCATCTCCTTTATTATTCTTTATCCTGACAGAACCATTGTAGATAATAATAACCATGGCACACAAATACAATAAGTTGCACTATAGACACTTATCTGAATGTAAAACCAACTGATTGCAGGCCTTCCATGTTCCACCCAGTTGTAGACCTCACAGTTAATATACTCTCAAATGCAGGTCACCCTCGAGATGACACTTCAACTCCCAAGGAAACGATCTATTCATCAAGTACCACAACACATACTTCGACCAAGGTACAACCCCAGTAGCCTCAATCTCCAACCATAAGCTTGTGCTCCCTTGACCTGCACCCAAGTGGAGCAGTCCTTCTACTGCTCTTCGGGGCTTCCAGGCACCCTTTTAGGCCAAAACCAAAATAATTCCAATTAATTATAGAACTCGACCATAGGGCTCACTAATTGGTCACCATAACTGAACAACTCGCAGTCAGTTATAGAGTCCAAGAAAATGACTCACCAAGAACCGAGTTCCACCAAAACTCCATGGTTGCTCGAGCCATAAACCAGAGCCACCAAGGCTTGCACCAGGATGCATCCTCTACAACATGATTAATTGCATAACCATGCCTCAGTCAATTATAGAGTCCAAGCCCTGGAATCATTAACTAACAAACAATCCAACCATGAATGAATGCCTTCATAGGCAAACATACACTTTTTATAAATACATGGATTTCTCTTTCCATGTAGCACCCTCTAAAGGTACATGAGCCCTGGGTGCATTTTTCACAACCAAACATCACATAAGCCTTATTTCCCTTTTTCTTCACGTTGGGTACCCACATATTCTTTTCCACAGAGTTGGTCTACAACTAGCTGTTATTTTATTAATATATGTACAATTACATGATAATTAAAATTCCAGGCTCCCTAACCTCTTGGTGTATCAAGGCATATATATATCTGGGCACATTGGCCCCAAAAATATACCTCGGATCAATGGCCTATTAATCACATATTTCTAACTCACCAACCTAAATATCACATTCCTTAGACACTTTACATAAACATATCAGACTTAATCATATTCACAACTTGGCCTACCAACCTAACATGTGGATACTTACAGAGGCACACCATCCTCAATATCACACATACATACATATGAATCACAAGGGTTTGGAAAAGGTATTACATTTATTTTCCTTGAAGGTGCATCTTTTATATTTTATTTTAATGATTATTTTATTGTTTTCCGTAGGAGTCCCATTTTAGACCTCAAAATTCCCTTATCCACATGAAGCAGTGCATTTTTAGCTACTTGGAGCATCTCCATTTATCATTAACTTTGTTGGAAACATGAAATATGCTTCAAGTATTGTGAATGATAGGACTAATGTGAATATGGAAATAGAGGAATTGGAAATGCAACTTTTAGGATTAAAAGCATGGATGGCTTCTTCAACACATGAAGGGGAAAATTATGTAATGATTTAGATTTGTAAGAAATTGGTGAAGGCCCACCATTGTGTTTGTAATTATTGTACCTCATCATCCTCATCGAGGAAAATAAATTGATTTGGTTTTGCAAAGGAAGGAAATGGAGGTTGCAAGATGATCTGTTATGCTCACCAAAAGAAAATTTTAGTTTGTGTAGATCACCCATCCAATGAAGTATTTGGGTTATTAACCAACTTCTTGATGTATAAAACTTCAAAAGAGTTTTTTAAGAGGGTGAAATAGGTATCATTTGTTGAACCTATACCTCTCTTCATTGAACATCAATATCAGTTATCTTGGTAAGTTGTTACTGAGATATTTATTGATTATGATGATATGTATAAAATATCAATCTGTAAAGAAATTTTTTTATGGCCTAATGGAATTTGTAGGGTAATATTTCACAACCTATTTCCATTCCAAAACTTAGCAATTTGGTTTATAATTTTCTTGTTCTTGGTCATTATTGTTTAACTGGGAATGAGGCAGCAAGACCATCTACTGGAGAAATATTAGAGACACAACATTGTGTTGAAAAAAATTACAATGATATAAATATTGTGTCCCCTTCTTTGCATAAACATGTTTATGCGATTGATATCTACAAAATATTGATGGCTAGTTAACAAAATACCATGTAATATTGTTGTTTCAGGAAGTCTTGGTTGTGAAGTGTTTAGCCCCTCAAACATATGCACTGATAGATGATGTACTTCCAACGAAGCTCTGAGTTTTGGAAATTTTGTTCCTAAAGTTTCTCAAATTTCATGAAACTACATTAGAACATGGTTTGTTGAATACAATCACCAAAGTGAAAAGTAATCGTGGATATATGATTTCTTCCATAATCAAAATTATTAGTAACTTGCAAATAGTTCTTTTGTAATTCTACTAGTTAAATTGCATTGTAAATGGGTGCATTTTTTGTAGAAGTTCACACCCTCCATTTTTTGACATTAGTAATTGATAGCAAGGCTTCTAATTTTGAAGCCCTATTAGCCAAGCATGTACAAACAAGCCTAAGCCACAACCTCAAGCCAAATCTAGAGTCAAAAGTTGTAGACAGAGTTAAAGCCATGAGCATGATTCAATTTGCAGTCATCTTCAAATTTTTATTTTTGAACACTTATAGATAGTAGAAGACATCAACTTCCAACTACATTAGGAAATGTGTTGAAAATGCAACAAGAAAATCCTAATTTAATTTTGTCCTTTAATTAAATTGGGAATAAAAATGTAATTCCACATCTCATGACAACTTGTATTAGTTAACTAAGTTAATTTGACTTAGTTGGCTGAGTTAATTTGAATTGAGGGTCTAAATAGAGTCATGTAGAATGTATCCTGCATTATAGGAGCACTGGTTGAGTTTATTTTGAGTTGTAATTAATTAATTTAGTATAACTGAGTTAGAGTCAGTTAAACTAGTTCCAACTGATGGAGGAACTAGTGGGAGATCTAATAGTGTGGTGTTTCCTACAATGGAGTGTGGTGTTGTCTACAATGATCAACCAGTAAACTGAAGATTCACTCATAAATAAATCATGCATGTCAGATCTGAGAAATAACTAGTTGAGATTGGAGTTCAGGGACATTATACTATCAGTTGTACAATCATCTGAATTGTACAAGTGGTCCATGTAGTCAGAGGAAGGCCTATGAGGATTGCACAATTCATATTGAGTAATTTCCCTAATTAATAGGGGGGTAATTCCTTGAGGAATAGCGCAAGGAAATAGGGACTCGGGCAAGAAAAAAATTGGTTAAGTATTGGCCTGGGCTTGTCTAGGAAGCTGTGAGACAGATAGAGATAGTGAAAAGGTTTCTCGGGCTTGAGAAAAGCATTATTATCTTCTCATATGTTCTTACTAATGAAATATACAAATAGTAGGGGTTTTTAGTTGTCGCTTTCCCTAGTAAATCATTGTGTTATATGTTTATTGAATTCTTTCTCTTGTATGCTTTGTGATTTCACAATCATTTAATTGTTTCCGCTGATGAATAGAGTAGATTCAAGTCTATTATTTTAGTAAATAACAATTAGCAATTTGAATCTACAAAAAATGTCTACAAAAAGTTTCTAAAACTAGTGATCCTTAGAGCCAAGTTCTATCATTTTGTGGTCATCTTAAAATCACCATTTTTTACCACTTCCAGTTAGTAGAAGACATCAACTTCGAGCTAAATGAAGAAATGTTCTAAGAACTATTGAACCTTAAAGCCAAGTTCTAACAATTTGAGGCCATCCTCAAATTTCCATTTGTGAGCACTTGAAATCAGTGGAAGACATCAAATTATAGCCAAATTTGGAAATTTTCCAAGAATCGTTAAGCATTGGAGTTGGTTCTAGTGTTGGTGGTCAGCCTTAGACCACCATTCAGTAGAATACTTTAGCTTCTACTACCCATTTGGTTTTTGGTCTTCCTTAAACCACCAAATTCAATGAACACATTCAACCATGGAAAATTGTCCTAATCTCCCTTCTTGGACTCACAAGAACCCCTTTGGATCAAGTGGGGAATGCTAGATACCTAATCCATTAGGGTTATTGCGTGGAATATAAACTTTCATCAAGAGTCCAAGAGACCTTGGAAGATAAATGCAATGGTCAATATCCATGTATTTATATGTGTACAATTTTAATGTTAAAGTAACCAATGCTTATACTTTAATCTAATGCGTAGCCAAACTCTCTCAAATAGTGGGGAGATTTAAAGGAAAGTATGTGTTCTGAAAATTCTTTTGCAAAGAGTACAAGAAGGAAGAAACTAAGAAATAATGTGAAGGTTCCATATGTTTTTGGTTGAGGTGGGTTGCAAGTAAAATAAACAAATTTGTAATTGTATGGATTTTTGGCAAATTGTACATTATGCTATGTATTTTGATTTGTTTATACAATTATTCTTGCGTTAAACTTGGCATTGACTTGTAGGAGGTGAACAATAATAGAAAACTGAGATAAAAAGACATTTTTCAATAAATTTAGTAGACTTACCCTATTGTAAATATAGTAAGATGTCAAAATATAGAAAAAATTCCCCCACATTTGTTGAAGTTTAGAAATGCCTAATAGGAGCCACTTCAAATGTTAAAAACTTGAAGGATGAGCATCATCATGTAATGAAATGTATATACATGTGTACAAAGATAATTTTGTACTTAGCCTCCTATATTAAACCTCTTGTTACTGAATGGAAGAAGGGGAAATTTCTTGATTCAAATGAGGCACCCAAGTTCAATTCCCCTTAACCATTTTTTTCCTTGAATTTTTTATTTTGTCTAAGTTTGTATTCCATTTTTATTCACTCATTAACCCTTTTTATTCTTGAATGGAAATGCATATCAATCTCAAGAATGAACTTTAAATATAGATGATCCAAAAATGGTGAAGAATCAGAAAGAGGCATGAAGTTCCAATCCATGATATTATAAAAGTAGTCTATGAGCCAAAACATGCAAAGATATGGTGCTTATAGAAATATCAATATTTTATAATACTTTAGAGAATACACGTTTTTAAGATTTTTCAATCTATTTTGTAGGGTAAATGTTTAGAGAATGTCCATTTTAAATATTCTACAGTTTAGAGGATACTTGTTTTTATTCACTAGATTTCTCTAATGGTGCTTAGCTATAATATACCATTACACTGTATAGTTAGATTACAAACATATATAAATTAATGGATCCTACTAGTTCCTATTGCTTCAATAGATTTAGTTCTATGATTATTATTTTTATTGTTATTCTATTCTTTCCAAAAAAACCCATCCCTTTTGGTTTAATGCCTAATATTTCACATTTACTATTTATTCTTTGACTACCTAAGTTTATTATCTATTCTTTGACTACATAAGTTTATTATCTATTATTTGACTACCTTTAGTTTTGGGATTAAAATATTTGATCTTTTTTTTCTTTCTTTGGAATTTGATTACATTAATTATTTATGATAGATCATATATTGGTGTGCAATTTACTTTTAATGCACTAAGTAAGACATAAAAATTTTCTTCTCTTAGTTTCACAATTTCCCAATTTTGAGGCCATCATCATCTTCAACTCGCTAGAGATTTTTAATAATATAAATGTTTTATCATTTTGAGTTTGGGACACAAAGTTATGCCCCCTCAAAAAAATGGTATTATCGTTGTGTTCTCATGACATTAATGTGGTATATTGTTCTAGTTGAAACTTCATTAATATATATAAGATGAATTTGTTGTATATACCATAGCCTTATGAAAAGGCTAGTATAATCCACTAGTTCTCCAAAACCCTAAATCAACCAAGAAGATCCAAGCGAGATGTCTCTTCCTCTTCTATCTATTTACCAAATTCATCTTAGGGTTGCATCTCCAAATCCCAATCTCAATTGTCCAATGGATGAAACCCTAACCCTAGATTTCTCGATGCTCCAAACAGATCAGGAAAACCTAACAACTCTGAAAGACAAAGAGACCAAGTATAAATGAAGATCTAAGAGAGAGAAGATGACTAATGTGCTCCACTTGATCACATCTTTAACAAAAGAGTAATAAGTTTAATCAGCATCAAATGAGTAAGATGAATGACTCTCTCATTCCTCTATGCATATGTAGGAGGTAAGGGAGGCCAACAATACAATGTGGGCCCATTCCCTTATAAGAAACCTACAATAAACACTTGTAGTCCTACACAAATGAAGTGCTTATGACACCCATTTTTTCTATCCCTCTTGTAAATATTGCTCTGAATTATAATTCATGTAAATAATGTGGAAATGTAAACATTCACTGGTTGAGAGAAGTGGACATGGATTCAGAGGTATGAGGATGATCTGAAATGGAGCAGATTATTAATGTTGTGCTAATTCCCCATTCAGAATCAAACCCAAGATGCTTATCATTTTCTTATCAAGTGCTTAAGGATTCATTACTTTTTCTTGATTAATTGATTCCCATGAGAGTTTCTTATGTAAATGTTAGAAACAATTTAACATTTAACAACAATAAAAAAACAACAAAGGAACTCAAAATACAACACACAAAAAACACATGATAAAGGAGTTCACCCCTCCTAGGCTACGTCTCCTTGGTCCAACTTCCAATGGCTTAGGCCTCTTTATTATGCTTAAATTACAACAAAAGTGTGTTTACAATGTTCAAATGCCTCTGAAAGCCTATCTCAATGAGTTCAAAATACTCAAAAATGGCTATCTAGCCTCCATTTGCATTAAATTTGGATAAGAACTGAAGAAGTTATGACTTCTCCTAGTTCTCCCATTATTTGTTCCACTAAATGCTCCAAATCTGACTAGAAACCACATTTCCACTCCAAAATCCACTGCCGGAGCGAGAAATTCACCGCATTGCGGGCCATAACTTGTTGGTTGTATCACAAATCGCAATCGACGAGTATTTGTGGGCGGAGGTCTTGTTAACACAACAAAACATTGTGATTGCGATATCAACAGACCCAACGAGAACTTAAACTGTTACATATAAAATCTCGCGTTCGGGGTCTTATCGCTCATTGCAATCGAAAATCGGCGCGGGAACATAATCGACAATATGGAAGACCTGCCAAGACATTAAACTGCAACATATGAATTATCGCATCTGGGAACCCAATCACAAATCGCAATTGGTGCTTTCCATTGGTGGATAGCAAAAGCCATACCACTACAATATCAGTGGACCCGTTGGGCTATGAAATATAGTGTATAACACATCGCATCCAAGGACAAATCACAATTGGTTATGACACACACACACACACACACATATATTGGTGGGTATCGGGTGCGATATGATTGTGAAATATCGCATCGCAACCCTGACTGTGTCGAGGGCCGATTCTTAACATTGTGTGATATGTGATTGCGGTCGCATCCCATCGCAACCTGCTCTGCACAGGGGGATGATTCTTTAAACCGAACCACTGACTGCTATGATATGCAATAAGCGAGGGCCAATGGCAGGTTTCCACTTGGCGCCTACTGATTCGTTGAATACCTTGCCACATCATCCCAATCCTGCCATGTAGACAAGTCAAACTTGAACTTTGACTTGCTATAACTTCTGCATATGAACTCCGATTTGAGTGTTGTTCGAACTGTTGGATTCAGAATTACGAGCTCTTCAATATGAATCTGAGTTTGAAAAGATTCTAACACTTTGACTTTTGAGCATAATTCTGAGCACTTGATCACTCCTCCCTACTGGAAGCCTTTTGGACCCCAAAAGATTTATATTCAATTATTGAACAGATGAGAGTATTGTTCCCTCAACTTCCCCAATTACATCCATTTGGCCTTTGATGGATGTGTTCCTTTGAGACCCACCCAAAGATAATCAATACTTCCCCCTTTTGTTGTCCTTGTCCTTCTATCAAGTATAGTGTCTTGCTGAAGCTCATCAAGAAATTCTGGAGAAAAATCTTCAATTGATGGAATCTGTACACTTTCTCCTTGATCTTCAATCAAAGGAGGCTCATACAATCTCAATTTTTCAACATTAACAATGGAAGAAATTTGCATATATGAAGGTAAATCTACCTTGAAAGCATTATTACCAATCTTTTCCAGAATTTTAAATGGACCTTAACGGATTGGTTTCAGCTTTTTACCTTCACCTTGAAGCCTTTCCTTGCTAATGTGAAGGAAAAATTCATCACCTACTTGAAACTGATGATCCACACAATGCTTATCATGTCTTACCTTATACTTTCCTTGACCCTTTTCTAGTTGTTCTTGAACTTTTTGGTGAATCAACTGAATTTGCTTAAAGAATTTCTTTGCTCTATCTATGTCGCTATGTCCATCTACAACTACATCTTTCTCAAAGATGGAATCCAAAGGTGATTTAGGCAAATAACCAAGACATGCCTCAAAAGGCAAAGTTAGAGTAGAAGAGTGTTTTGCTCGGTTGTAAGCATGCTGAATATGAAATTGTTCATCCCACAACTTAGGATGTTTGTTGCAATATCCTCTTAGCAAATGAATAACTGTCCTGTTAACCACTTCAATTTGACCATCTATTTACGAATGGAAGGTTGTACTTTTCTTCAATTTGGTATCCATCAATTTCCATAAACTTGACCAAAAATTCCCAACAAATCGAGAATCACGATCACTTACAATAGAAGTAGGCAATCCAAAATGAACCCATACATTTTGAAAGAAAAGTTGAGTTGTTTGTTCAGTTGTAATTTTCTTTTTACAAGGCATTAATATGCACATCTTGTTGAACCTATCCATAACTACATATAAATAATCATGACCTTTCCTTGATAAAGGAAGCCCTCCTACAAAATTCATAGAAACACTCTCCCATGGACGTGAATGTATTGGAAGTGGTTTGTACAATCCTAGCTTCCTATTACTAGGTTTAGTGACTACACACAATGAACAGCCTCTGACAAAACGTGACACACTTTCAAGCATACAAGGCCAGTAAAAATACCTCTAAATATTTTCCATTGTTTTACTTACACCGAAATGACCAGCTATAAGAGAAGTGTGCGCTTCCCTTGTGACATTTTCTCTCTCTCCCTGTGGAACAAAAAGTTTTCCCAAATGATACAATAGATTATCATAAGAATGGTAGTCAAATTCCTCAACTTGGTGGCCTTGACTCAATTTTAAATGTGCCTCTTGAAAGTCAACATCATGTGCATATTGCTCAGCATAACTTTTAGGAAAAACAGAATGATTCTTGAGTAAAATGGCTACATTAACAATTGGTCTAGAAAGCATATCAACAACTCTATTATAAATACCTTTCTTGTACCTGATTACCAAGTGGAATCACTGTAAAAATCCCATCCAAGGAAAGTGCCTTGATCGCTGCAATTTTGTTTGAGATTGCAGATATTGCAAAGGTTGATGATCGGTGTGAATAATGGTTTCTTTTCCCATCAAGTAATACTTCCATTTCTTCACACTTTGCACCAATGCATAAATCTATTTATCATACGTAGGATAATTAATAACAACACCATTAAAATTTTTAGAATGAAATGAAATGGGCTTACCATGTTGTAAAATAACTGCCCCCATGGCATAGTCACTTGCATCTGTTTGTATTTCAAATGGTTGTTTCAAATCTGGCAATGCTAAAACTGGGGATGAATTGATCTTTTGTTTTAAAGCATCAAATGATTTTTTTTGTTTGCCTCCCCACTGGAAGACAACCTTCACACTAGTCAAAGCATGTAGTGGAGCTACTATGGAAGATAAATTGGCAATGAACTTCCTCCAATACTGCACTACTCCCAGAAAACTCCTTACTTCTGTAACTGATTTGGGTATTAGCCAATTCACAATGACCGAAACTTTAGAGGGGTCAATCTTCAGCTCACCTCCTCCAACTATATGGCCCAAATACACTAAGGAAGTTTTCCCGAATTCACATTTAGACATCTTTAGAAATAATTGTTCTCTTTTCAAGACATCCAACACTTTCCTCACATGCTTGACATGCTCTTCTCGTGATTTGATGAATATCAAAATATAATCTAAATAGACAATTACAAACTCATCAAGAAAGGATCTTAAAACATCATTCATAACTCGAATGAATGTAGCTGGAGCGTTGCAAAGACCGAAAGGCATAACCAGCCACTCAAACAATCCTTGTTTGGTTTCAAAAGCAGTCTTCCAAATATCCTCCTCAGCTATTCTAACTTGATGATATCCACTTCTCAAGTCTAATTTAGTAAAATATTTTGCATTCTTCAACTGGTCTAGCAAATCATCTATTCTAGGCAGTGGGTATCGATTCTTTATGGTAATTTTATTCAAAGCTCGATAATCTACACACATGCGCCAGGTTCCATCTTTCTTGGGTACCAAAACAATTGGTGAACCACATGGTGAAGTGTTGAGGGCCCGGAAATCGGGTCAACAATAAGGGGGATACCCACCCGGTCCGGAACTTGGTTGGCAGCTCCTTGTCCGTTTGGTATAGTGGGTCCGATTGGGGATAATGGGACCAGTTTCCCAATGTAAGGGGGTGTGTGTGTGTGTGTAGAGTTTGATGATGCTGATCTAGAAGTAATTTAAGCTAATTTAATTCTAACTTCTAAACTGACTCTATGCTACTGTAATCTAACAAAAACAACACATCTAATCTACGCTAACCCGGGGTAGATTTCCTCTATTATGCGATCTAAAAAGATTTCGAACAATAACTGGTAATAAAGATTATTCAGCTATCATAAGAATAGAAATCAATTAAGATAAACCATTCTGCATAAAAAGTTAGGCAAAACAGTTGTGAACAGCATATCGCATAATAAGTTATTCATATGTCAAGCACAAATAAATGACTCCACCATACAGAAGTGCCAAATGGTAACCCACACATTCATACATTAACATATAAACAACTCAGCTGCATATCACTCTAAGAATATAAGCAGAAATTAATCAAGAGATAAAAGTACCATTTATGACTGATTTCACTCACAAACTTCAAGCAATAACGATTTATCTCTACTTGTTCTAATATCTACTAAGAGTACAAAAGTGCAACATCAGTAGCAGACATTAAAATGCAAACATAAATAAATCTCGATCCATCCATTCATCAAAAACCCCCTCCGAGGGTGCAAAAGTGCATGTTCTGAGGACAAGTTTTTTGACAAATTTCCGGACCCTTCTCCAAATGCCATGAGAAGGGTTAAATACTACTAACTAATTAATCTTAATTACACAAATTTAGGAAACGGCTTCAAATGACCACCCTTTTACTAAAACAAATTTATTTCTAAAAATTGAATCTAATTTCTAACCGTTTCTGTATCTGCTCCTTAGTGCTGTAAGCGATGCAACGTTCGCCTGGAAAGAGTCGGTTGGTTGTCTTTTCCTTTCGTTCGAGCGATAAAAGTGGAAATAACAAAAGCTGGCACCTCTTTCTGACAAACTAGAAGATATTTTCGAAAATCTTCCTCTGGCTGGGTGTATTTGCTGTGTGTATACTTAGCATAACCCAGATTTCTTTCAAACTGATTGTGCTGTTGCTATTTCGGTTTCCGGCCGTGCGAATGACTCAATGAGTTAGGGGTTTCGTTGCCCGAACAATCTTCCGTATTGAAAATTGCTTCCGTTCTTTTTTCCAGGCTTTTTTGGAGCGTCCTCCCTCTTTAGCGTTTTTCTTTTTGCTTTACCCAGTCTGAGCTTCAGGATCTTTTGCAAACATGCTGCTTTTGTGCGCCTTCGACTCTGAGTCTTGGATAGTCTATTTTCATCAGTGTCTGTTGAGTGATACTCTAGAATCCGCGGTCCTGCTGCATGCGGCATCCATTTGCGAAGGCATCTCCTCTCTGTTCTCCTAGTATTGGCGCTTTCCCCTTTTCCTTAGATGTTTCCTGCATATTGATTTATATTAGTTGCTGCCTTACAGTTTACGCAAGGGAAAAGAGAAATGACGAAAATATTGACATGAAAGCTTTAAGTTCTAATGAATGCATAATCATGACACTCATAATGACTTGACTTTTCGAAAAACGCAACACAATCATTCTTGGATATTTTGGCGTACAATCATTAATTTCTCTTCAGGTGCGCGCTCAATTTTGGGTTTACAGACCATGTCGAGGGAATCTTGCAATGAGTGGTTCCTGCGATTCGCATCGCAGTATTGAGGATTGCGATGTCAAGAAGTGTCGTCGCAGGAATTGATAGTCTCATTCATCGCAGATCGCAGATCGCAAGGTCGCAGATCGCGTTTTCATTTACTGTGTGCTGTTGATGCGATGCTGCGATATGCGACGTCGCATATCAGCCGTCGACAATTCCTTAAGTTTTTCTTTTAAGGGCGCTTTCAATATATGCGATGCGATGATTTCACGTCGCTTCTTCTCAACTCATTTATGCGCATAGGAAACGCTTCACTCTCTCTTCGCAATGCGATCTAGCTTTAGGGAGTAGAAATACAAAAAATTTGATACAAATATTTTTTGGATTTTTTGTTAAGGGTCCCCCTTTGCTTGGTGTTATTGCTAATATCAAACAAAGAGGGGGGTTGTTGGTGACCACAACAATGGCGATTCACTGTGAAGAACCAGTTATCTCTGCTTTTCTATTGAATTTTCACTTCCGAAACAGAAAATTTTTCATATGCCTAAATTTTGTTATGGACGGATAGAGTACATTACTCCTTATCCTGTCAATGATATTTTGTCACAACCTTTTTATTCCAATTGTCTGCTTCCTCAGGCTTAATTCTTGCATTCATACCAGACATTACTCGGTCTTTTTAAAGATAAAATAAGGTCTTCTCTGCGTACTGGCTTTTTAAAATATGCTCATTTGTCGTAGGTAGAGCCTCTGCTGCCCGCAAGCGTCCATAGCCTCGACAGGGTTACCTGTTATCCAGCAATGATCCTTTATCCTGCTTGAGGTTATTTACAACATTTCAGAGAAAAATCCTTTTTGACACTTTTTCTTTTTTTATTCTCTAAAGAACAATGTCTTGGTTTGGTGGCCAAATTATGACACAGTCATTCACTTGATTTACACTTTTGCTGAACAAGCTGGCTCGTGATGAGACCCCTTGTCTTTTGATTGCAACAATCTTGAGTCGTTGCCCTGTTTTGATAGACAGTATTGGCAAAGTCAACAAGTTATAATATCTGTGATCATGATAAGCCGGCTCGTGATGAGACCTCTTATTCTTTGAGATATAGTGTTTTCTCGGATTGTTTCTCTGAATGCTGCGGTTTCCTTTAGCAGAGAGGAAGTCATTGTTTTTCCTTAAGAAAGCTCTGGACGACAATAATAGAGTTTGAAAACAGCAGCTTTACAGAGAATATTTATTTTATTATTGACGATACCTTTCATTGTGCTGACATAAAACAATTTTTTACCAAAGGTTGCTTTCATCAAAGTTTTTTGAGGTTGAAACTAACATCATATTTAGGCTAAAGTTAACTCTATTTGTCAATAATAAAAATCAGATTTTTCGAAAAGTTTTGCTATTTGTACAAGCAAAATCAAAATCTGATAGAGAATAGGTGTGCTCTTTCATGAATCCTTTTTGATGATCATTTACAACCGGTTTTATTTATAAGAAAGAGAAAAACAAAATAAAAAAAACTAAAACTATCCTACAAAAATAGAAGAATGATCTTCTATGGAAAATACATTTTAAAAATCTGTCCATTCACAGGAAAAGAATCTCTTCTACCTACCAAGTCCTGCAACACAAACGTCGATGGGCCTATGACTTCTACAATCTGAAAAGGACCAAGCCATAGCTTCTGAAATTTTGTATGTTTGCCCTTTTCTTCATGAGCCTTATCCCATTTTAAAACTAAATCTCCCATCTGAAAGCTTTTTCTGGTCATTATGCTTGAGTCAAAAGAGGATTTTATTAGCGCTTGGTGGTGAGCATGGGTTTTCTTAGCTTGTTCTCGCCGTTCTTCTAGTTTGATTATTTCCATTTGTCTCAATTGTAAGGAGGAAGTAGATACTTCATCGATGTGTTGTACTAAAGACAAAGAGGGAATGACTAAGTGAGTTGGAAGAACCACTTCTTTCCCATAAAATAAATTAAAGGGAGAAGTGCCGATTGAAGCTTTCTTCGTAATTTTATCTGCCCATAAAGCATTTACCAGCGCTTTGTGCCAATTCTTTTGGTTTTGGTCGACTGTTCTTTTAATAATCCTGATTAGGTTTTTGTTTGTTGATTCAGCCAACCCATTACCTTGCGGATAGTAGTTGGCAGAATACTTTAGTTTGAACCCTCTTTTAAGTGCAAACTCAGTCATTGTATTTCCAGAAAAGTATGATGCATTATCAAACATTAAGGCCGTTGGCAATCCAAACCTAGTGATGATAAATTGATCTATGAATTCAATAATGTTTTCAGAATTAGCTGCCTTGAGAGGAACTGCTTCTACCCATTTAGTAAAATAATCTGTTGCCGTGAGGATATACCTATGCTGCTTTGAAGAGTGAGGAACGATCTCACCTATTATGTCCAAGCCCCATTGGCTGAATGGTTGCTCGATGTTAACCGGCTGTAGTGGCATGGACGATTTCTTTTGTTTCCCTGCAGCAGTCTGGCAGATTTGGCATTTCCTTACGTAATTGTATGAGTCTTTGAACAACGTGGGCCAATAATATCCTGCACGTAAGATCTTATGTGCAGTAGCTTCTCCAGCATAGTGTCCACCTGCTGGTCCATCGTGGAGTTCCTGCAAAACCTTTTCGGCTTCAGTTTTCTCAAGACACCTAAGAAGTACAGAATCGTAATTCCTTTTAAACAGAACATCATTTATGAGCTGGTATTGTTTAGCTTTCAATCTCAGAGCTCTTTTCTTGGTGTGGTCCAGGTGTGATGGAGCATACCCGTTCTTAAGATAATAAATGGTGTCCGCATATAATGATTCTGCGTCGTTTAGGCTTACCTCATATGTATGTACCTCTTCAGATGAGTTCTCAAGAATTTGCGATGCTCCAGCTAACATCTTGCAGAAGCCTTGACCTCTTACGATGTTTGCTGGCTTGATCTCAAGATCGTATTCTTGTAAGGCGATAATCCAATTTGCTCTCTTTTCGCCCACATCCTTCTGTATCAGAAGGTTTCTTACCGCTGGAAACGGTACTACGACTTTGGTATGGGCTTTAAGTAAAAAATGTCTGAAATATTTAATTGCTTTGAAAACGGCATATGCCTGTTTCTCCACGTCTGAATAATTGAGTTCAGCACCTTGTAAGTTCGAGCTAAAAAATGCGATTGGAGCTTCCGCCTTCTCTTGATTTGCTTGGGTTAAAATCACGGCATAAGATTTCTCTGAGGCAAATGTGTATAAGATAAAAGATTCTGAAAAATTTGGGGTTGCTAAAGATGGAGCGTTGATGATAGCTTGCTTGATTAAGTAGAATGCTTCATGTTCATCTTGACCCCATTTAAAATTTGAATTCTTTTTTATCATATTTTGTAGAGGAGAAATAATACGTGAAAAATCCGGGACAAACCTCTTTACAAAATTGATTTGACCAAGGAAAGATTGCATGGCCTTTTTGTTATGGGGTACGGATATTTCGGAAATTTCTTTGATTCTGTCAGGTTCAATGTGAATACCAGACTTTGACACTATGAATCCTAGCAATTTCCCTTCACTTAATGCGAAAAAAGATTTCTTTGGGTTAAGTGAAATCCCATACCTTAAACATCTTTGAAAGATTTGTTTCAAGTCTTTGAGATGGTCGCTTCGTTTCTTGGAGTACACTGTTATATCATCCAGGTAAATCACTACCGATTTATTGACTAAACCTTTAAACGCGATGTCCATGGCTCTCTGAAAGGTAGCGTCGGCATTGATCAAACCAAATGGCATCTTCCGATATGCGTATGTGCCCCATTTAGTTCGGAATGTGGTTTTTAACTGATCATCGGGATGTACCAGCACTTGATTGTATCCTGAAAATCCATCCAGAAAAGACATTAACTCTGAGCCTGCTACTGCCTGTAATATTTTCTCCATAGGTGGGAGGGGAAAATTGTCTTTTTGACAGGATTTTTTGAGATTCCGGAAGTCGATACAGATCCTGATATCTCCATTTTTCTTTCTAACGGGCACCATATTGGATACCCATTTGGAATGTCTGACGGGGAAAATTATTCTGTCTCTCAACAACTTATTTAGCTCAGTCTTTATCTGATTTTCTAAGTTAGGGTGGATTTTTCTGAGCTTCTGTTGGACAGGTTTTTCATTGTCAATCATAGGGATAGTGTGTTGAATGATAGAAGTGTTGCATGTCTTCAGCTCATCGTAATTCCATGCAAAAACGTTTTTGTATTGTCTCAGAAGACGGATATATGCTGATTTTTCTTCAGGGGCTAGGCCGTGGCCTAGATTAACGTTTTGTGGCTTCTCATCGGTTCCTAGGTTCACTAATTCATAATTCAGAGTTGAACCGTAGAGTTTAGAATTGGCAGACCTTTTAAACCGACTTTTTAAATCATATAAATCTTCTAACTTAACCACCGATTTAGGTATAGCATTATCAGTGCTATTTTGTTGTATTTGGTGATCATGATGGTCTTCGTCAATTATTTGATTTGAGTAGTATCCTTCAGAAGTGAGGAAATTTACAATGTCAGGATCGTCGTTGAATACTCTCCAGTTGGTGATGTTGTCAGGGATGGATGGTCTAAAGATTAATTCTATTGAGAATCTATCTGGACTAAAATCTTCGGAGGGAATAAGTCTAGAGGCTATGTTAGCTAACAGGTCTGCGCTCGCATTTTGGAGTCTTGGGATTGAAGAAATATCGAATGCTATGAAATGTGTAGTCAGATCTTGTACTAAAGATTGATAGTGCTTCAAATGGCTCGACAGGAAATGTATGGTGTTACATACCTGTTTGACGACAATCTCAGAATCTCCAAAAACTTGAATATACTTAACGTTCAGTCTGATTGCTTTGTATAGGCCTTGCACCAAGGCCTCGTATTCCGCTGTATTGTTCGTGCAATCAAACTCAAGTCTGCACGTAAGCATGGTCTTATTTCCGTCTAGGCTAATCAGAATGCATCCTGCTCCTGCTCCCTCGTTAGATTTAGAGCCATCAAAATATAATTTCCAAAACAAAGATGTATTTACAGGGTTATCTAAAAAATTAACACATTTTGAATTATCAGTTTGAGAAAAATTTTCAACTTGGGACAAAACTGAATTTTCTAAGTAAGGTGAAATATGAGCATTGAAATTGCCGAGGAAAGAATCTACCGAGTAATTGCCTCTGATACTGCTGTTGTATGCTATTGCTTCATTCTCTCCTTCCAATTCAGTTACTATGTACTTTTGGTGCAACTCTCGTTCAACCTTTATTTGATTCGGTTTACCGTTGTAGGGTAACCACGTGTGTGACCAGTCGGTTGAGAAATATCCGTGGAGTTTTTCGGACCAATCCCTACTAAGAATTAAACCATAGAATTCAGGGATATCAGCTACTAGAATGTCGATAACCTGGCATACTTTCGGGTTAGACGACAATCTTATGGTTACCTGATTAAGTTCACCAATCACTTCGACTTGAGATCGATCAAGTTGAACTATGCGCACTGCGGATTTTTGTGGTTGAAAATTCAATTTGGCACATATTGATCTGGGTAAAATATTCGTTGAAGCACCAGAATCAACCAAGCAATTGTGCACGTTTTTATTGAAAATTTCATAAGTGAGAAGAAAAGGAGTATGAGATCTTGATCTTCCTCCAATCAAGGCAATGTCATTTGGATCAATCTTATTGATCATGTTGGTTGGAGGTCTTCCCATGTTGTGGGAAGCTACAACTGTAGGTAAAGATGTAGTAGGCACGACATGTAATTCTTTCATCATTATTTTCTATTGATGTTTCAATTTTCTCAATTCGTAAAGAGTGATATTAGCCCTAGTCTTTTTCATGTCATCGATAATGTTATACTCCATTTCATCCGACACTATCAGTGTTCTTGATGGAGGTGCTTGATCTGATTGGACTGGGCTAAATTGGGTCGCTCTAGCGGTTGTTTTCTTTGTTGCGACCTTATCTTTTGTTGCAGGGCTTGCGCCCTTCTGTTTAGGGGTAGTTTGGGGAGGATCAAGTTGATTTTTGCTTCGTGTGCTAACCGGAAATGCTTCTTGATCTTCTTCTTGTGGGAGGATGAAATCCCACATTCCTTGTAGTTCCACAACTTCTTCATCATCGGTCTGCCCTTCAGTGGTATTCTCTTCTTCTTCTTCTTCTTCAGATTCGACGTTTGAGACAGCATTGGGTGGTTTCACCTCCATGGGAGGATTTCTTTTAAAAGCTCTGTAGGGATTTTTTGAAGAAGTTTCTGCTACTTGTTTTCTTATGTCAATCATCTCATTGGACATGGCCTTTAACACTTTTTGTAATCCTTCCATATTGAAAGGATCTTTCGTTTGCTTCTTCTTGGTGTCTTCTTTGAAAGAGATTTTCTTAGATTTGTGTTCCTCTATTGCAGATCTCTTTTCTAGGGCTACTACGCGCTTTTCTACTGCTAACGCCTCTGTCAAATTTTCAACTAAGGTCGTCTTGTTTGCCCTATCTACGAAGATAGCCAAGTTTGATGGTAAGGCCGTGATATACCATTCACATCTTACTTCTTCACTGGGTTGAGAAGCAGCGGGAATTTTGTTGAGGATCTTATTGAACCGTAAATTGAAATCTTTAATGGGTTCTCTAGCCTCAGCTTTAAGATTAGATAGGTCATTGATCAATGTCGCTGTTGATCTGTCATCACCGAACTTGGTGAGGAATTGACTTTGAAAAATGTCCCAACTTGTGATAGACCCGGAAGGTAACGAAAAGTACCATGACCCGGTTGTTCCTTGCATTGTATAGGGAAAAATTCGGATGACAGCATCCTCGTTGGTAACTCCATTGAGATTAACAGAAAGCATGAAATTATTGATATGCTCTTCAGCTAGCATGCCTGTTTCTGGATTGAATTTAGGTAGCCATTTCTCAGGATGGGCCGGTATTGGGCTCAGGGGTGGAGGCATTAAAACCGCCCCAGGATTGTTCCATGGAGACTGGACCATTGTTGAGCTGCTAGTTAATGAAAGTGCAGAGGATGGTCCCTGATGCTGAGACGATGAAGATATTATGATCTTTGATGATTGAAGAGGAAGGGTTGTGGAAGATGGATGAGTGATTTGGGATGAGGATGTGGGTGGTTGACTTCGCGGTGAGGGGGTTGAAATGGACGAAGTAGATGAAAGAGTCTCCCTGTCAGACTCTGGTGGTGTTTTCATTGCTCTTTTCCTAGTAGGGAGAGGGAGTTCACTTGGTTGAATGCCAAATTTTTCACTCTTCAATCTGGTCAGGGGATGAGCAGGATTGTACTGCGAAGTCACGCTGCCGTGAGATTTATCAGACCTCTGAGAAAAAATAGAGAATCCGTGGAGTTTACGAATCAAAGTTTGAATTTCAGGGGGTTCAATGATAAGTTGGTCTGATATATTAGGGTAGGTAGCAGCGGTGGATACTCGAGCGACTTCTAACTTCGGGTTTAACCGTACTGGAGAAGTCGGGGGAGTTAATGAGGGTGATTTACTCTCAGAATGGTATTTAGATTTTGACTTAGTTGCCATTCATAGTTCGGGCCCTCCTTCTAGCGCCAAATATGTTGAGGGCCCGGAAATCGGGTCAACAACAAGGGGGATACCCACCCGGTCTGGAACTTGGTTGGCAGCTCCTTGTCCGTTTGGTATAGCGGGTCCGACTGGGGATAATGGGACCAGTTTCCCAATGTAAGGGGGTGTGTGTGTGTGTGTAGAGTTTGATGATGCTGATCTAGAAGTAATTTAAGCTAATTTAATTCTAACTTCTAAACTGACTCTATGCTACTGTAATCTAACAAAAACAACACATCTAATCTACGCTAACCCGGGGTAGATTTCCTCTATTATGCGATCTAAAAAGATTTCAAACAATAACTGGTAATAAAGATTATTCAACTATCATAAGAATAGAAATCAATTAAGATAAACCATTCTGCATAAAAAGTTAGGCAAAACAGTTGTGAACAGCATATCGCATAATAAGTTATTCATATGTCAAGCACAAATAAATGACTCCACCATACAGAAGTGCCAAATGGTAACCCACACATTCATACATTAACATATAAACAACTAAGCTGCATATCACTCTAAGAATATAAGCAGAAATTAATCAAGAGATAAAAGTGCCATTTATGACTGATTTCACTCACAAACTTCAAGCAATAACGATTTATCTCTACTTGTTCTAATATCTACTAAGAGTACAGAAGTGCAACATCAGTAGCAGACATTAAAATGCAAACATAAATAAATCTCGATCCATCCATTCATCAAAAACCCCCTCCGAGGGTGCAAAAGTGCATGTTCTGAGGACAAGTTTTTTGACAAATTTCCGGACCCTTCTCCAAATGCCATGAGAAGGGTTAAATACTACTAACTAATTAATCTTAATTACACAAATTTAGGAAACGGCTTCAAATGACTGCCCTTTTACTAAAACAAATTTATTTCTAAAAATTGAATCTAATTTCTAACCGTTTCTGTATCTGCTCCTTAGTGCTGTAAGCGATGCAATGTTCGCCTAGAAAGAGTCGGCTGGTTGTCTTTTCCTTTCGTTCGAGCGATAAAAGTGGAAATAACAAAAGCTGGCACCTCTTTCTGACAAACTAGAAGATATTTTCGAAAATCTTCCTCTGGCTGGGTGTATTTGCTGTGTGTATACTTAGCATAACCCAGATTTCTTTCAAACTGATTATGCTGTTGCTATTTCGGTTTCCGGCCGTGCGAATGACTCAATGAGTTAGGGGTTTCGTTTCCCGAACAATCTTCCGTATTGAAAATTGCTTCCGTTCTTTGTTCCAGGCTTTTTTGGAGCGTCCTCCCTCTTTAGCGTTTTTCTTTTTGCTTTACCCAGTCTGAGCTTCAAGATCTTTTGCAAACATGCTGCTTTTGTGCGCCTTCGACTCTGAGTCTTGGATAGTCTATTTTCATCAGTGTCTGTTGAGTGATACTCTAGAATCCGCGGTCCTGCTGCATGCGGCATCCATTTGCGAAGGCATCTCCTCTCTGTTCTCCTAGTATTGGCGCTTTCCCCTTTTCCTTAGATGTTTCCTGCATATTGATTTATATTAGTTGCTGCCTTACAATTTACGCAAGGGAAAAGAGAAATGACGAAAAGATTGACATGAAAGCTTTAAGTTCTAATGAATGCATAATCATGACACTCATAATGACTTGACTTTTCGAAAAACGCAACACAATCATTCTTGGATATTTTGGCGTACAATCATTAATTTCCCTTCAGGTGAGCGCTCAATTTTGGGTTTACAGACCATGTCGAGGGAATCCTGCGATGAGTGGTTCCTGCGATTCGCATCGCAGTATTGAGGATTGCGATGTCAAGAAGTGTCGTCGCAGGAATTGATAGTCTCATTCATCGTAGATCGTAGATCGCAAGATCGCAGATCGCAGATCGCAAGGTCGCAGATCGCGTTTTCATTTACTGTGTGCTTTTGATGCGATATGCGACGTCGCATATCAGCCGTCGGCAATTCCTTAAGTTTTTCTTTTAAGGGCGCTTTCAATATATGCGATGCGATGATTTCGCGTCGCTTCTTCTCAGCTCATTTATGCGCATAGGAAAGGCTTCACTCTCTCTTCGCAATGCGATCTAGCTTTAGGGAGTAGAAATACAAAAATTTTGATACAAATATTTTTTGGATTTTTTGTTAAGGGTCCCCCTTTGCTTGGTGTTATTGCTAATATCAAACAAAGAGGGGGGTTGTTGGTGACCACAACATGAAGTAAAGGGACAAATTACACCTTTATCTAACAATTCCTGGACTTGTTTCTTAATTTCTAAACTTTCCAGAATTGACATTCGATACATACCGATATTTGGGAGTGGACAGTCTTGTTGTAGCTGAATTTTGTGTTGAATTCCCCTTTTTGGTGGCAATCCCTTTGGTTCTTGAAACATGTCTCCATATTTATTGACCACATCAATGAATTTAGCTTTCAGATTCACATCACAACCTGCAAAGGATTCATGCTTTGTGTCATTCTTCTGCTTGATCATAAGGAGCACAAGATTCTTGGTGGAATTGACCAGTCGCTTCATTTTTCCTACGCTTGCCAAAGACAGATTAAGATTTCTACGATGGGCTATCACAATATACTCCACTCCATCTTTGAACAAATGATATTTGTCCTAAAATCTATGGAAAATGACTTTCCTGTCATACAAATACGGGCTTCCCAAGACAATTCCAGAAATATCCAGCGACACTACATCTAATTCGACTTCATCAACGAAATTGGCAGTAATTGCAAACCTGAAAACACATTTCCATGTGACTTGTAAATTGGAATCCTTGGTTATCCAACCCAACGGATACCGTTTATGATTAGGCACAGTTTCCAGATTCAATTTCTTGACCAAGCCTGTAGAAATTAAGTTTTCCTAGGATCCATTGTCAAACAACATATTAATTTTGGTGTGTTTAGAAATAACTCGGATATGGAACAACTCTATTCTATTTTCCTCATTTGAAACATTATTGGAGTTATTTGTTGCGCTGGTGCTTGCCACAAATTCCTCTTTTCTTGTCTTTTCCATGGCTTTCCCTTTAGTGACTGTGGCTGCAATCTTCATTTCATCACCTAAGTCAGAACCCAAGTCTTGTTGTGCAGTGGTGTTTGTCCTCTATTTATATTTATTGTTAAATTTTTTTGGTCTTAATTCTGTATGAAGCTTCTAGCAATGCGCTTCATCATGGCCCTCTTTGGAACAATTTTTGCACATGGGTTTCTCCCCTTCTTTCTTAATAGAAGCATTTTTCTTCTGCTTTCCTTTAAATTTCTTCCCTTTTTCACCACTCTGAAATGGCTTCTTCTTACCTTCTTCATGTACATTTTTCCCTCTTTATTTGAGGTGTGTAGCTTGAACATAGACCTCATTAAGATTCGTGGGATTAAACATGAGAATGGTATGTCGAAGATAGCTATGCAACCCTCCTATATATTTCAGCAAAGTATCTTGTGACTGCAAGTCTACTCCTAGCATAAGAGCTCTTCTCCTAAACTCTTGAGTATACTCTTGCACATTTTGACCTTTTAATTGTCTGAAATTTTTCCAATTCATGATATCTTTTTGCATATGGGCTAAAGGGTATAATTGTATTTTTATAGAAGCAATGAAATCAGACCAAGTAATAGAGATCTTACCATGTTTTTTGATCTCATCTTGAGTCCTTGCTTCTCACCAAATGAGTGACGCACCCTCCATTCTCAATGAAGCCAACTGAATTTTGATATCATCCTCTTGAAGGTTCTGAATTTTACAATACACCTCGAACTGACGAATCCAGTTATCCAGCTTCTCTGCATTCACTTCACCATTGTACATAGGCAACTTGAATTTAACATTAAGCTTTAGGAAAGGTGATTTACCAATCCCTTTTGAAGAATGATGATGAGTATGAGTAGTGGTGGTATTAGTGGAAGAGTGGGAATATGCTTGTGAAGTAGAAGATGAAGAAGATGGTGGAGAGGGTGGAGGTTTGTCTCCATTCCCATTGCCTCCTTTTCCATTACCTCCTCCTGAAGAGCCTTCTCCTTTCGGAGGTTTGGAATTTTATCCTTGCAATTTGTTGCTCCTCTCTTCATAGAGGACCTTCACCATCTCTGTCATATCAAAGAAATCCTTTCTGAAGGTCTTCTCATCCTCTGTCATGTTTGTAGGTTCTCCTCCATGAGACATGGTCTTTGAAAACTCAACTGCAACTTCTGCAACTTGAGGATGTACTGGTGTAGAAGACTTTGGCAACCTTTCTCTTCTTCCCCTTAAGCTAGCTATAGCGCTTTCAACCATCTTCCCTTTTCCTCTTTTGAGTTTTAACCTTGTAAGAATGACATAAACTTGCAAACAATTAAATCCTTCTTTCACAAAGAAAATCTAGTAAGCAAAAACCAGTGCTTTGATACCAACTTGATATGAAATGGAGCATATTAGTAATGTTGTGTTAATTCTCCATTCATAATAAAACCAAAGATTCTTATCATTTGTTTATCAAGTGCTTAAGGATTCATTACTTTTTCTTAATTAATTGGTTCCCATGAGAGTTTCTTATGTAAATGTTAGAAACAATTTAACATAAAACATATGCTGAACAACAACAAAATAACATCAAAGAACATCAAAATACAACACAAAATAAGCACATGATAAAGGAGTTCACCCCTCCTGGGCTACGCCTCCTTGGTCCAGCGTCTAATGGCTTAGGCCTCTCTATTATGCTCAAATTACAACAAAAGTGTGTTTACAATGCTGAAATGCCTCTGAAAACTTATCTCAATGAGCTCAAACTACTAAAAAATGGCTATCTAGCCTCTTTTTGCATCAAATTTGGATAAGAACTGAAGAAGTTATGACTTCTCCTAGTTCTCCCATTATTTGTTCCACAAAATGCTCCAAATTCGACCAAAAACCACATTTCCGCTCCAAAATCCATTGACGAAGTGAGAAATTCACCGCACCACGGGCCATAACCTGTTGGTTGTATCGCAAACTGAAATCGGCGATTGTTTGCAGGCGGAAGGTCTTGTTAACAACAAAATGTTGTGATTTCGATATTGGCGGACCCGACGGGAACTTAAACTGTTACATATAAAATCCCATGTCTAGGGTCTTATCACTCATTGCAATCGGAAATCGACGCGAGAACATAATCGATGATATGGCGGACCCCTAACTATGCCGGGGGCTGATTCTTAACATTATGCGATATGTGATTGTGATCGCATCACATCGCAACCTGCTCTGCGCCGAGGGCCGATTCTTTAACCTGAACCACTTACTGTTGTAATATGCTATATGCAAGGGCCAATGGCGGGCTTCCACTTGTCACCTCCTCATTCGCTGAGGACCTTGCCACATCATCCCAATCTTGCCATGTAGACAAGTCAAACTTGAACTTTGACTTGCTCTAACTTCTGCATATGAACTCAGATTTGAGTGTCGTTCGCACCATTGGATTCAGAATGACGAGCTCTTCAATCTGAAGTTGTGTTTGACAATATTTTAATAATTTGATTTTTGAGCATAATTCTAAGCACCTGATCAAAGGAGGAGAAGTTGCTTGTAAACCCAAGTCACTATATTTATTTCACCACCTATCTCCCTGATGAATTTATGGCATTGTTGGTTCAAGCATTGAATTCAAGTGTGGGCTTCCTGAGTGAAGGATGAGCCTATGCGGTCTCAGTTCTCATGGAACATGTGGGCATGGTCAACACACAAGGAAGGGATATGAAGCAAATCCCCAACAAGAGATGCAGGAGAGTAGGCAGGAGTATGGAAGGGTATGCAATATGTTGTGGGGACAAATTGTGTAGTGGTATTGAGCAAGAGATAACTCGTAGAAGAGAGAACAACAAATGTGTAAAGAAAGAGAACATAGAGCCTGAAATTGGTAGTGGACATGGACCTGATGAGGAGAAATAACTTTCCACTAGCTTGTGTTTTGTGTTTGGGATAACAATCCCCATGTTTTTGTTAAGGCCAATGTACATGCCTATGAATCAGTTGGCCAATGAGAGTTTAGTGGAGTTGAATCATTTAGTGCTAGCCGTTGGGGTTGATAAACTACTAAGTGTTGGCTTAAGGGACGATAAATCACTTATGTGTTATTTTAGTAAGTTGATAAACCACATGACAAGTTGAGACACCTAGGTGATAGTTTAAAGGAACCGATAAACCACTAAGTGCTAGCCTTGGGGCTGATAAACCACTTGGACAATGGGCTCTTGACTCCTGTAGTGCTAGCTTAGAGAAGTAGTTGATAAACCACTAGCGTAGTGCATTCATCCTCCTAGAACTGAATTGTATCTCAGTGAGCCTTGGGTGAATCCTTGTGTTTGAATTATGTTTGGGGTAGAGGTCACTACGGTGCTTATTGTTGGAGGTAGTTGATAAAACCCCCTGGACAATGGGCCCATCTCTGTTGGTCTAAAGCTTGAATTTAGTTTGAATTGAGAGTCACTGTGGTTCTTATAGCTGGAGGCAGTTGATAAACCACTTAGACAATGGACTTATCTTCCTGATTATTGGTTGAATGGTATTGATGTGAATACCCTTGAGCACTTAACTCCTCAGACTCTGAATCTAACTCGGGGATGGTTAGCTGCAAGAGAGATTGCAGTGTAGCTAACCTATGGTTGGGTGGAGAGTTGAAGTCCCTCTCTTATTTTCCAGTCATTCAAACTACACAAGTATGTGTGTTTACTCATGTTGCACCATGAATAATGAATGATGTTATTATGTGTAATAACGTTGTATGCATATCAACATTGATTGTAAGGAATTGCATTATTCTTGTTTGTTTGTAATGAGATGGATATGTGAATGATTCTCATGGTTATGAGCAGTTGGAGACCTCTGTGTATAAGTGTTGGTACTATGTTGAGTATTCATAAGCTATTTATATGATCATGTATGAATATTTAATATGCTTAGCTTAATTGTTACAGTATATGAGATTCATAATTAGCATGATATAACTCTTATGAGATTCTGTGTTAAGACTGTTGAAGGTCTATATATGTGATGTTTTGCATGGTATGTTATATCAGAAGATCTAATGTAGACCCATTATCGGGTTGTTATAGTGCCTTTATGTTGAATTTTACAGAGCACTATTAGTTGTGGTTTAGCTAAGTGTTAATGCTGGTAGTAGGCATGTTATGGAATCAATGTTATGAGTAACATTGTGCATCAATAGAAGTTGGGCTAAGACTCTGGAAATTCCCTAAAGTTTCTAAGTCTGTGTGTCGTAGAGAATTTGGTTGTATCCAAGTCTGGATAGGTTACTGGTATAGTTTGTATCTAGGTCGGGGACATTGTGGGCTTGGTGGATGTATATGTGAGTATGAACATCTAGGCTGCTTATCCTTGTGCCCATTTGCGGAGGCACCAAATCTAAAGTAAAATCAGATATGCACAAAGAAGGATGGCATAAGTCATATCCAGTGAGGGGCATGTTTTAAGGGCATGTTATGTTGCTTGCGGGCCATATTACCTCACACTTGGCAGATGCATTCGAGGATCCAAGACATCTAGTAGTGAATGCAAGGACACAAAGCCAAGAGGCCCAGATGTGGCCTAGGATGGATGTCTTGTGAAGTGATAGAAATTCAGATATATTCAAGGATCTGGGGGCTGAGGAGGTCTTCCAAGCGCAAATTGTTTAAGCACCCATATATCCTCTATGGCCAGATACAAAGGGAATTCATGTTTTGCATGAGAAGTCAGGCCGAGTGGGATCCATGAGTAACGTTGATGTGGCAACTGCCATGGATACGCCAACAAGCCACATAAGTGCCATGTGGGTGTCGGGGATGATGTGGCAAGGCCACATAGCTTTTGCATGGGTGTCATGTGGTAGCCCTATTGACGTGGCAGTAATGAAATGGCCAATCTTTAGATAGGCATAAACTTTGATCCCAACATCAAATCGAGATAAAATTCATATCGCCGAAAAGCTCTCGACAAGCTGGATGCGATGGTGTTATCCAAAATTAATTCCACTAACTTTGGAGGGGGCAATTTTTTTTAATCCCATTTCCATAAGGAGACTTTGGAAGCTAGATTAGTTAAAAGTAACACTTCCCATTCAGCCTAGAAAGTCCAAGGGGGTGGGAGGGAGTTTTATGGTGCTTCACTCCAAGGGTACACATGTCATGCTCCAATATCATGTACACAAGGTTTGTCCACATCCTTTCTTCACAAACCTATAGGAACTCCATCACTCCTCCTAAGTCATGTACTCCAGTGGTCCACTCCTCATGAATGAACACTATTGCAATCTAGGCGTCCCTAAGCCAACTCCAATACTCCCTATAGGGATCCAATATACCCCATTTTGTCTACGGATTTATGTCCTTCTCTTCTCCTTCCAAGTAGGTCATTCTCCATGCAAGTGGACCTTTACACATGGCTATCATGAATGGCATCTGCCACATTGTCAAGAGAACTTCGATACCCTAGGGAAAAATACCAAGCAAACACCCAATTGAAATTAAAAACAACCACTAAGCAAGTTATCTTCAATGTGCAAGTCCATTACACACCATCTCCTATTTGTTAATCCATCTCAAACCATTCAAGTGATGAACATACACCATGTACCCTAAATCTCAAACCATTCAAGTGATGAACATACACCATGTACCCTAAATCTCATGAAGCACACCAAACCCTAAATCTCATGAAGCACACCAAACATTGTGCAGACACTTCAGAATAAACTGAAAGCTAACACTGTGCATGTCTCAAAATGTACGGGAAGATAGAATGATAAGAACCTCTCAATATTTTTTAATGTTCATGATACAATATTCACCTTGATAAGAAGACTAGTTGCATCATAGAGAACTTCATCTCTGTGTGTGTTTGTGTTATATTATATATATGAAAAGGACAGGAATTTTAAGGTTATGGTGATTTTAGATATTTGCTCCATATTTTATACTAAGCTGTCATGCAAGAATTTGTACACTGGTATTACTTGCTGCAGTTTCATAGTGACCTTCTCATAAGTCAATCAACATAAATCAGTTGCATGTTTTCTAACATATCCAAGCGATAACTTTTAGGGGCTTTAAACTATTAGGGACATCTTGCAGTAGTCGTTCACGATCTGATGCAAATTGTCGTCAATTCTTTGTAGGTGAAGAAACCTGGACAGGAAATTTCTACAACACAACAGTGCATTGCCATTCCTGAGGGATATGAGCGGTTAATACTTGACAACAATGTTGGGCTATTTTTTTGTATGTTAATAACTTATTTGTCCCCAATTTATTATTGTTCTCTTTGTATTGGCTATATAATTGTCTGATCTATTCTGCATTTCCTCTAGAGGAATTTAGTTTTATGCATCGATTGCGGTACTGGTTAACATATATAGCCTTTAGATGAGAGAGATTAGACTCAATCAATTAATTCAAAGCTTGTTTGAAACATAATTGGTAGCTTCATGATTGCCAGCGCATCTCTTGCCCTTTTCGTATCCTAGGGAAGCATCAAGACCAACATACAACCATATTAGCTAAGACTGCTAGTTCTTATGTGGTGTCCAGCTCTTTGGCAGCATGAATGTGGGGGGCTCCTCCACTTTGAGGAATGCCACCTCTTTTATTCATGTCCAAGTTCTCATTAATAACGCTGGGAATACAACACTCTAACTGTGGTTCTCATATGTTACTAGTCATTCCTTGGGTCTTATCACACTTTACTTAAGAGACAGACTATCGTTTAACAAATTTCACATATATTCAAACACCCCTACATATATGCTGGATGCATGTAGATATATGCTTGGGTTTCAATAGAAATCTATTTGGAATATATTTTTCTGATGTCATTGACAATTTATGAATTTTACGAGTCAAAAATAGCCTTTATTTTCCATAGATTCTTTTCATAATGACAAAATCTATTGATTATTTCATTCTCAATTTGCTATAATGTTACATTCAACAGGGGTATAGTAGGCTTTGATTTTTATATGTGGACCTGTTCAGAGACATCAGAGATGCTCTTTCAAATTTTTGTTGGAACTGCAAAATTTTCCTTAGGTTGAGAAAAGATCAATTTCATAACTGTAGATCACTGTGTCCCTAATATAGGAATTGCTATGGCACTTTATCTAAATCTGCGTTAGGTCACTTAGTACATATAAGCTTTGGTCTCAGCCTGTAAATGTATACCTTTCCTAATCAAAGGTTTAGGTTTTCCTTTTTAACATCATGGCACATACAAAATGTGCTCCAATTGCTTAGCTACCATTATCAAGACAATAACTTAATCTAATTGTTTGTTATTCCTAACTGCATTAGGCACAACTGGTTGTGCTGATAGTGCATTATATAATGAAATGTGAGGAAGATGTGTAACATAATGTGGCACTGGCATAGGCTGGAAAAAATCAAAACAATAAAAAAAAGAAATAACACAAAACTAGATCTATCAAACATCGAGAGAATCAAATCCTTGGAAGTACAAATCATTCATGATTGTATGGGCATGGTAACACACATCCTTCCTTTCATAAAGTACTAAATGATGCTATTTTAATTTTCTTGCACATTATAAGCTATCTCCTATTAGGGAACTGCAAAATTTTCCTTAGGTCGGGGAAAGAATGGCATAGACCAACTTAACTTTAGATCACTTTGTCTATAATAAGGGAATTGCCATGGCACATAATCTAAATTGTGTTAGGTCACTTAGTACCTATAAGATTTGGTCTCAACCTG
This sequence comes from Pinus tabuliformis, assembly GCA_031772625.1. NCBI lineage: Eukaryota > Viridiplantae > Streptophyta > Pinopsida > Pinales > Pinaceae > Pinus > Pinus tabuliformis. Next base: position 679,105,370 of record CM062807.1, read on the forward strand.
TAAATATTTCCTTTCCTAATTAAAGGTTTTGCTTTTGCTGGCTCAATATAAGCTTATTTTCACTCCATGTTGCATAAAAAAATTTGTTCCAAATGCTTACATCTCACGATCATGACCTTAATTTAATGTTGGATTGTTTGCTATTCCTAAGTTCATTAGGCATTGTTGTCGTACATTCTATAGTTTAGTATTAGGGAAATGTGTAATTTAATGTAATATTGAAAAGTAGAAACCTTTTTCAAATTTCTGCATTCAATAAAAATATATGCACTTACAAAAATTTGATCTCTCAATGCTTGAGAGATCCAAGGCTGAGATGGATCTAGGCTGGTTATACAAGCACTGGTCTCACACATCCTTCTTATGGAAATCATCCTCCTGCTGCATACCCACACTTTTTGTTGCTGCTGCACTACTTGTTTGAATCACCAAATGTGCCACTAAAAGAAATTTTGTTGATTCCTCTGATGCTAAACTCAACATATTCTTTTTTGAACTGTACAAGCGTTGATAAGTAAGTTGATTCTAATTTTAAGTTCATGAAATGAAAAAAGAAAAAAAAAGAAATTATTTTAATATCCACATATATGACCAGGGTAAGTCAATGAGACTTGAAATCACATCTAATAGAATTGTAAAGGGCTACAATCATAGGAATCATCAAAACTGAAAAAGTATCTAAACACTAAAACAATGCATACACAGTGAACATTGTAAACATAATAATGAAACCCAAGTACATGTACAAATTGCTTTAAGAGAAGATGAAGAGTTTTCTTTCTGTACATCTATAAGCTTGAGTTCTTTCTTCTCAAAAGGTTATCCACTTTCAACTTACCCATTTAATGTGGCCATGGACGTACTATATTTTGGGATTCTGCTGTGAATTTATTTTGTTCTCTGTTTGATCTATTGAAGTTCCTTTGTATTTTCTTGCTCTTTTATGTGCATATTGCTAGTCACTGGTTTACTTTCATAATCTAACCTTGCATATATGTAATTTATATTTTTTTACCAAAAAAAATTTCATTAAAAAACCTAAGGGATGTTTCCTAACGTCTATAGATGACATTTTTAGTAAATTCGTCAATTTAGATTAGTGGACTTAACCTAAGAAGATTTAGGTTAGGCATCGTCGAGCACAAAACTAGCCAAATGCCTTAACAATATTGGCAATAATTGGTTTAGTTAACACCTCGGGCTAATGCTCAACTTAGCCAAATACCTTAACAATATTGGCAATAATTGGTTTAGTTAACACCTCGGGCTAATGCTCAACTTGTTCAATTGTTGAAAGAATGATGGAGAAATCTCTTCCTAATGTCCGCATATGACCAGGGTAGGCCAATCGGACTTGAAATCACATCCTGTAGAATTATAAAGAGCTAGGGTAAGAGGAATCATCAAGACTGAAAAAGTATCTAAACAGTAAAACAGTGCGTACAAAGTGAACATTGTAAACATAGCAATAAACCCAAGTACATGTACAAATTGCCTTAAGAGAAGATGAAGAGTTTTCTTTCTCTGCATCTATACTCTTGAGTTCTCTCTTCTCAAAAGGTTGTGCACTTTCAACTTACCCATTTAATGTGACCATGGACGCTACAATATTTTGGGTTTCTGCTGTGAATTATTTTGTTCTCTGGTTGATCTATTGAAGTTCCTTTGTATTTTCTTGCTACTATGTGCATATGGCTAGTTATTGGTTTATTTTTATAATTTAACATTGTATATATTAACTTGTTAAATTTGTTTTTTTCAAATAAAATCTTTTTGAGAAATCCAAGAGATGCTTCCTCACATTCATGGATGACATTCCTAATAAATCTGTAAATGTAGACTGGTGCACATAACTTAAGAGGATTTAAACTAAGCATTGATGAGCACAAAATTAGCCAAATGCCTAACCACATTGACAATAATTAATTTAATTAACACTTTGGACTAATGCTTAAATTGTTCAGTTGTTAAAAGAATAATAAAGAAATCTCTTCTAGACTAGGACAGATGCCTATTGTTATAACATGGAAGAATTTTCCATGGATAATGAAGTTTTTATAAATTTATCTACTCAAAGCTATGTGTGTGTTTTAATCATTATATGTACTGCCTGCTGTGTCAAGTTATATTTCTATTTTCTGAATGGACAATAGAAAATTCAGATGTTCATTTGCACATAGATAAGGGAAATTTGACAATGTAGCTGTTTTTTTCATTTTGAATCCAAATATTGATGGAGAAACTTCAGAATTGTCACACAAACTGAAAGTTGATAAAATACTACTTTATTTTAAAAGCAAAGCTTAAATCGCTCAAGAAATATAATCATGATGACTATAAATACAGGGTGAATTATAATAACAGCTTTTCGAGAAGTAATAAGTTAATAACAGATGACATTAACCTACACATTTGTGGAAAAGGAGAAAGAAGATTACAGAAGACATTTCCATGCAAACTGGCCATGAAAGAAAGAATCTCTCTGGTTATCTTAATAATAAAACTGCGACTTTGAGTAGCATCATCTGCTGGCCATCTTATCTTTCCAAGAGATAGGGCAATTTATTAAATAATATTCGGCAAGATAGGCTGTTTGTCAAAGCAGTGTCTTAAGCAATGCCCTGTATTGATGCACAGAGAAAGTAGGCTTTACACTACAGAGCCTTTCACTTTCTTTGTTTCATTTGAGTGAAAGAGACAACAATTTCTGCAAGTTAAAAAATGGATCTTTTGTTGTGTTCATGGAAATTTATATGAGAAAAACTTCTTGATTTTACTTTCTTATTTAGGAGTTAGAAGACTAGATCAAGATATTGGTTTTCTCCTTTTGTAAAGTTATTATGAATGCTAAAAGATGCAGCAAACCTTAAAATGTGCACCTTTGTATAATTATGTTTATCACATTAATTCTTATATATTAAGTATTGGCTAATTTCATGTAAATGCTGTGTTTTTCATTTTATGTACAGGAATGATGGTTATCAGCAGCATTTCGTTAGCAGGGATAAATTAAAGGTAGGTTTAATATGTTCAAGTAGTGGTGAGGGTTGTTACAATAATATAGAAAGGAATATCATTTAGCATTCAAGATTAACTAATTGCTCTATTATTCATCAAAAATGAAACCAGATCTACCACACCCTATTCTTAGATCTTCCCTGTTCATTGAGCATATGTCATACTAACAATTTACAAAGGGCGGACCCGATGGCATTGTCACTGAGTTGGAAGTACAATCTACCATCTTGCCAATCTTAAAAATACCTCGTTTTTTCAGATGGCACATTCTATGGGCTCATGGTTATTTATTTAAAGGGTGTGAGGAATTTCATTCACCTTGGAGTAGGAGAGGTCATTTATTGTTTCATATAAGTGGTAACATCTAAATGACAATAAATACAAACTTAAACCTTGGTTGAAGGTTTACTGGTGAGACTGAGGGGCTATGCATAAGCCTAAGTCCAAACGGCGAGTGCTATTTCATGGACTATAGCATCATTAATGCTATAGTCCACTTAACCCGGAGAGCCCATCGCATGCATGGATGCATGGATACACATCGATTCACTCACCTGCCGCAACTCGAACTTCAAAACTTCATTTAATGTGTCCACGTACATTCATTCAATCCCCGAGTCCCCGTCCAACATTTCAAATTAGACAGTGCCGCCCAAAATTTTGAATTCAAATTTGGTAGTCCCGCCAGAATTCTTTTATGAAATGATTAGAAATGTGTAATCACCGTTTTGATTCCAGGAGACCTACGAAACGAATGAGGAGACCATCCGTTTCTCAGCAGTTTCCAATCGGTTTCAGATTCAACACATTAACGGTAGATCGTCTAGGACGGAACCAGCTCTAGTTTCTCGGAGCGAGAACATTCAATTGAATTGTAACAACAGAGAGGGCATTACTGCTGCCTTTATCAGCCAGTTTTCGAAGGCAACAAGCTCAACCATTATCAACAACATCAACAATAGCAGCATCATCCGCAGATTGTGAAAATGGCGAGCCTTGCAGCAGGGAATTCTTCCTTGTTCTTGGGTTCATGCAGGTCCCTTTCAATACGCGATTATGATATTGAAATATGGGCAAGCTCTCCTTCGAATCCTGGTTTCCAAACGCCCAGAACCTGCGGCATCAAAACCAGTTTTGTGGGATCTGGACTGAGCCATGTGTTAACCAATACCAGTTTTGTGGGATCTGGACTGAGCCCTGTATTAACCAATAGGAAGGAGAATCTGCTTTGGACAGAGAGCAGGAACAGTTCGGACAATGTCAGGGTGGAGAATGGTTCGAGCAAACGCTATTCCTCAAAGCTAAAGAGAAAACGTCCGCAGAGAATGGATATTCGGCTCCAGTTGCCGGACCTAAATTCGCTGTTCTCAGCGGTGGAGCAGGCGAAGGAGGTTAATGTGGAGGGTTTTCATTATGCAGTTTCAAGCAAAAAAGGTCGGCGAGAATTCATGGAGGACACCCACAAAGCCATTGCCAATGTTCTTGGCGATTCCGAGCAGGCCTTCTTTGGGGTTTTTGATGGTCATAGCGGTCGCAAAGCTTCAGATTTCGCTGCCGAAAATATTGGGCAGAATATTGTCAATGCTATGGTGGACATGGGAGACGAAACAGAGAACATTCTTGAGCAGGCCGTTAAAGCTGGCTACTTAACAACAGATGCAGAGTTTTTGAAGCAAAATGTTTATGGCGGTACTGCTTGTGTAACAGTTCTGATTATAGATGGTAACTTAGTGGTTTCCAATGCTGGGGATTGTCGAGCAGTTCTGAGCAGAAACGCTGCTTCTGAAGCCCTCACATGTGATCATCGAGCTGGAAGGGAGGACGGACGAAAGCGGATAGAGAATTTGGGTGGAATCGTTGACCTCCGCCACGGAGTTTGGCGAGTTCAGGGGTCTCTAGCTGTAACTAGGGCAATAGGTGACTCACACATGAAAGAATGGATAACGGCTGAACCAGAGACTAGAAAGATTCCAGTAACATCTGATTGCGAATTCTTAATTCTGGCATCAGATGGGTTGTGGGATGTAGTCAGTAATCAAGAAGCGGTAGATATTGCCAGGCCTTTTTGCGTGGAGAACCATCCTAATTCGACACCATTAGGAGGCGGTCCTATAGCTGCTTGCAAAAGGCTTGTAGAAGTAGCAGTAACAAGAAAATCACACGATGATATTAGTGTTATGATAGTACAACTCAGACATTTTTGCAAGAAATATAAATAGGGTTTTTCATGTCCAATGATTATTTTTCACAGTTCTTCTCTCATTCAATTTCAATTATCATACTTGATTTGCCAATGCATTTGACATATATATACGTTCAACCTCGTAATGGTTATATGACTAAGCTATATGCTGTCAATGTTCACAAGATTATAAACTCTGCCACAGATTACAGATCTTGATGGTTTAAAGAAAGAAGCAACAAAACTATTGGTTAATTTGTAAAATGCAGAAACAGATAGAAATCTGATTCACAATTTAACAGCGTTAACAGGGCTAATTTGAACACATTCCGCAGAAAGGAATGTCAAGAGAACCACCATTCACAGTTTAATGGAGGAATCAGTGAAAATATTTGTGTTGGTGAATGGACGAAATTTATGACTGACAGAATTGTAATAATTATAAAACTCGTTCACAATTCCACAGATTCGCTAATTACAGATATCCATTCGAAGAAAATGTTTAAAAACTATTATGTCGAAGAAGTTAAACGGAGAATATGATAATGTATAATTATATTTCAATAATGTCGAAGAAGTGAGAATATGATAATGTATATTAGGAACGTTCACAGTATAATTGTAGATTGATATAATAATGAAGTGAGAATATGATAATAATTAGGAATGTTCACAGTATAATTGTAGATTGATATAATAATGAAGTGTTATTTATCATGAAATTTAAAAGTTAAATTTCAATTAATGTGTATTTTTAAAAATAAAAATAAAAAAATCCTACCAATGGCCCATTTTTTATTAAAAATAAATAAATAAAATAATATAAAACAATTATATAATTAAATAATTATATATACTAAATATAATAAGTGTAAATAAATATATTAATTTATGTTTATTAATTTATATAGTGAATACTTCTTCTAGTTAAAAATTATAATAAAAACTATTCTATGTGATATTTTGACGTTCCATTATAGCGACGTTATGTGTTTCTCCATCAACAATCCGATGGCGTAGACATTGGTTACGGAGACTCTATACACACTTCAATTTAGGTTCTTAGACATCAATTCATTAACAACTCTAAATAAAGCTTTTAAGTAGTCTTTGTTAATTAATTATCATATACTAGTTTTATTTTTTCATATACTAAAATTAGTATTTGCATTTAATGTTGTAAAGGAAATGCCGTAAGGCATAGAGTGTGGAAGAATATTGAAATGTGAACGGCCATTTTTGAAAGCAAGGGTCGAAATCAAGATTAAAAAAAATATTAAGATTAAAAAAAAATCAAATCCAATTAACATCCAATAGTAAATTGTTAAGCTCTCTTTCTCACTCTTAAATTTTCTAAATCAATCTTAAAATGTTCAATTTAATGAGTTGGTGAAATCAAGGTTTAAAATGTTGATCATGAGATTTAAAATAGTAATAATAATTCCCAAAAAGAATATCAACATATGGTCATAGGAATTTGCAAATATTCTTAAGAACGTCAAGATGTTCCCAAGAACACCTACATGTTGTTAGATGAACATGTTAGATGAAAGCCTTAGTCGCAATTTAAAGGATGCATATGCTTGAGAATTAGGCCTAAGAAAGCATGTGGATTTTGGGAGAATACAAATAAAGCCTTAAGTAAATGTGAAAATATGTTCTTGAACCTCATATTGCACCTGGCTCCCTCCCTCAACACACAACTTTATCATGATACAATTGCTTTCAAATTTATAACAAAGTTCCTTGTTCCGTTGCAACTATTGATAAGAGTGGTTTTTATCAATAATATGATATTTAAGTGACTAAATTTATAATTATTATGTTTAATTAAAACATTGAAATTTAAAATTATATTTTATAAATTATAATTACACAAATGACTAATATATGCAATTTATGTTATTTAAATTTAATTATTTTCAATAAATTCTAATTACCAAATATCTAATAATGTACACTTTAAGGAGAGAAAATGCTATTTAAATTAATGTATTCTTAAATATGTTGTTATAGATTAAATTTAATTTTAAATTATTTTGTAGATATCATATTACTCATATATCATTAATATAATTAAAAAAAAAAAAAATTATTTTTAAAAATTAAGAAACCAAATTTAATATTAAAAGAAATATTTCTCTTTAATATTCTTAAAATTAATAAATTGAACAAAATCTTATATATATTAATGTTCAATGCTGGCAGCATGCGCTCCGTGGAATGGTGTATATATATATTTAATGCTTGCAGCATGTAGTTCGTGGATGTCATGTCCCTCCCTTATTACATTACTGTATTAATGATAAATAAACATATATAAGAAAACAATAAGAAAGTGAAACTTAATCTGGGTAATCTGGTAATTTAAAAATAACATTAATTACAAGGTTTATGGACAGAGGTCACATTTAACTATATATTTTATCCACTGATATTTTTTTTGCATACGTTATATTGTTTTTTGGGCCACATCTTAACCCATGCTTTACGGTATGCACAACCTTATGCACAATATACTGTAATTAATACCATGACCTGTCCTATGTGGTGAATATTAATTCATTCATTGCGTGTTTAACCATGGACTGTTCGATTTGGGATTTGTCAAACTCTTCGGCTCTGCCATAGCTTCGTGGCACGAGCAAGTCGTCCCTCCATAGCTGGATGCTTTGGGATTCCTACTCCCATCGACAAAGGAGAGCTCAGATCTCGGATCCAAGGGCTACGAACTCTTCAGCGGTAATACACATTCTTGGTTGCTCGGTTGTGGTTCATTTGGTTCCTAAGCTCTTGACGCTTGTTCGGGCTCTGCTCATCCTTCCTCTGTCGAGTTCTTTGAGTAAGATGGATACTTTGTCATTGAAGATCAGCCATGAAGTTCTGGGTTGTCCCTCGAATGGTAAGTTGCTTGAATCCTTCCAGTAACAACTCTGAGCTCATAATTTCCTTTGGTTTGATGCTTATGTCAAATACAGATTTTCTACATACTAATTGTTTACTATCTATTGTATATAGGAATGGCGGTTTCAGGCTCGAGCTTTCCAAACTATTCTCCCACGTGGATTCGGTTCAGGCTAGCAGATTTCGGTGTGCTCAAGCTCTCCGGGTAAGCTTCGGCTGAAGTGTTTTTTGCTTGGGGTCATATGTAGGGTATTGCATCCAAAGAGTTCTTGAGTTCTGCATCAACTGAAATTAAGGGTGATATCTGCCAAGTTGTGTTTTGCTACTCAGAGGAGTAGCACCCCCCCTTGTGACTATTGATATCTCATCGAGGGCTTCCTTGCGAACTTGCTTACTAGGTTGCGCCTCTCTTTGATTCCGACAGGGGCTACCTGATTTCCAAACTGTTTTGTTGTTCTGATGTTAACTCTGGTCGAGGGCCTTGTAATTTTACAGAAGTAATAATATGTACCTTGATTTTCTTACCGAAGGGTATGATATGGGGCTACGGCCATGACAAGCTTTTCTTTTAAGGTTATGTTGTGCTATTTCTTGGAATACCTTGCTGTGTATGCTATCTTGTTTCCCTATTAAATGTAATTTTGGAAGCTAGTCATATATTGTTCTATTTGCAGATTTACTGTTATTATACATTCAGGTTTCTTGATGTCATCCTGTTAACATGATATATTTTATGAAAGTTCATCTTCGAAAAATACGTAGAAGTCTGCTTTGACTACCTTGAATTTTTGGCTTGTTCAGTCTTTTCTTTGGTTTTGCGAGTATGTACTGTCTTAGAATATTTAATGAAAGCCTTCCGCTGAAGAATTTGTATACAGATAAGTCACTATATCATCTTTGCTTATCACAATGATTTTATTGTTTTCGAAGATTATTCATTTCACTGCACTATGCATTTTCATGTTAAAAAAAACAAGGTTAGGGTTAATTATTTATGAACAGAGCTTCCCGACTCCTTCTATTTTCTGCTTTTAGCACGCGGCTATAGTATATGATTTCTCTCACTGTGGGTTTCAACTCCCCTTATTTTATTTCAACCAACTTTGGTTGCTTTAACATGTAAAATAAAAACATAGTAGGGTTCTCCCATGCAGATTCAGTTTAGGCCAACAGATTTCGGTGCACTCAAGCTCTCCAGGTAAGCTTCAGCCGAAGTGTTTTGTGCTTGGGGTCATATGTAGGGTATTGCATCCAAAGAGTTCTTGAGTTCTGCGTCAACTGAAATTAAGGGTGAAATCTGCCAGGTTGTGTTTTGCTACTTAGAGGGGTAGCACCACCTCCCCCCCCCCCTTGTGCCTATTGATATTTCATCGAGGGCTTCCTTGTGGACTTGCTTACCATGTTGCGCCTCTCTTTGATTCCAACAGGGGCTACCTGATTTTCGGACTGTTTTGTTGTTTTGATGTTTTGCAAAGTAATCTGCATTTTCTTTAACATTGTGCACTCAAGCTCTCCAGGTAAGCTTCAGCCGAAGTGTTTTGTGCTTGGGGTCATATGTAGGGTATTGCATCCAAAGAGTTCTTGAGTTCCGTATATGCACACATCTTCCGTATATGCCCAGTTTCCGTATATGCACACATCTTCCGTATATGCCCAATTTCCGTATATGCCCAGTTTCCGTATATGCGCACATCTTCCGTATATGCCCAGTTTCCGTATATGCGCACATCTTCCGTATATGCCCAGTTTCCGTATATGCGCACATCTTCCGTATATGCCCAGTTTCCGTATATGCACACATCTTCCGTATATGCCCAGTTTCCGTATATGCGCACATCTTCCGTATATGCCCAGTTTCCGTATATGCACACATCTTCCGTATATGCCCAGTTTCCGTATATGCCCAGTTTCCGTATATGCACACATCTTCCGTATATGCCCAATTTCCGTATATGCGCACATCTTCCGTATATGCCCAGTTTCCGTATATGCGCACATCTTCCGTATATGCCCAGTTTCCGTATATGCGCACATCTTCCGTATATGCACACATCTTCCGTATATGCCCAGTTTCCGTATATGCACACATCTTCCGTATATGCCCAGTTTCCGTATATGCGCACATCTTCCGTATATGCCCAGTTTCCGTATATGCGCACATCTTCCGTATATGCCCAGTTTCCGTATATGCGCACATCTTCCGTATATGCCCAGTTTCCGTATATGCGCAGTTTTTGTATATGCGCACAGTTTTAGTATATACCCAGTTTCCGTATATGCCCAGTTTCCGTATATGCACACATCTTCCGTATATGCCCAGTTTCCGTATATGCCCAATTTCCGTATATGCGCACATCTTCCGTATATGCCCAGTTTCCGTATATGCGCACATCTTCCGTATATGCGCACATCTTCCGTATATGCCTAGTTTCCGTATATGCACACATCTTCCGTATATGCCCAGTTTTCGTATATGCACACATCTTCCGTATATGCCTAGTTTCCGTATATGCACACATCTTCCGTATATGCCCAGTTTCCGTATATGCCCAATTTCCGTATATGCGCACATCTTCCGTATATGCCCAGTTTCCGTATGTGAACTCTTTTTGTAGATATTTATCGTGGATCTTGGATGATGGAAGGTGAAGTGACTTGGTTTATTTTCTTTATCTTGATATTATGATCCATGGGATGAATGGTTGTGTGCTAAGTTACTTTATTTGGTATTTGCTTCATTAGCCCTTGTTGAGATCAACCCTTTTTCCATAGGGTAATTTTATTTGTCTTAACTTGCTTGAATCTAGTTATCATTCAAAGAAAACCATAGAAATTGTGTGATTCCTTGATTTCATATGCCCGCAAATATCATACATTGCAATAAGGCTAGAGATGTTACTCATGTGGCTATGTTGTTTTTCAAGGATGTTGGAATGTTGCATCGGCTACCAAAAAGTATCACTTTAGATGTAGATACTAGATTTCTCAAACATTTTTGAAGAAATCTTTAGGAGAAGGTGGATTCCAAGTTACAATATAACTCAACATATCATATGCAAATGAATGATCGAACATAGGTGGTTAACCAATGCCTTGGAAATATATTAAGAAGCTTAATTGAAGACAAATTTTGTCAATGGGATTTATCCTTTGCTCATGTTGAATTCACCTAAAATAATTCATTAAATATATCCATTGTAGAAATCCATTTTTGGTAGTTTATGACAAGTCTTTTAGAGGAATTCTAGACTTCGTTAAGTTGTTGAAAAAATACATTAAAAGGAGTGTCGATGCAAATAAGTTTGTCAAGAGCATGCAATAAATTGAAGAACATGTTGGAAAGGAGTTGAAATGGAGTAATGTAGCTATTAGAAGGAAACATAGTTGTGAAGGATATTCAGGAGTTTTGAAGAAGGAAAAATCATAATAGAACATTTGAGGAAGGATAAATGCCCCCTAAGAACATATAACAAACTCAAGTATAGGAATATTTTGAAGAATATTTTTTATGACACATACAAGTGGTATTTGCCAAAAAAAATGATATTTCTCTTATATTTAGTGTTGTTGACTTGTAAAAAATTCACGATGGAGTAGAAGAGGCTAACGTAGGCACCAAGGTGGAATGAAAAGAACAATTATTAAAAATAGCTAGTTGAAAATTTTGAGAAAATGTTGGTAAAGAGGGTTGGTAGGAAGATTTGAGATAAAGATTATTTTGAGTATTTAGGCAAATTAAAGAACAAAAATTTATAGGACACATCATGAATTATTAAAGAGGAATTGGGTCACCTTCAATGGACTTCATCATTTGAAGAGTTCTTAGTTCAATCCACATGATTTGGATGCTCATGTATTCTTATGAAAGGTGTCTAGTGTAGGAGAATCCTTTGCCTTAAACAATTGATATCAACTAAAAAAAGATATTTTCTTCCTATTTCACTAAATTTTCTAGGTAAGGTTATGATCATGCATTAGTTACAAACTTTCTATGGAAGAATGGTTGTTATAGGAAAACATACTTCATTCATTTGTTGGATATGAAAGAACCATCCATTGCCACCAAAGGGAATCATAATAGTGAAAGTGAATCTACCATGTACTGCCAATAATTTCTAAAAGAGGTAATTTTGGTGAATAAATAGCTACCAAGGCCAATTCCTTCAAATGAAAGTGATGAAAAGAAATTATAAATAGAATCAATTCACTTCATGTGGGGTTTACTTGGGCTATAAAAGGATATTCCATGGGTTTTTCTTGATGGTACATCACAAGGGAACCCTCCCAAGGGAGGTTTAGGAAGTATACTATACTTGTATTCAAATCATAGTATTTATATAAAAGAAGGATTTTTTCAAGAAACTAATAACATCTATGAATTGATGGTTCTAAACATGAACCTAAAACTAGCACAAGGGTTTGGTGTAAACCGATTACAATTATTTTGACATTGAATGTTGGTTATTCAATGGAAGCACAAAAAATGCATTTTTTATGTCCTGATGATGAACCACAGTAAGTGGTTCGTAACACGTTGACATGAATAATATTTATGTGATTTCATCCGGAAAAATTTTTGCTATAAAAACACTCAAGAATTTCTCCTTAGTACCTTGTATGATGAAGTTCTCAATAGATTGAAATTATTTTCATATACTTATCAATCTCATGTTTTTAAGAACAAGGATAATGTTGCAAATGAGCTCTCAGAAGTTAGAGTTGGGTTGGAATGATGAAACTAAATTATCTTAGTAATAAAAAAATGGAAATATTGTAGAATATAATCATGAACCATGGATTGAACTATAGCTATTACAATTCTTATCTTAGTTTTTATATAATGACAAGCATACACTAATCTTTGGATGAAAGATTAAAACTACTATTATGAATATCATTTTGGTTTCCTTTTAAGAGGTTAATAACATAATTAAACATGAACAACTTGCAATATGTTTTACGGCTTAGAAGCACTTATGAATTCCATGTGCATCTATCAATTTGTTTTGGCTCTATTAATAAAAAAATATAAATTTTTTTCTTGGCAGTAAAGTTGGGGAAAGTAATATAAGTATAAATTTCCCTCACTTTGGAAAAAAAAATCAAAGGAAGAAAAGTAAAAGAATACAAAAGAATATAAAATTTTAACTTTTATTTATTGATGATGAAGATGACGATAATTTTTAATGTCCATTATTACCAACTTGGGTTTATTGGACTTTAAGGAAACAATGTACGGAATTACTTGGTTTTCTTTAAAAAATTCCTTTTGTGCTTGAAAAGAAGCATTCTTAAAAGCACCATAATTTTGATTAATTAAAAATTTAGAAATGATCTGGTATTGTAACAAATATTCTAAAATGTGTGCATTCGGTATTCTAAGAGAAAGAATTTTTCCTCTTCAACTCTCTTAGTGTCACAAATGCTATAAATTCTTTCAACCCACAACATTTTAGGAAATATTGAAAGCCCTATTTAACTATGGAACTTATGCTAGCTCGTTCTTATTTTAACAATGTTGATTTTCTTCTTTACATTCATTAAAACATAGAGCTATTTTTGATATTCTAGATTAAGATTAATTATCTCCTTTTGGTATCTCAAATTTCTCTTATCCTATAATTATTTATTGCATCACTATGTCTCCTTAAATTTAGATTTACTAATATTTTTAATATTTAGATATTTCTCAAAGTGATGTTTTCCACAATTCATTAATGATTTGCCAAAAAATTGGCACATTTGAGCTACAATTGGTTTTGGCTAGAGTTTGAAGCAATCATATGATTTATCCATGATTCTCCAAAGATGCTACAACATCAATCCTGACAACCACATAAGATAAAAGAGGTTATGGTTGTCTCAAAGAGGAGTTTATTTTCATCCCATAGCTAGATGTCAGTTAATTTACAATTGTTTTCAAAGTCAATAAGTTTTCTACCCACCATTTATGCTTTTCTCTATACTATAGTTCAAATAAAGTTTGTGATGCAAATCAATTCCAAGATATTTTTATGAAGTCACTTCCTCCAAGCTATTGTTTTCATACATGAATTATCATAAGTAATAGTTTTGGATTCAATTATCATAATCTTTGTCCTGTTAGTGTTAATAGTGATACTATACTAAGTAGAAACCCTTGAGAACCTTTAATTTCTTGTGGAGATCATAAGGACACCTTTCCATAAGAATAATATCATCAACGTAAAGAAGAAGGATTATGACTATTCTAATTAAAGTCATTCTAACAAACTTTGCTTTTTTCGAACAACATTCTAACTTGCAAATGTATATACCAAAAAGGGTGGGGGATGAGAGACACCTTCACTTAACTCTAAACTACAAAAAATATCTTTGGAGTAATGCTTAGTATTTCTAAACATGGTAGTAACATTCTCATACAACCTTATCGTTGATACTCTCAACCTAAAATGAGCTTTTAGCTTTTCAAATTAATTCCCAAGGTTATTGCAGTGACTGTGTCAATTTTTTTTATAAGTCAACAAAGAAACACTTGAAATTAGTTTATTATTACAGTATTTCTTTGGCTGATTCTAAACATAACAAGGTGGTCCATAGGTGAATGATAGCTTCTAAATTCACCTTGGCCTTAAGTTCTTTCTCCATGGTTTTCTAACCATATGCTAATCTTATTTTCTAGAATAACCTCATATATCTTACCTAAAAGAAGGCTAATCATAATGGATTTATATTGAAAATGGTCTTTTTATCCCTTCTTTTAAAAATAGGAACAACGAGGCTCTAAGTCAATGCTTTAGGTGGAGAGCTTGTGAAATATGAGTAATGAGGATAGGTCCTCCAATTTTTAGGATTTCAACTTGACAACCTTTGATATAAGGAGTTTGTACATGTTGATAAATTAATAATAGGCATGTTGTGATGAGACTGGAGGGTTAGGTGCCCCGAATATGAAGAATGTTTTGGTCCTTCCCCAGTCACAAGGTGTGGCTAGTATTGACTTGTGAGTTGTGTGTACTAACCCTACCCAAATTTAGATAAAAAACAAAAACAACCTTCTTACTTGTAAATGTTTAACCTCAAATTCTATATTTCAAAAAAATATGAGTTAGATTGTGCAAAAATCCCCTATTTTATGAATAAACCATTTTTGGCTTTAAACCTAAATTAAACTTAAATAAAAAAAATGGTCATTCGACCTATAAAATGTTATAAATAAAATTGTGTAATATCTAGCAAAATAATTTTATTTTCACAAATAACTCTCGTCGTCAATTCCAAAATGTTTGAATCAATAATATAATGGAAACTAAACTCATACAGATAAACTGATTTTCAATTCATAATTTCTAATTAATTAATAATGGAAACTAAACTCATACAGATAAACTGATTTTCAATTCATAATTTTTAATTAATTAATAAATTTATGAATTGAACTTATCGATAAATACAAAACAACGCAAATATCAAACCCATACATATGATGAGTGGGTTTCAATGCTGGTTTACATGCCTGGTATTTAGACCTACCTATAACAGTTGTTTCTATCAGCTAGCTCCACATTTCGAGATAATTCTAGGAGGCTCTAGGATGGAACCAGCCCTCTCTTCGCGAAATCGGTGCGAGCTATGGCCACTCCCTCTGTTGAATCACGGCAGGTTTATGGCAGTGGTCAGCCTGGTGTTGAAGCCGAAGGGGTCGACACTTGTATTACCCGGGACGCCCAGAGGTGATGTCTTAACAGGGTTACATGCAGGATGGTCTCTGTTAGCTCCCATGGCCAGCGAGAGCTTTTAGAAAACGTCAATCCATTTCTGAGGCGGAGCTGGGTCGGACGTTTCGCATTCCCGTGTGGACCGGTTCAAAGAAGGGTTGGATGAGAATCACCCCTCTGATTTGCAGCAGCCTCACATTGTTTGCCCCCTTAAAATAAAAACGATTCGAAATGGATGTGTTGAATCTGAAACCGATTGGATTCAAAATGGATGTGTTGAATCTGAAACCGATTGGAAACTGCTGAGAAACGGATGGTCTCCTCATTCGTTTCGTAGGTCTCCTGGAATCAAAACGGTGATTACACATTTCTAATCATTTCATAAAAGAATTCTGGCGGGACTACCAAATTTGAATTCAAAATTTTGGGCGGCACTGTCTAATTTGAAATGTTGGACGGGGACTCGGGGATTGAATGAAGGTACGTGGACACATTAAATGAAGTTTTGAAGTTCGAGTTGCCGCAGGTGAGTGAATCGAAGTGCATCCATGCATCCATGCATGCGATGGGCTCTCCGGGTTACGTGGACTATAGCATTAATGATGCTATAGTCCATGAAATAGCACTAGCCAGTCCAAACTAAGGGGAGGAAATGGTGAGAATTAGTAATGTGCTCATTGGCAATGTACTGGATTGTATTTTTATGTACTAGATTGTGGATTGTACTGGATTGAATTTGTGTGCTAGTTATCAACGTAACTACAAAATTATAGAGTCAAACTGTAATTAATCACACACTTCTAACTCGTCTCCACCTATCATTCCATCGATCACTCCACTACTTACACCATTAACCACTCCATTGATTAACCCATCATTCCAATTTTGTACTCGTGCTTTTATAAATATTCATTTGGGATTCATACTAAACCCATTCTTCTCTGTTGGGCTTGAAAATTTCCCGGACAGAAGATCTCATTCTGTATTTCTGCAGCAGAACCTAAAATCATCCTCTGTGGAACGTTTTTGTATGACCCTGCGAAATATGGCAGTATCAAAGTTGTCCAGTTGGCCTGAAATTTTACCAGGAGAGAGGTATCTTTGGTGGAAGTCAACTTTTCGTTCTTCAGCGGGTCCAAATTAAGCTTCCATACAACACTTTTGATGACATACATACCGAAAAAATAAATAAATAAATAAAATGTTTGAGCTGAAATTTTGTAAGGAAATCGAGTAGAAACGGTTCCTTGCCGCTGAACTTGCCCTCCAGTGTCAGATTCCAAGTAATTGTTGCAATGGAATTTGAGTTTTCAGACACCAGTTCATATTACAACAACAAACAATTTAACACAAAAATCCCTACGCTATTCCAGTCAATCATTCCTTTTTTTAATATGAAACAAAATGTTCGACTATTAACGCAAATTTCGGGAGCGCTCTGTAATTTTTTTTTTGCGATCCCTGGTTTTGAGGGAGCGAATGAGGGAACGATCGGGAGAACGCTCCGAGAGCGATTTGTTTAAGGTGGGAGCGATCGGGGAGCGAACGCTCCGGAAGCTCTTGTTTTAAAAAAAACGCTTCCATGGGTGGAAAAAGCGCGCGGCCGACGGGCAAGGAAGGGGGGAAAAATAAGATAAAAGGTTTTCCTACCCTCTTATTATTCACCATTTGCACAGCGAAAGAGTAAATGAGGGCTTTTGAAATTGGATCTTGATCTGAGGAGGAAGATTGACAGAAAGATTGAAAAGATTTTTTGGGAGCTGGAGGGGCTAGCAAGGGAGATTGGAGCTTGGGATTGAAAGCCAAAGAGGTAGGATCTAGATCTTAATTTAGCATTTGTGCTTTTTATATGTTCATTGCTAAATGAAAATGTTCTCTTCTCTTTCTCTTTCCCATTCCCATTCCTCCATTTTATTGCAGGCAAGAAACTATAACTCCACCAAAGTTCAAAGAATCAAAACTTCGAACATCATGGCTATATGGTTTGGCATTCTCTTAATGTTGGTTCCTTTTTTTGTTATTATGGTGTTGGAGAGTAAGAGGAGGAGGGTTGATCATGATGAAGAGGATGAAGAAGTGGGTTTTAGTGGATTTGATGAAAACCTTGGGGAAGAGGAGTACCTTGGTGAGGAGGAAAAAGAGAGTGGAGAGGATGAGGGCACAAAAACGAAACTATACCAAACCCCATTGTGGAAATATGTTTCTAGGTCTGTAGCAGGGAAAGGGGGTGGAACCACAAAATTTACATGTGTCCATTGCAAAAACACTTACACAGGTTTATACACCCATGTCAGAAGGCACCTCTGTGGGAAAAGGCCATGGGATGGAGATAAACAAATAGGAATCAGAACTTGTTTAAGTGTGTCAGCACCACAAAGAGCCAAATACATAAGGGAAGAGGAGGAAGCCCAATACAGATCTAAAAGATCAAAGGGTGTCTTTCAGCATGATAACCCACAATCACATGCACAAAGAACTCTATCAACGTCCTCCCATGGTAGTGGATATGGAGACAAAGGAACAAATATCCCTTTAAGGCATAGAAACATATCAGATTTCCTTGACGAAGGGTGTAGGAATGATGTGGATTCAAAAATTTACAGGTTTCTCTATGCATGTGGGATACCATTCAATGTTCTTCGCTCACCTTACTGGAATGAAATGGTATCTGCCATTAATGACGCCCCCAAAGAATACAAGAGCCCTGGGTATGACAAGGCTAGAACTGTAGGACTTGATCATGAAAAAGAAAAAATAGCACATGCTTTGGGTAAAATGACAAATCCTTGGAATGAGCATGGGGTATCCATTGTGTCTGATGGATGGACAAATGTAAAAGGAAAGCCATTGATAAGTGTTCTTGCTGTGTCTACTAATGGTGCAATCTTCCTTTCAGCATATGATTACTCAGAAAAGTTCAAGACCGCCATCAACATTGCAGAACCATTACTTGAAACAATTGAACGTATTGGGCCATACAATGTCATCCAAGTCATCACTGATAATGCTTCTAATTGTAAGGCAGCGGGAGCAATTATTGAGGATAGATACCCCAACATATTTTGGTCTGGGTGTTTGGTTCACACAATGAACCTTTTGATGCATGATATTATTAAAAACAAACAACCTCAATATAAATGGATTGGTGATTTGTACAAGAGAGGCAAGAGAATGATAAAATTTATTACCAATCATAGCAATACCCATGGGCTTTTCCGCAATCACTCAAGTTTGGAGTTGTTGAAGATTGTGAAGACTAGATTTGCTAGCTATTACCTCACCTTTAGGCGCCTTTTGAAGGTAAGAGAGTCATTGGCTAGCATGGTATCAAGTCAACACTGGCAGGTATTAAAGGACAGGGCTCCAACCACAGTTGACAGGCAAGGTTTTGAACAGGTGGAGGAGACCGCTCTTGATGGTCTGTTTTGGGCACGTGTGAGGGAAGTTTTGCAATTCACCAAGCCCATTTATAACATGATTCGTTTTGCAGATACAGATAAACCAGTGATTGGGGAGGTGTATGAGCAGATGGATAACATGTTGGGGCAAATAAAAGATATTGTTCAGGAAAAAGATCCCAACTTGTATACAATGATTCACAATTGTGTGTGTGCACAGTGGAATAAACTTAATGTTCCACTACATGCCTTGGCATATATCCTTATGCCAAAATACTACTCTCCATCTTGGTTGGGCCAACCTGCACCTGGGGGTGGGGTTAGGATCAAACCCCATACAGATCCAGAGGTACAAGATGGATATATGAAAGCATTAGACAAGTTGGTCCCTGACAAGGAGGAGTGTGCTAATCTGCGCCTTGAATTAGGCAGATACTTCTGTTGCACTGGAATGTTTGGTTCTTTGCATGCAATGGAAGATAGGGACAGATTTGATGCTATCACATGGTGGGAAGCATATGGCGGCCAGGGACTTTTGCCAAAATTGGCAAAAAAAGTGCTCTCACAGGTTGTAAATACTTCTTCTGCAGAGAGGTGTTGGAGCACCTACAACTTCATCCATAATGTGAGAAGAAACAGATTCAATGATAACCGGGCAGAAAGCTTGGTTTATGTGCACTACAACTTGAGGTTGTTGAGTCATTACTGTGATTGGGCTTATGAGGATACATCATATAAAACTTGGGACAACAACCCAGAGGACGATAATTTGGAGGATGGCACTATATATCTAGAAGAATTGGAAGCAAAACTTTTGAAAGATGATGATGAAGCAATAGCAGCCATGCCACCCCCACCATCCAGTAGCAGTGCTCGAGTTCCAACCACTATTCCTTTGTTGCTGCCGCCTCCATCTACATCCTCACGTGGAGGGCATGTGCCTTCTAGTTCTGGTCGTGCAATTATGCGGGAGGAGATTCCTAGAAGACCACCATGACCTTCTCAGAGATTAGACATTTGTCATGGCAAGAGGCCCAAGCATTAGCAATAGATAATAGATTTACTTGTCTTTTCTAGTAGTTTTTATATTGTTGACTCTTTCATATTTATTATGGTATTTTTTGTAAACAATATATGACATTTTAAGTTTGAAGTTTGAAGTTGGCAATTATAACTCATTGGTAATGAATTATGAATATGATGCTTCGTGAAAGTTGAAACATTTCATTTCATGTTAGATATTCTTTGTTGTAATGGTTACAAGTACAACTTTGGTGATCAATGATGATAAATGTTATATATTGAATTTTGAAAGTTTGAAACTTTAAGATTGATGAATCATGAGACTCGATATGTTGTATGTTACTAACTTGTGGACGCGGTTGATGAATATTATAACTTCTAGATGATTAATGTTATATAGTTCAATCCATGTTTTTATGTTTTTTATATCTAATTCATCATTCTACATGCTTTTGTTGACATATATGTATCAAAATATATAAAAAATGGCTGCTGCTCCCAAGTAACCTTGTGTGTAATCACTAATTAAACTTCTTAAATCAGCATTGGAATGACAAATAAGTTAATAACAGATTTTGATTTACTATTAACACAGCACCTTCTGTTGTGAACTCTTGCAATTTTTATTTATTTATTTGTTTTCCCCCGTTCCAAAGATGGTACCCAGGGATAACCGACTGGTTGCAGTTTTGACAACCTAGCTTGGGGGACATCCAGTGAGCCCCTAATATTCACAAAAACAGTCAGCTAGCCAAGGGATTTGACCCACGACCTTTCAAAAAATCACAGTGCTCAAGCTAACCCATAAAGCTGAACCATTACATTTATTTAAGAAGTTTGCTATTTTACTTAACAGAGTTTGGAATGCTGCCTCCGAAGGCATGCTTTTCTTGTTAGCAAAGAACTTATCTTTGCAAAACCAATCTATGTTATTAAAATATTCAACATTTGAATGAATGATATTTTGAATTTTTTGTTTTTGAAATATTCAGGGATTTGTTGATGATATTAAATGGGTCCTCATAGTCAACCAATTTTAACCATGTTTTCATCCTCGTTTAAATGGACTGCAGTTTTCCCTTATTAATGGAACTGTAGAATACTGCTGTATCATGAAATACAATGCTATTATCATTTTTGGTCTGCTCTTTAAATATACTATGTTATCCAGATTTTGTAAATACACTCTCTGTTATCCAGATTTTGTAGGATTTTATGCTTCACTAAAACTATCTGACCATACATGTTCATCCCCTCAATCTAATCCACTGGGCTGAATATGTTGAACATTATAAACCAAATTTCACAACTTATACCCAACACACTGAAGCTGCCTTGATTCAATAATTTCAAGTTGTCCTATTCACACTTCCCCTTACAGATATAATTGCCTGTGATCTCAACCTCTCATTGGAAGAGCTCAAGATTATTCTTGATAGCATGGTAGAGGGTATGGTCTCGGGAATTGATGGACTACTGAAATATCCCTTAGGGTAAAATTGCCCTTAGGGTTCGAAAATAGCACATGACCAGTTTTGTATTCTAACTAGCATCACAATCTACTTCTTATTTTTTGCAACCAGAGAAAATATTGGAATGCAATAAGAATAGTGTAACCATGTATTCAACAGTTCATTCCCATGATATCAATTCAGCAATACATAAGTAAACAGTTCATTCCCATGAAATCAATTCAGCAATACATAAGTAATTTAGATCCACAGTCCTCCCAGTTTCACACCACATTATAATTGCTATTTCATCAACACCATACTGTCCTAATACCCTAAATCTGACGTCGTAACCAGCCTTAGTAATTTCTGCCTCGTGCTGTCTTTTTGACGCCACAGGTCTACACAAGTGATGATCCGGTGCCCAGATCACGCCTCAAATCCAATGCGCTGCCCAGATTTACTTTACTGCAACAGCATATGGCCTTGCGGTCCTCAAGAAGCCCTCAGTTGTGGGCTGCAACCACAGGCTAAACCCTCGCTGCCAGAACAACTTCAAATGACCACGCTGCTACAGGAAAACGGCTGCCTCCTGCTGTCTTTTTGATGCCACAAGTTTACACAAGTGATGAGCCGGTGCCCAAATCACGCCTCAAATCCAATGCGCTGCCCAGATTTACTTTACTGCAACAGCATATGGCCTTGCGGTCCTCAAGAAGCCCTCAGTTGTGGGCTGCAACCACAGGCTACACCCTCGCTGCCAGAACAACTTCAAATGATCACGCTGCTACAGGAAAACGGCCTCAGAGGCCCTTGTTGCCTCGGGTAAGGTCCTAGCGGAGCTCCGCTTATTTAATTTACTTCGTTGCCACAGGAAATCCTCTTTCAAGAGAGCCGCTGCTTCAGACCAGCGTCTTAGGGGATTCTGCTGCCAAAAATTAAACCTTAATTACCCTCGCTGCTACAGGATATCTCCCTCAGGTGATCCTCATACCTTGGACAGACCCTTGATGCCCTTGTGAATGCCTTAACAGGCCTACGCTGCCACAAAGTGCCCCTCAGATTCTCACGGTACAGATCAGTCTGAGGAGACTGCACAGTTGCCTTGGCCACAAGAAAATGCCCTATGCTGCCTCAGGAATTGCTATCAGATGGGCTGCAGCCTGCAGCCTCAAGGAGAAAGGATCAAAAGTATTTTGCTGCCAATTAGGGCCTGAAAACATTCCGCTGTATCAGATAGGATTCACTGCCCTCACAGAAATTACTCCTTTAAGACAGCCGTTGCCTCAGTTAGGGCTTCAGGTGTCCAGTGCTGCCCACAATAGCCTCAGATATCCCCACTGCTTCAGGGAATTGGCCCATGCTGTCCAGATAGGGTTTGCCGCTACAAACAAGCCTCGTTTAAGCTGGCTGCAAGGTGGGTTTGCTACCTTGCTGTCCTTGGAATGGTAGTGGACGGGCTTCACTGTCACAGGATTGCTCCTTTGTTTCCCAAACAAGCCAATCGTCAGGAGTTCTCCCTTGATTGATGAAAGATGTCTTAGAATGCCAATGCCAAATAGAGTAGAAAGATGTCTTAGAATGCCAATGCCAAATAGAGAAGGGATTGGCTAGGGTGGAATCTTTCACCACCAAAACCAAAACCAATCAACCAATCAGAAACTGGTCTTAAAACCCTCAAACGCCTCAACTCACAAATCAGAAAGATCAACCATCCATGATGAGAAAAATGATTCTCCTCTCCCCTTTTTATAAATACTCTTGGGGTCTCTTCTCCTGATTTGTCTCTTCTCAGAGTTTACTATAAGGACCTTCCACACTCTTGGTATTATGATTAATCATTGGAATTTGATCCCTATGAATTGTGACCCTGAATTGATCTCCTTTGGAGACCAGTCATCTGATGACAATGGGTTACAAAATTCTTGCCAAGGCCTTAGCTTTGAAGATTAAGTTTATATAGAGTAGAGCAGCCAAACTTGAACAAATTCAGATTATTGGAGGGGCATTTATTTTGGACAACCTGCTAGCTGTCTGAGAAGGGATGGAATGGTTGAGAACTTTAGGTTAATAAATGCTATTTGTGAAAGTATATTTCAAAAATATGATGACAGGGTGGAGTGTCAATATTGCTATTTCTATGTTTAGAGCAGTTTTGTTATAACTAACCAACTCCCATCAACAACAGCGTTGTCTTTGTTGCCTTCTCTTGCATTTTTATTTTGTGTAAAATCCCACATAACATTCACCAATTTCTGAATTCAGATGGTAGCCCCATTGACAACTCAACACACAGATGTTGTCACATAATTTATTTAAACAAATGTGGTGCAACACAAAGAAATTCAAAAGCCTGTAGACACGACAATTAACTGCTTTGTGTAGAATATACTAAAAATTTGGAAGAGTTGTCGAGTTGTTGTGCATTGGCAACCGTTGCCCAGACTCAAAGGGTGGTCCTAGAATCACTATCTTCTTTTGTAATGTCAGAAACATACAGTATAGGCTCACTTTTCCGGACTTTTACAAAGGAAGAGAATATCTGTAAACTACTTATTACTAAAGAAGAACTATCTAATGCCAGAGGATTGTCAGAAATGCTAGAGTATCAAAGGTAAAAGTAGATTTTGTTACTTGGTAATTATTTGTGAAAGTTAATGGTCTTTCTTTTGTAATTTATTATTTCTTCTTCATGATTCAATTACATAAACTATTCTTCCAAGATCACAAAGAAATAAAAGACAGAAATTTAGGCTTTTTAAGCCGAGGCAAAACACCTCAAAAAGGGGAAAACCCAACAATCCTCTTCTGCTCCCAATTGAGCAAGTCGAATCTTCCTTCAAATAATCTTAAGCAGTCCAAATCAAAGTCTTGATGTCAAAATCAACGCTAAACAAATTTGTCTTCAAACTGTTCAAATTTCAGAAATTTCAGCTCTATGATGAGGAGGCCGTAAACAGGTCTGTCCATAGTTCAGAGATTTGATCTTATACACAGAAGAATCCGAGCTCTGCTTCAGGTATAATTTAGTCAACCTTTTGGAGTATACTTCTATCTTATTGCTTCGTTCTTCGTTTAGTTCTCGGCTCCTTTTACTAGTTTAAGATCACCCTATGCGATGGTTGAATTGGATTACAAGGAGGTCAAACCATCTTCATAGATATACCTGATTGGAGGTCGAACAACAATCATTGAGGCCGACTTGGTCAATTTCTTGTGGAGTTAAGACTTCAATGACAAAAAAAAATATTTTTCTTTCTTTTACAAATGTCTAAATAGGACATGTTTAGTGTTAATTTTTCATTCTTCTATGATATGTCAATTACTTTAGTCCAATTCAATTCTTCAAGGAGAAATCTTTTCCAATAACAATTAATTCTCCCAATAATCAACAATAATTGAAGATAAAATAGTAGATGCAATGATAGTAAAAGACAATCAAGAGCATTAACAAGAGACACCAATTTGGTAAAAAATCAGGGGAAAACCCTTGGAAAATTCTTCTTCTATTGGATTGTCTTCAAATGTTCAGCACATAGTACAATGACTCAAATCCATAAACAAGAGTCAAAGTCAAGACTTTGACTTATTCAACAAATCAACCAACCAAGATCCAATATGTCAATGATGAAAAAGTCAAATCTGGTCAACCATCATAAAGTCTGCAATTCCAAAAAGTCAACATGCCTTAACTAGACCCAAGTCAATGGTCAAATTTGTCTTTCAAGAGCTCGATCAACAATCCACAAACTCAGCCTCAATTGTTAGTCAATTCAACCCAAAATAGTCAAAGAAAACTCGGTCAAATGTAGTCAAATGAGAGGGAGAGACACTCTACGGTCAAAGTCTGCAATTTATTTTGCAGTCAACCCCAGTCAAGGTGCTCCAAATGCCTCAGTTTTTGTGCCAAAAGATGCAACCTAGAGGAATAGACCTTCTCCAAGAAAAACCGCAAAAAATGATGCCAAAAAAACCCCAAGTCAACATTGATCAAAGATCTTTGTTTTAGAGAGTCAACACAAAAGTCAAAGATGTCAAAAAACCCTCGCACGCGTGGAGAGAAAGAGTTGCCTCAGTGTTGTACGAACCAATCGGATTGAGAGAGAAAAGGTGAGATGTGATGTGATGTCCAAATGCGCTTGAGGTCACTTGTATTTAATGTAACTTTGGAGGGGCAATTTGTCCTTAAGCTAACCTTGACAACTTGTGTACCTGTGTGTTTGACTTCAAAAATATAGCTTTCCTTATTCAAATTTAGTGCTTCAAAGATCAATTTTGGTCCTCTCAGAAAGAGGAATCTAGTCCAATGATTGGAATTTGTCACCGAGATGCCAAATTAACACTTCCTCTCTGCTAGGGAGAAATTCCAACTATAACATGTGATCATCGCAAATATCTCATCATCAAATCAAGTTTCATCTCTGATCATCTCGACTCAACTCTATTTGATGAATCATTCTCAAATCTAAAGAAGAAGAATCATAGGGGAGCTACGACTACCACCCTCTATTGAGAAAAATGCGAGATACAACTTACTGAGCAAGGATCACAACCATCCCATTGTCCAATCAATGGGCAAGATACCACTTGCTGTAAGAGGTCAGGATCACATCCATCCTATTGCCTACTGATCTTCCTAGCAATGACCTTTAAGATTCATGTGGTAGAACATCTGCATCATAATCCGAGCTCGTGTGAGATACCCGACTTACCAAAGCTAAGGATCGCACGCCCCAAACTTTTTCAACCCATTGGCCAGATGGGGAGGGACAATCCCAACAAGCCTGGCTTGTGGGTATGATGCCAATTGGGGTATACTTTGCTAAACCAAGATAGGGGGAGATGCCCGACTTGTCGTAAAGGACAAGGATCACGCACACCCTATGGGTGACAATAGGGGAGATACCCAACCTACTACAAGAGTAGGGATCACACACATCTATTGTCTAGAGATCCCTCAACCCCAAGGGCCCTCAATGCTCCATTCCCACCTTGGGAGCTCTACCAAGGGGGAAGAGCTATGCTCAATGTTCTCGATCGGCGAAGACCCTTATCTAGAGGGGTCACATCCATAAGTCCAAGCTGCTCTCTGGAGACCAAGAACTTCCATATCGACAAAGCCTTGGTGAGAATATCCGCAATTTGCATGTCTGTCACTATTTGATGGAGTCTCATGGATCTTCTCTGCACCATGTCTCGAATGTAATGATATATGATCTCTATATGCTTGGACTAGTCATGAAATATGTGATTCTCTGCCAACTAGATCCCACTCTTATTGTTGCAATATATCATTGTAGTGCCCAAGACCCGCTTAAACAACTCTCCAAAGAGCTTCTTCAACCAAACTGACTCACAGTTAGCCATGCTAGCGGCAATATACTCTGCCTCAGTTGTACTCAAAGATGCAGACTTTTTTTTCTTGCTCATCCAAGATATCATGGCATATCTAAGGCCAAAACAACATCCTGAAGTGCTCTTCCTATCAACAATGCTTCCTCCCCAGTTAGGATAGGTATATCAATGAAGTCTCACATTTCCAGCAATATATCTCAAACTAAGGGTAATTGTCCCTTGCAAATATCTTAGAATATGTTTGGCAACAACAAATGTGCATGAAGAGGCTCAGCCATGAATTGGCTAAAAGTATTCACTGCAAAGCATATGTCCAAGCGGGTGTTCACCAAGAACATCAAAGCCCCAATCAGTTGTCTATACTTAACGGATTCGCCAAATCGGGTCTTGCAGCTTATCCACATAGCTTCTTGAAATTCATTTCCATTGGTGTGGTTAGGAACTTGCATTTTTCCATTCCAAATCTCTCCAACAACTTCACCACATGCCTTCCTTGTGAAAGGAAATTCTCTCCAGGTTTCTTCCAAACTTCTAGTCCCATGAAATAGTGAATCGTACCAAGATCCTTCATCTCGAACTCAGAGGCAAACTCCTTCTTACACTCAATCATCAGGGGCTCACTACTTGTCAAGAATCGATCATCAACATATAGAACCAAATTCAAAGGCATACCTTGTACCACCTTGTAGTATAGGTTTGGATTGATGTTGTTTCTCGTGAATCCAAGCTTCACCAAGTAACTATCTATATGGGCATACCATGCTCTGAGGGCTTGCTTCAAGCCATATAATGCTTTCTTCAACCTCTAAACATGTGTCTTTTGGTCCTTCACTTCAAATCCATGTGGTTTCTCAACGTAAAATTCTTCCTATAACATGCCATGAAGGAATGTCGTCTTCACATCCATCTGGTGGAGGGTCCATCCTTGACTTGCAACAAGGACAACTATTGAACGAATGGTGGTATATCGAACCACAAGAGAAAATATATCATCATAATCTTCTCCCTATTTTTCGGGGAATCCTTTTGCCACAAACCTCGCCTTATATTTCTTAATGCTTCAATAAGTGCCATGCTTGATCTTAAATAGCCATTTTGAAGTCACAATTGATTTCCCCTCCAGTCTCGAAACAACATCCCATACATCATTCTTCATAATTGATTTGCATTCTTCAGTCATGGCATCCTTCCAAACCTGTTCTTTCACGACTTCTTCAAAGGTGGGAGGCTTAGCTTGAATCATATTACTCGTTGCTACAACATCCTTGGTACCTACATGACTTCTTGCTTTCTCTAAAGGTTCCATGGGCAACAACATCTCTTTCAACATCTTGTAATGTGTCAGGGAACCAAAGTGGCCTCTTCCTGCCAGGGGGATCATAGAGGAGGATCCAAGGGGTCCATGGGCTCCATGGGATCATCAACAATGTCTCTCTCAGATTCTGACATGGAAGGACCTTCTAGAATATCCATATCATCATTTTTCATCTCAAGAGGAGGCGGAGGAAGGTCCCTTGCTTTTCAAAGGGCAACATCTTCATTGAATGTTACATCTATGCTAATCTCAACCTTCCTTTGACTAGGAATATATATTGTAAATGCTTTAGAATTTTCACAATACCCAATAAACATACATTTTCTTCTAGTGGATTCCAACTTGTTCATGTTGTCCTTCAACACATGGAAATATATGGGGCAACCAAATATCTTAAGATCGCTAATGTCGGGCTTGACACTTGTGAATACTTCTTCGGGAGTCTTATTGTCCACTACTTGATGAGGAACCTTCTTTTGAACATATATTGTTGTCTTTGTTGCTTCACCCCAAAGGAACTTCGATAGCTTTTGACCATGAAGCATTGCTCGGGCAGCTTCCACAATAGACATGTTCTTTCTCTTAGCCACTCCATTTTTTTGGGATTATAGGGCACACTAGTCTCCTTCTTGATACCTTCCTTCTCGCAAAAGTCTATGAACTCATTCAAAATGTATTCTCCACTATTGTCAGACTCGAAGACCTTAATTTTCTTCGTTGTTTGATTTATGATCAAATCCTTGAATTCCTTGAACATATCAAAGGCCTCATCCTTATGCTTCAAGTAATATATCCATGTCTTCCTGGAGAAATCATCGATGAAAGTTATGTAGTAAAGATGGCCACCAAGAGAATGTATGGGCATTGGTCCTCATAGATCAAAATGAATGAGTTGGAGGATGTCATTAGTCTTATTCTTGCTAGAGGGGAATGGTCCCGTTGTCTTCTTCCCATTAGCACACCCTGGACATCCTCCATCATGTTGAGCTTGAACATAAGGGATCCCAGAGACCAACTTCTTCAATTTTGGAAGAGCTTCATAATGTAGATGTGCCAATCTTCAATGCCATAGCTCGCTTTGATAATTAGTGTTGTGGATCATTGCTAACAGAGATCTTCCTGTGACTCTATAAAGTCCTTCCACTCTAGATCCCAATTTAAAGGTTTCTTTCATTTGAGATTCCTTCGACCAAGTAAGAACCTTTCCTTTGATGAAGGCTACTCTCATTCCTTTATCTTCCAAGGAAGAAATAGATACCAGGTTCTTCTTTAGTTCAGGAACATACATCACTTCATGAAGAATAACAAATTCCCCAGGGTTCAAATAAAATTTGACAAATCCAAAGCCCTTGATAGGATATTCGATATTGTCTCCAAGAATAATATTCAAACGTGTCTCCCTCTCAACTAAATTTGGGAGGACCTCCTTATACCTAGATAAGTGTCGAGAGGCCCCACAATCTACTAGCCAACTATCATATGAATATGGAGGAGAAGAACTAGAGAGGGTAGAAATGAGAATATATTTAGATTGACTAGCAACATCATTATTTTCATACCTAGAATTTCTTGACTTCTTTTAAGGACGATGGTCTTCTTCATGATCATTTAGCGCATTTCTTCTTCTTCCATTTCTTCCATTTCGATCATCTCTTCCTCTTCGATTATTGAACCTATTATTGTTGCTTCAAGTGTTGTATCTTGGAGCATTGTTCTTCTCAGGGAAATATCGAGCATAATGACCTTTCTTGTGACAATTGTAGGATTCAATGTGCAACAATTCCTTTTCCCTTTCCTTCAATTAGAGGTCTAGGGAGCAGGTTTCCTTGAGCTTATTGAACCTCCCTATCCTTTCTTTTTCTTGTCATGAGCAACAAAAGAAGAGGGCTATCCTTCTTCATGCTTTTGAATCCTTCCCCTTGAGATCATCCTGGATTCTTCTTGAGTGCATTTTCCAACAAGCTCATCAAATGATGAGAAATTGTTGTTATTTCTTATGGTGGTAATGAATATTTCCCAAATGGGAGGGAGACCTCTACGAGTTACCAACGCTAACTCCATGTTAGGTATAATTTCCCTAACTCTTTGTAATCGATCTTTAATTCAGATATCCTCATGATATAGGATTGCACAGATTTTCCTCTATTCATTTTCATATCTTTGAGTTGATCTTTCAAGGAGATGATTTCAATCAAATTGTTGACCTCGTACATGTCAGTGTAGCTTATCGTACATATCCTTAGACTTGTTCAAATTTCCAACTTAGACAAGCAAATGATCTTGCAAACCATCAACAATAATTTTCTTTGCTTTTAACTCACCTTTCTTGTACTTGTTATTGGCAGTAGCAGGAGCATTTTCTGAGGGCTCAGGAAATTCCTTGTATGTACTCCAAGATATCATTTTCATTTGATATGATTTCCAACCTAATCTTCCAAGCAACAAAATTTGATGAGTCTCCCAGCTTCTTAACTTCCTTGAAGTATGAGGTAGTCACCTTGACCTGTTCAGATAGTTTCCTTCAACTTTTCCAAAGATGATTGTTATAGGTCTTTCCTCCTTTCGACTTGTCCTTCACCATAACTCTAATACCATGTTAATTTTTCACTATTCTATGTTATGTCAATTACTTTAGCCCAATTTAATTCTTCAATAAACAATCTTTTCCAATAACAAATAACTCTCCCAATAATCAACAGTAATTGAAGATAGAACAAGAAATGCAATCAACAGTAATTGAAGATAGAACAAGAAATGCAATGACAATAAGAGGCAATCAAGAGCATTAACAAGAGACACTAATTTGGTCAAAGACCATGGAAAAACCCCACAAGGGGAAAACCCTTTGAAAATTATTCTACTATTAGATTTTCTTCAAATGTTCAGGAAAGAGTACATTGACTCAAATCCATAAACAAGAGTCAAAGTCAAGGCTATCCAACAAATCAACCAACCAAGATCCAATATGTCAATGATGAAAAAGTAAAATATGGTAAACTCTCATAAACACTGCAATTCTGAAAAGTCAACAATAGTCAGCGTGCCCTAATCAGTCCCAAGTCAATCGTCAAATTTATCCTTCAAGAGCTCGGTCAACATACAACTCACAAACTCAGCCTCAATTGTTGGTCAAGTTCAACCCAAAACAATCAAAGAAAACTCGGTCAAATGAGAGAGAAACTTTGCGGTCAAAGTCTGCAATTTATTCTTGTAGTCAATCCAAGTCAAGGTGCTCCAAATGCCTCTGTTTTTGTGTTAGAAGATGTGACCTAGAGGGACAAACCTTCTCCAAGAAAAATTGCAGAAAATGATGCCAAAAAGACCCAAAGTCAATGTTGGTCAAAGATCCCTGTTTCAAAAAGTCAATGCAGATGTCAAAGATGCCAAGAAACCCTCACACGTGTGAAGAGAAAGGGTTTCCTCATACCTATACGAACCAATCAGATTGAGAGAGAGAATATGAGATGTTGTGATGTGACGCCCAAATGAGCTTGAGGTCACTTGTATTTATATGCAACTTTGGAGGAGCAATTTGTCCTTAAGTCGGCCATGACAATTTGTGTACCTGTGGGCTTGACTTCAAAAATACAAAGTTCCTTATCCAGATTTAGTGCTTCAAAGGTCAATTTTGGTCCTCTCAGAAAGAGGAATCTAGTCCAATAATTGGAATTTGTCACTAAGCTTCCAAATTAACATCTAGAATACAAATTTCTATGACTCTTATTGAGCATGAAGAACATGCTTGATACAAAATAAAATAATAATAAAAACATAAATAAATATTTTTACATTATGAAGGCTGATCCTAGTTACTTTTCCAACACTCCCTCTTAACTAGGGAAGTATTCATAATGACTCAACAAGTCTATCTCAAGTTGAACTATTTACATAAGAAGGGATCTAGATTGATAAACATCAATGTTGATATTATCATCACAGCTAACATTGTCACATTAGCAAGGCCTTGACAAGTACATTCTATCTTTCCACAAGATTAGAGCATAATGCTGGGAGGCATTCCATAGGAAACCACATTTCCTCTCTGAGGTACATACTCCACCTAGGATACCCAGAGTATGTCCTCCATTGGATCATTTCCCTTAAGAATGTTTGTTCACAGGACCATTCTTTATCCAAGTCCATATAATTGACTTAGTATCTCCATCTTAATACATCACAATACAATAATGTTTGTCCAATATTCTTATCCAATCCACCATTCTTCTTATCCATGCCCATGTACTTGACTTAGGATATCAATCCTAATCCGTCACAGTAGTTGACATAAGGAGAACCATGTGTCCAATCGTACTGCCTCTCAACTTGAGAGGAGAAATCCATGCTCACTCCCTCCCAAACAAGGAGAGTGCATCAACAAGCCTTAGCTTGTGTTGGAAGTACTCATACTTTCCTTACATCAACTACATGTTATAGTTGTAGCTTCCTCAACCAACCCTCTTATCACCGAGTTTTCTCATCTTGCAACTTCTTGAACTAGAGCTCCAAATCTGCCTCCTAACAATCTATGATATTTTACTTGAGGTATTCACCTACTACATCCTATACTATGTCCAACACCACTTCCTGCACTATTTCCTTCTTTGAATATATTCCATCACATAGTTCCTTCAACTGACTGATTATCACAGTACAGGTTGAAAATAGCAACAAGAAATGTTAAACATAACATCAAGAAAATCCTAATTTAATTTGTCCTTGAATTATATTGGAAATTAAATCAAAATTTTATTCTCATAGCAACTTGTAAGAGTGAACTAAGTTAAGTTGACTTAGTTGGCTCAGTAAATTCGAGTTGGAAGTCTATCTAGAGTCATGTAGAGTGATTCCTAAATTTTAGGGGTCCAGGTTGAGTTATTTTGATTTGTAATTGATTAATTCAATTTAACTAAGTTAAAGTCAGTTAAACTAGTTCCAACTATTGGAGGAACTAGTAGGAGGTCTAGCAGTGGGGAGAAACTCAAATGCTTAACCAGAGAACTGATAATTCACTCATAAATAACTCATGCATGCTAGTTCTAAGAAAGACCCAGTTGAGATTAGAGTTCAAGGACAATGTACTATGAGTTGTATAATTTTCTGAGTTGTACAGATGGCGCATACAGTTAAGAGAAGGCCTATGATGGATTGCGCACTTGTTGTGAGGGATTTTACCAATTAAATATGGGCTAATTCCCTTAGGGTTGCGCAAGGAAGTAGGGGTTTGGTAGGCAGTATATTTGGATAAGTATTGGCTTGAGATGGTTTGTGAAGTAATGAGATAGATTATACTTGTGCAAAGATTGTTTGAGTTGAATAAGCATTGTATTTTCTTCTCAGATCTTCTAGTTAATGAAATATATAGATAGCAGGGGTTTTTAGCTGAGTCTTTCCCTAGAAAATTATTGTGTTATGTGTGATTGAAATTCTTCCTTTTCTACAACGTGATTTCATCGTTCAATTTTTGTTTCCGCTGATGAGTAGAGTAGATTCAAGTCAATTGTTATAGCATATCACTATCTACAGTTTGAATCTACAAGGAATTTATTACATGGTATCGGAGCTAGAGTTGTAGAAATTTTTACATGGTATCAGAGCTAAAATCACAATAGGAGAGAAGAATTTGAAGTTGTCCTTGCAGATTGATGGAGCTCTAGTTTAGGGCAGATTCAAAAGACCCTATGTGCAGACTTCTTAATGGAGCTAGAAGGATGCTAGTGGGCAGATCAATGAGCCAATGTTTAGTGACATAAAAAGGAGTTGTGATCATTAATATTGGTAGATTGAGGAGCAGAGATATTTCCCACAGGGAGATCGAGACTCAGAGGGAGTCTAGTTTCAGAGGGAGAAGCCCTATGGAAGCTAGTACTTCAGGATATGGGGAGATCAAACTCATTATTGTAGTTGTTGTAGCAGTAGTGCAAAGGCAATAACGGAGAAGTAGAAACAACAGTATGAGTAGATCATATTTCACCATGCATGCAGCCATACCTCCAGGTGTGACATGGGGCGATATGAAACCTTAGTCCAAGAGTTTCAAAAATTGGACAAGATCCATTGAGGTTTTCTTGTCTCATGGATCGTTACCTTGCTAGGAGGGCTCACAATATTTAGTAGCAAGATGGATCATTGGTGGTTGATGAAGTTAGATATTAGAGTGATAGAGGTAAAAACTAGAAGCAGTCAGATACCAGGGAGAGTAGAGCAGAGTTGGCAGCAGTGTAGACGACACAATCCAGAGTCAGAAGCAGCGCAAAGTTTTCAGTAGATAGTGCAGTAGCTAGTAGCAGTCAGAGACTCTAGTGACAGATGCATCATACTAATTCAGTTTGGATGCTTTTTTAGTTTCAGAAGTTGCAGCAGCAACAACACTAGAGAGAAGTGTTGCATGTAGAACATTCCAAAGGTATCGGATCAAGATAGAGTTGAATTCCTTTCTTGTTGAGAGGGAGTGTTGAAAATAGCAACAAGAAATGTTAAAAATAGCATTAAGAAAATCCTAATTTAATTTGTCCTTGAATGAAATCGAAATTCTATTCTCATAGCAACTTGTAATAGTTAACTAAGTTAATTTGACTTAGTTGGCTCAGTAAATTCGAGTTGGAAGTCTAGATAGAGTCATGTAGAGTGATTTCTAAATTTTAGGGGTTCAGGTTGAGTTCTTTTGAGTTGTAATTAATTAATTCAGTCTAATTGAGTTAAAGTCAGTTAAACTAGTTCCAACTATTGGAGGAACTAGTAGGGGTCTAGCAATGGGGAGCAACTTTAGTGCTCAACTAGTTAACCGATGATTCACTCATAAATAACTCATGCATGTCAGTTTTGAGAAAGATCCAGTTGATATTAGAGTTCAGGGACATCTTACTATTAGTTGCATATTTTTTCGAGTTGTACAAATGGTGCACGGAACCAAGAGAAGGCCTATGATGGATTGTGTAGTTGTGGTGAGGGATTTTCCCAATTAAATATGGGCTAATTCCCTTAGGGATTGCACAAGGAAGAAGGGACTTGGCAGGCAGCAAATTTGGCTAAGTATTGGCTTGATCTAGTTTGTGAAGCAGTGAAATCGATTTTACTTGTGCAGAGACTGTTCGAGTTGAACAAGCATTGAATTTTCTTCTCAGATCTTCTAGTTAATGCAATATATAGATAGCATGGGGTTTTAGCTGAGGCTTTCCCCCAAAAATTATTGTGTTATGTGTGATTGAAATAATTCCTTTTCTGCTACATGATTTCATCAATCAATTTTTGTTTCCACTGATGAGTAAAGTAGATTCAAGTCAATTGTTTTAGTATATCACAATCGACAGTTTGAATCTACAATAAAAATATATAGTACATGGTTAGTCAATCTATTGTTGAGTCAACTTTGAACACAACTTGGTTGGCCTTTCCAATCAATCTTTATTAGTCAATACAACTCCATAGACTCAAATAATTATGCCCTCTAGCTGCTTCTCTTGTTCCTCCAAGATAGCCAACTCTTAGGGACTTCACCAAACTGCCCTTTAGCAATGAGAAAACTATTGGAAAATTGACTAGTGTAGCAATTTTATTTAACTTTTCCTTACTTGACAATTGTTTGTGATATTATGTTCTTCTTCATTATTATGCTTATGTTCTTATCATCAAATAAATGCCAAAACCATGAAGGTCACAAAAGATGAACATAAGATATAGGCTCCAAGCCAGGCCATGTCTACCACCAAAAACCAAGCCAACCGACGAACCTTCCTTCTCCAATTCAAGACAAGGTCTCCAAGGGGTAGTGAGGCAATATTTCTTCAAGATGAGGGCTCTTCTAGCCTTTTCGATCTCACATACCAAGTCTATAACACCTTCTTGCGATTTGGTTTTGTTGGATGCCCAAAACCCTAGGTTGCTCGCACATGTGAGCTTTTCAGGCAGAATTTCAAACTTCCGAGTCATCTAAGGATATTTTTCCTTCTTCGCTTAGGCTCTTCTAGCCTCAAATTCCTTCTTCTAGCCATATATCAAATCCAAGATATGTGTGCTTGATGTCTATGTCAAATAGGTGGAATTTATTTCCTTTTTATAGCCTTGCAAGAGGCTCCATTAGCCCTCTCTAGGTCGTCTTCTCCTTGGTTGGCCGACTTGGTCTTGGGAGCCTTCTAGATACTTCTAAATATAAAAGAAAAAATCTTTCTTAATACAAGGGCCCAAAAGGGTCTTTTACAATGTGACAAAGACTCTTTAACTTATGCATATGCTAGAAGCATTCCTAATGACAAATGACTTGAGCATGAAAACCATGCTTTACATAAATAATTTTTCATTTGTTCTTTACATCATTTTCTTTCTTCATAAATACATAAGAATTACATCAAGAGTCAAATGAAAATTATGAAGACCTAAACTAATTACGTTTTCCAACATTGCCGCTTAACTAGGGAGGTATTCATAATTGTCCAATTGATACAAGGACAATACTCTCTTTGAAATGTTCGCATAAGAAGAGTCGGATTGATAAGCCAATTGTAAGCATCAACATTATGATCAACCAACATTGTCTTTGAGGCCTAACTAGACAAGCTCTACTTCATTCAAGAGCATTATGTTGGGATACTTTACGTGTTATACCGCACTACCTTTACAAGGCACATACCCCATCTGGATGTCCACAATCTATGTCCTTTTAGGACTATTCTTATGCTAGATTTCCAATCCTGATCCTCAAAGAATATCGGTCCTCTTTGACCACTCTTATATTGGACACTTGTCCCATCCTCAAAGAGTGTCGGTCCCTTCCCTTTCTTGGAAGTTATATCCTCAAGGAAACAACATATGCTTATCCAATCCTCCACCATTTTTTCTTCAAGGTCTTCACTTAGAATTATGGTTGTTAGTCTTGGTCAAGTGCATGAAACATGAAGAAGAGAATGCGAATGTGATGTCCAACATCACTCCCTCTCAATTAGAGAGGATATCCATATTCTCCTTTTAACTTGAGAATATATCCTTGTTCCTATCCAAGGAGACTCCTTCACTCCCTCTCAAATGTAGAGGAGATTGCTGACTTCCTTTCTAATTGAGAATTCATATACAAAATATCTCTAGCTTGTCTTTATAAGCATATCAGACACAACATGGCTCCCTCTTTCTTATACATCTCATCATATTGAACCTGCTTCATTCTTGGTATCATAGAGCCATCTTTTTCCCTTAATCTTGTGACAAGTTCTAGGTCATAAATCTTGCACAACACTTTCATTTTGTCATCGTTAATGACAACATTATATTGAACCTTTCTAGACTTCAAGTTGATCATAGCTTCCTCATGAAAGTGATCTCCTTTGACCTTCAAGTTATCTTCTCTCACTGCTGCCTTCTAATCCCAAGATGAGTACATATTGACTTCATAGTTTCCAAGTGTCACATATTGAGCTTCCCTCAACATTCTTCATGTATTCCATCCATGCATTTGAAATTGCCTCAATTGTTATCATGTGTTCTTGCAACACCCTTTCTAGGTAGAAAAACAATATGTTAACTAGATAACCAATAATAATTATTAACATCACACTTACCTCATCGTGACAACTTTCTCATCATCAACATCTTCAAGGTCCATCTCCACATGAATCTTCCTTCATACATCAGAGTGCCCAAGGATCGAACTTGATTACCATGTTACCATTTTCTCTCAGAGATTATATTAGATGTTGATTATTATTCTAGCGAGAAATTCTTAATATTCCATTCATTCTAGAGTAAGTCAAATTCATCCAAGTAGGCATCATATAACTAAATTAAAGATTCACCATGCATAATTTATGACCAACTTTTCTTATAGTATTATATGAATCTTATCCAAAAGTTATTTCAAACATGCAATCTTAATATTTCACACAATCATCTAGCTATATGCATCTCATAATGAGCCTGCAACTTGACCAATCACAATCCTTCATCCTTTTAGTAGTATTATTTCCATACAATATGGAAAATATACTAATCCTTATCATAATTCCTTTTCCAAGAACCTTCCAAAAGGATGGTTCTTACAAGATCTCGAGGATCCATCTCGGCAAAATGACTACCTCTAACACAATGCTAAACAATTTATAGATGAAAATTATGCAAAAATGGCCCCCAAATTTCTCATTATTGAAATACTATCAATTCAATCAAGTAGACTCTCAATATGTTACTATCACATGTTTCTATCCTTGATGCCATACTAAAACAAGATTCTTCTAGAAAACACAATGATACATGCTTACTCCTTTAATGAACTTGTTAGCATCAATTTCTTCAGGGTCCTTATGGTTCCCTTCTTCCACCATGCTCATCATTAACAAGCACAAGAACTACTTTCCTTAGCCATTCTTCTCATTTGCTTCCTTCATTATGTACTTGCAGTATTCACCGACAAGTGCAACCAAGAAAAATATACAAATACAAGATCATGATGATGATCTAAGGTTTCCTTGGTTTTCTTAAAGGGTATACATCTAGGGTTCTTAGACACAAACCCAAAATGCCTTGATATTTATGTTGGAAACATCAACCCTAGGTTTTTTATGTCATATCCTAGATTTCATTAAGTTCCACCCTTGCTAAGATTTACCATGTACCCCAAATTATTTATAAACCGTAGAAGTCAAAAGTTAGGGCTTCTATGAGGCAACAAAAAAATTAGGGTTAGGATTTTCCCATTGATTAGGGTTTCTTAATCAAGTCCCATCTAGCGTTTACTATCTTGAGAAACTAAAATCCTTCAACAAAGAGAAGCCTACGAACCCTAGATTCTTATTATTTGAAACATGTAGCAAAATAGTGATGCATATTTGATGTAGACCATTCAATGAAGCCTTACAAATGATCAAACAATGCCTTTTTGCAGCCTTACCTTATCCTTTCTTGAAAAGAGACTACTTCCCAAGGATATAGTCTTGATCTCGTAGTTGAAGGTGTACCTCCCTCAAAAACTTCTTTCAATAGAAGCTTCTAAATATGTCAAGACAAGATGCTCTTCAAGATGACTAACTGCTGCTTCTCTTGAATTTTGGTTAGGATGTACTTGTAGATGCTACTACAGATCCTCAAAATGAACCTTGAATGATATGAATCCTTCCTTACTTCACTATCCATGATGATAGATCTGAAATGAAGCTTATGTTATCATTTTTCAACTTCGACCCTCTGATTATGGCTTACTATAGTCATTACAAAATTTTGAGACTAGGCTAAAATGCCTCTCCAACTTGTGGCCTTGTATCCTTTTAAAGATGACTCTTTTACTGACTTAAAGGATAACTTTTATACCACCGTAGGCCAACAAACAATTGTCACTTTACTTGCCAAGTGAAGCAAAATCTGTGGCCTAGGATAGGCCTATTTTAGGATTTCATGTAGAGGTTTCAATGCCTCTAATCACTGTGGCTTAGATTCCTCTACAATGTGCTTTCTTTGGCTAGCTATAATGATTGTTATTAGTCAACAAACTTCTTCATACTTTTTTGTAGATATGCACAAGATTCTCGTCCTAGAGTGAGTCTTTTTGTGTGCACCTTGGACCTCCTGAAGTGAGCTTATCCACTTCTTATAAATACGTCGGAAATTTCAGATTCCAAGTCTAGGATTGTGGCCTTGTCTCAAAGGTCTAATCTTATTCTAATTTGCTCAAAAAGTAGCCCAAAAAGTATCCTTCTAATTCAGATATTGATCTAGCTGGCTTGGCCTTCAAAATAAACCCTTTTACTTAGCTTCTTGGAATAATGCAAAAACCCAACCAATGACCTTCCAACTTCCATGCCTTTGACCTTAGGTTTGATCCCATATTGGAAAATTGATTGGGGCAACAAATTTATTTAACTTTTCCTTACATGTCATTTGTTTATGATATTATGTTTATGTTCTTATCATCAAATAAATGCAAAAACCATGAAGATCACAAAAGATGAGCACAAGATATAGGTTCCAAGCTAGGGAAAATCCCCTCCAAGGGGAAAACCTAGAAATAACTTTTCTTCTTAATAGAATCAAATCAAATGAGACTTCCAATACCAAGAACCTATACCATGGCTACCACCAAAAACCAATCCAACCAACCAACCTTCCTTCTCCAATGCAAGATAATATCTCCAATGGGTAGCGATGCAATATTTCTTCAAGATGAGGGCTCTTCTAGCCTTTTCAATCTCACATACCAAGTCCGCAACACCTTCCTGCAATTTGGTCTCTTTGCATGCCCAAAACCCCTTAGCTACTTGCACATGTGAGCTTTTCAGGTAGAATTTCAGACTTCTGAGCCATCTAAGGATATTTCTCCTTCTTCACTTAGGCTCTTCTAGCCTCTTGAGACCTTTGGATTCCTTCTTCTAGTTGCAGGTCAAATCCAAGATATGTGTACTTGATGTATATGTCAAATATGCTGAAGTTCTTTCATTTTCATTGCTTTTCCAAGAGGCTCCATTAGCCCTCTCTAGGTCGACTTCTCGTTGGCTGGGCGACTTGGTCTTGGGAGCTTTTTAGACAATTCTAAATATAAAATAAATTTTCCTTTCTTGATACAAGTGCCAGAAAGGGACTTTCACAATGTGAAAACTCTTTGACTTATGTATACCCTAGAACAATTCAGTGGATGCTTTACCTAATGACAAATGACTTGACCATGAAATCCATGCTTTACATAAATCATTTTCTTTCTTCATAAATACGTAATAATTACATCAAGAGTCAAATGATAATTAAGAAGACCAAAACTAGTTACATTTTCCACCAAAGGTTGCTCCAACATCATTGTTCTTAGGGTCTTCATACTCAACCCTCTTGATTTTTCACACATCAAATCACTGAACTAGGGCTTCTTGTCAACTACCTACACAACAATGAATAACCTCTTTCATTCAATGTGCTTAGGGCTTCCACAAATATGCCCACCTATCAATGAACTCACTAAACTAGGGCATCACCAAATCTGCCCTCTTGTTGTCTCTTGGCTATTCCAAGAATGACAAACCTAGGGCTTGAACAAACAACCTGCTAACTGATCTTTGCTACTCCAAAATTATTATTTCTTAGGGATTCCAGGACTACTCTCTTAACAATAACAAGTCTTCTCCTTGTTCATTGTACTAGGGCACAAATATTATTGTTCAAAACAATTAGGACAGACCTACCATCACCTTGCATTCATCAACAAGAAAGATAAGACACATACCTTTAACTGAAGTCTACTCCACTCCCACAAGGTTTTGGTTCTTTGACAAAAGGCTGAGTTTTTTCAGCCCCCTTTAGGGCACCTGCAAAAACTACACGTCAGCACTAACTTGGCCTCAAAATCTCCTGCAACAACTATGCATACCTTAGAATTGACACCTATTTCTTTGTTTTGTCTCTTAGAACCCTTGGCCCGATATTCCAGCTTCAACACATGTTGCATGACCTTTGTCCAACCCTCCTACAAGGGACTCTATCCTACTAAAACATACAAAAAATACTCAACCTTAATTTTGAGATATTCTTACCATAAGTATGCCTTGAATGAACTCTGCCAACAACTCTTCTAACTCAACCTTGTCCAAAACACAAGAAATCAAAATGTATGATTTTCTTCTTTCACTTTAGATGAGCTCCTCTAGGTATGCGACATGTTAGACTTATCTTTCCTCTTGATTGAATGCACTTGGGTGGATTTTGTAAACTAGGCCATATACTCCTCCCTCTTTCCATGTCTTAAAGATTCATTTACACATGCTAGACTATCTTCTAAGCTTTATGTTACAAACTTGGTGCATGATACACCAGTAATCAATTTCATGGTCTCTCAATAGTAAATATATCTAGGATCTTCCTTTTGCTTCTTTGAAAGCTCTTCATCCTCAATTGTTATTGCTTCAGACCTTTCCTTCCTTCTATTGTTCTTAGGATTCTTAGGACAAGGTAGAATTCATTAATGGAAAGGTACTTATTTGGAATAGAAATCCTAAAGATGTATTTACTCTTGGATTTAAGGTTGATGGTCTCTATCAAGTTGGTGGAATTCCTTTGGGAGATTTGGCAAGTGATACTTCTCTTCAATGTGAGATATGGCACTGGAGGATTTCCCACTTACATTACAAAGCCTTACCTGGGTCAAGGAAGATGGTCACAAGGATGCTCGAGTTTAACATGAACCACGAAGGGGACTGTCAGGGATGTGCAGTTGGGAAACATACAAAGGGACCATTCCCTTCTAGTGAATGCAATGTAGGTTTTAACCCCATACAAAAATTACCTGCATACGAATTCTAAAAACAAAAAAAAAATAATGACGAGAGCATAAAACATAAAAAAGATATACACAAAGATTTTCCCCTGGATCCCAAAACTGAGACTAACAGATTGATTTTTCATTATTTTCCTTTCAATGTTACAAACACAAACACACACACACACACACACACACACACACACACATATACATGCTGAAGCATCCATAAACCCCAATCCATTAACCCTGGATTAGAACATAACCATAGTTCCCTTGACCGGATCTACAAAATACCATGGACCGAAAACCATCGTGCCCAAAACCATGTGCGAAATCCATGCAGAAAACCATAGGTAGGTCTGCCCACCTAATATAGGGTCCCATTGATGAGCCAAAAATGTACCACCAATGACTAAGGGGTCTCCCCGGTGTGAAGTCCCAATTAGACCTCACACCATTTGGGATAGGAGCCCCATCCGGTATGTGGGCCCGCCTGCCACCATGAATGTTTTTTAATCTTAGTTATCAAATGAGAAGGTGCCAGAGTGGGGCGGGAATGAAGTGTTCTGGCAGCGAAACAAAATCAGACCAAGATTGACAAATTGCAGAAAGAGGTTTAAACAAGTCACAACAACGATAAGAAGAGATGAATGATGAGGACAATTAGTTAGCTAAAACCCCATCAGACATAATAAACAAGAACATGTTGGAGGCCAATTGTGAAGTAGTTCACAATAGGTCACCAACATGGCAAGGAACAAGTAAATACAGATTCTAAAGAAAAACATACATGCAACCACTATGTATCAGTACATAACATCTCGCGTATATGAAAGCACTCATACAAATATGTTGAGGTACCAGAAAGCTAATACAACCACCATGAGTCAGCATGGGAATCAATGCAAAGGGAAAAAGAAAACATCTTATTAATATTGCTGCAACTTCTAATACATATCATGCAACTGGTCAATACCCAGTAGTGGAACATGGATTGTTCATACCATCGCGCGGTGTCAAAACCTTAGCCCTACTGCAAATCCACTCTCCTAGCTACCAAGAGATGAGTGGCCTTAGCTCTCAAGCATCAATCAACTATCTCTATTGGTCTCAACTCAAGTGCTAAAGTCCCACTTAAGTGAGGGATGAGGGCACATTTATAGAGGTCAGGTGACCTTTCACCTACCATGACCTTTGGCCTTCCCTTGTGCCCTTTCAGCTACCTTCATGCCTCTTGAGCTTTGTCACTACTCTCTCATGCATATTGCCTAGTACATGCTTAATTTCTCTCAGCTTAACTGCTGGCATCATAGGAGAACATTTACATTATGATAAAAAGAAGAAGAAGGTGTAGAGGGTTCTTGTAGACCCTAGAATGCTTATCACCAAGGCGGTTGCCAGATTATAAGACCAAATTGTGTGTTTCCTTGGCTGCGCGGAATGCCATTGCGGTTGCCATCGTGTCTCGATCAACTATGGTGAGCAGACTTATTTACTAGTCGGGCATCTTAGCTGCAGGTCTTCCCATATGTAACCCTAGATCTCTCCTCATAGGTCGGAGTCCTCGCCCTCCTGTACCCTGTAAGACAGTAACAATAATTAAACACATTGATAATTGCAACACCACACCGTAAATGTAACAAGAGATAAATAAATAACAATAATCACGAAAAACTGAAATCAACTTTGGACCCTTAGATAGTCCCATCCTGTGCTATGGCAGTGTCAGAGCAGGTGGATTTGCAGGGTCTTTAAATTATTCTTCATTGGTTAAAATCATAGTGAATCTAAACCTTAACCTATTCCTTGCTTTC
Source organism: Pinus tabuliformis (assembly GCA_031772625.1). NCBI lineage: Eukaryota > Viridiplantae > Streptophyta > Pinopsida > Pinales > Pinaceae > Pinus > Pinus tabuliformis. Next base: position 679,149,742 of record CM062807.1, read on the forward strand.
ATGAATCAAATTTATACAGTAGGATCTTTGGGAAAAGATGTGAGGAGCGAGTGGTTAGCCATTGCATTTCAATGCTTCATGTCCCCTCATCTGTTGTATAGTAGAAAAGGTCCATTATGCACATTGCACGACATATATCTAGGTTTGGGACTAGTAGAAAAACTGGTAGGACCTATGTTTAGTAGGCATTGACCTCCTTCCTTTAAGCTCTCAAGGAATATTTTCTCAAATACAAATCACCAAATTCCTTGAGGTTCACCCTTGGGTGAGAATTATGCCTCATATGTAGGCAACATAACCAATCTACATTGGTGCTTAAAGTGCCTGTAGATGGACCAACCTTTCTAATTCTTGAGTGTGGAACGTCGTCAGGTAGGAGAAGACACGTTTTATATGAGAGGCATTTGCTTCTCTTTTCTCAACCAACCATCAACCCTAAGCACCTGACCTTTACATTTAATTTCATTTTTGGCTTATAATCGGGCCTACGTTCTTTGACATGGCTTGACAAGCCGTGTTGGGTCCAATTATTAAAAGGCCATTCACTTAGTTTATTTATAACAACATAGAGTCGCACTTCTGGGAGTGATTTGTGATTTTCCCGAAGTCGCATAATCGCACCACTAGTAAGTCGCATCTCTTGCTGCTTTCACTGAAGCACAAAACACGACTTTGCGACCTCTGTGGGAGCTCAACTTAATGAAGGTTGCATAGTCACAGCTACTGGCTAGTCGCACTTCTGGGAGTGATTTGTGATTTTCCCAAAGTCACATAGTCGCACCACTAGTAAGTCACATCTCTGGGTGCTTTCACTAAGGCACAAAATGCGACCTCTGTGGGAGCCCGACTTATCGAAGGTCGCATGTCGCAGTTACTAGCTAGTCACACTTCTGGGAAGCTCGCCTGGGGGATTGTAACGCGACCGAGCGACTTAGTAGAAAGTGTGACCCCTCAGGGGATCGCCAGGTCGCAACGCAGTGCAGGTCGCATCTCCTGGGCACCCGCCTGAAGTCTTCGAGTGTGACATAGCGACCATTAGCCGCACAATAGCATTTTAAGTGAGGTCGCACTTTTGGTTTCTTTCCTCAGGATGGGAAGTCCAACGTAGCGACTAGTGAGAGAAAACACTCCACTTCTGAGTTTGGTCCAATGATCTTGATCTAGAAAAACATTCTGAGATGGGGCACGTTATTCCAACCTCATGCAGCCAAGATCCTGCTAACAACTTTAAGAACACCGAAAGAGTGTTGAAAATTTTCTTATTTCTCCCTCATGGATCTCACACACAATGATCTCCTTTTGCTGAGTGATTTGGCGTGGTTGTATGGGAATGAGAAACTACTCATGCGAGTGTTTTTGTCATCTGAGTTTTGAGAGCTATTACCAAACTTTGTCTATGTTTCATCTGGATCGAGAAACACTATGAACGGTTAGTTCATCTCATCCCCTCCATGGCTCAGTATCCTTCGACGAGAACAATCTTTCAGCTTCTATGTGGGCATTGCTATAATGCTTAGGCACCGTGAGAATTATTTAATTCATCACCATTTTGTGTACAATGGTGTGGCATGCGTCCTATCAATCGTCCTGTTCAAATGCGACTTCAACGCATAATTTGTCATACTACGGTGAATCATCATAATACTGTTGTATCATGCCGAGAGACCCTAAATGCATTTACATCATTAATATCGATTATGTGGGGGTCTTCTCACGAAATATGGCCATTGGGCACATGGAATACATGGATCGTTGACTGTGGAATAGAAGGCGTTGCATCATTGGATGTGAAACCCAACCACCTTCCATTAGTCTCCATAAAACCACGCTACCTGGGTTTTCCATATCATTTCGGTGAGGTGGACGCACATATTCGTAGGTTCGAATGGTGTACAAACAACACCTATGTTTGCTTAAGGGATCCATGAAATCGTATTATGTGGGCCTGAGCTAAATGTTGCTAAGAGGTCCTCCTCGCCTTTCCCTTTTAATGTCGATTATTATTTTTAGGATCCTCTTTCAGAGCTTGTTTCATCAAACAATACAGCATGGCACATATGAACTACTTTGACCTTTTAGTTGTGCTCAAAGGCGCTATTCCGGCTTGACATCTAAACACCTGAGTTAGGCTTAGACATTTTATTTGATTTGTGCCTCCAACGACACCTTCTACATCATATGATTTCCATCTCCTCTATTATTTACGTCCCCATGCCTTGCTTTGTATTGTTTATTGGATTTTTAGGGTTTTCAGAGTGAAGATACGTCCCATACGACTTTCGGGTGCATTATGATGGCTCAAACTCCAAAACATAATCCATTTATAAATTTCAAACATCCACCATGCCACGTAATTAAGGAATTCTGGCATCAGAGCCTCTTAGTGATGTAGTGCCAACGGACCACTTATGCAAATGTAGCATAGTTTGTGGTACCTTCAGGGCATCTTGAAAAAGTAGATGAGATGCAAAAGTAAGCTATTATGCAATAGTGACACTTTTATGTGAAAGATAAATGAAAATATATACTAATTCATTTGATGAGATTGAACAATAAGTGATCCCAACTAAGATGTTATTTTATATTGATTGATGCAAGCATGCTTAAGTTTGGAGGCCAACTCAACATTCCGATGTTTTCATGGAATTATTAATTACAATCGATTTTGATAACACATGATGCCGAAGGGGTGATGCACTCATAGAGCGAGTCTCTTGAAACATTTATGATGGTTGGACTATAGGCTACCACGATCTAGGGTTTTGAATATCCATGGGAACGAAAGCTTTGATAAAAATCCTAATGTGCATGCCGAGACGAGTAATCAATCATGAACCTAGGGTCCTATGACATGCAACAATTTCTTCCATGATGACCAACAATGCCTATGGGACCACACTCTCAATGGGATGCGAATTAGGTCAAAGCCGAGGGGGGATCACCTTTTCCTATTTAGGGTTTCGCCCGAACCTCAAAATGATCGATCGTAAGGAAAGCCAAATTGTATGTATGTTTTCTCAGATGGGCTCCAAAATCATGAGACTCTTGACGCATTAATAAAGCCATCAACCTTCGAAACCCTAATGCGGTCCTATGACATACGTCTGAGACAAAACATAGTGTGCGCATGTAATGCACGAAATGTGAGTGTGCACACAAAAAGGGGTTAGATAGGAAAATCAGTGGGGAGAGAATTCGGTTGGGGGCCCTATCAAAACCCTGAAAGCTTGGGGCAAGTGGTGGGGCACCCAAAATTTTGAATATGCCCAAAAATTTGGGTGGTGTTGTAGTGGCTACAACAATTGGCGAACCACTAGTACAATCCAGTATCTTTGTCAACACCCCTGTAGTAGTTTGAGTGCGAATAATGATGCAAGGGAATATTAAACAGACGCTATGGGCACCTCTTGCGTTGCCATGACCTATGTTTATATGCCTTCCCTCATGCCTTAGCTAGGTCTTGCTAGTCAACAAACACTCAATTGACAGTTCACACATGCCGGTAGTTGACGATGATGCAAAGAACAGGGTAGAGGGCTTATTGTATTCAGAATTTTAGAAGTAAGTCTCTGGTGTTGCTCCACTACCAGCGGGCCTCGACAGTACCCCGGTGGAGTCACTTTAAGAAATCACAAATGTTGCTTCGCTACCAGTGAGCCTGGTCAGTACCCTGGCGGAGTCGTTGTATTACTTCTTTGCGTAGGAAGCCTTTCTCGATCATTTACCCTTTATTTGGTTTCATTTTCATTTAAGTGTGCATTTGCACTTATTTCTGGGCGTTCATTGTGCCGGGGTGAATGAGGGATCCCGACTTATTTTACGAGAAAGAGAGGTTGTTTCTTGTTTGACAGAAACTAAGAGATATCCTGATTTAGGTTTTCCCTCATGCCAAGCTTCCACATATCATTTCTAGTCAACAAGTGAAAAAGAACACAAGTCATTGAAACAACCAGGACCACGCTGGGCACTAGGTTCAGGTTATGGGTATAGGTCATTCAAACAGATTAGGGTGCCCCATGAGCAATTTGTTCTTATCCTCCTTGTTAATAAATTAGACTCATAGGAAAGATATTCAGGATGCAAATTTGATGGCTGGCTCTAAGAGAGGCTACCAATTGGCGTAACCATCACTACTTCACACAATCACAAGTCTAGGGTTTTAGTTCTAGGGCTAGGTGACCAGGAAACTCTCCTAGGGTTTACAAACTGGTGTGAGGGGGTCCAAGAAATGCACTTGGAGTAAGAGAAAAAAGTGTGAGAAACAAATTCACGACACCATAGGTTTGAAATATTTAGGTTCATGAAGGCTCATGCAGCGGCATGCAACATAGGTGAAATTTCTAGGCTAGGTCAAAGGTGAGTGTGTGCTAGGCGAGAAGGCAAGTGTATGATGAAATGCAACAGATGCGATTAATGACGCAATGTAATGCTATGTGCATAAGAGATCAACTAATTTCAATTAAAGGACCACTGCAATGCACACGCAGAGATTTCATGAATGTTATTCAACAAAAAACAAATGCAAGGACATGAGTGCAAAAGGAAACAAATAGGGAACTAACTACCTACAATAAAGAAAATGAAGCATGAAAAATTTAAATCATAAAGAAAAATCCAATTAGCCAACTAATACGCAACACTAAAACCTAACTATTCTAAAACTCTAAATCCTAATTTAACCAAAGCATAGGTCAGTTATGTGAAATCAAAATTCCAATGCAGCACCGCAACAGTTCCCAACTTGCAAAAAAAGATGACAACAATTAGAATTTGTGGAAAGAGTTGTGCAAAACATAACATGTTTACCTGTAAAGTATGCGCAATAGCAAGAACAACTCGTCCACCTACAGGGAAATGTGTTAGAGAAGACCTTCCAAGGCGAACTGCAACCCAATCCTAGTAAACCGAACCACAAGAGTGAGATTTATAGTCATCCAACCATAACATACATCCATTTATGCTTAACCCTAAATCCAATGCAAGTAAGGCAAGATGCTACCGACTAGTAAAGGAATCTGCCAGATTGATCCGATCAACAACCCTATCATGATGTAGAGGATGATCAACTTGATAACCGTAAAAATATGGGCCTCTGTTGGGTATAACACCGATCTCCAAGGATTCAAAAATAGAAACCCTAATTTCGAAAGCCCTAGTTTGAAATTTTTGATAGTCTTCGTAAAGGACACGAGGACCTGACATAACCATCAGCAGAAGCCGAAGTGCCTCCTCATCCTGGTCAACCTCTAAACCTTCAAATGACACACCATCAAATATTTAGCTTCATAAGGTTTGTATGTGAGTGCATATGGTAATCGTTGGTTGTGACCGGACAACTATCAATGAAAATATTTCGGATTCGATCCATTGTCTGAATGCTGACAGATTGGAAACTTGAAAAATGAGACTCTTTAGATTCCCGAGAATGAACTGAATCAACCACAAGAGTGTCAGGCAAAGGGGAGATCAGGCGATTGGCACCTTCCCATATAGAATCTTGAAAGGTATCATTTGATTGTGTATGTTGACAAACTATATTGTTGGGAGACAATAAAAAAGATTCGAGATAATGGCCAGAGCACTTCCTTCAGCAAAAAAATTAGGATATATAGGTTGATGTGCATTAGTTGAAAGGTGATGGAAAGATTTGCTCAGAGAGACATTGATCGAATCAGAGGGTTTCCAAGATGAGCTCACATCTGATGGGATGATGCTGAGAGGAGCATGATGTGCAGAAACGCTAATTTCAGAAACCCTAATTTGACTTGGTTCAGGGGTCTCATCAAGAACGTGAGAACCTGACATAACCATTAGTGGAAGCTGAAGTGCCTCAAATTCTTGATGAGTCCCTAAATGTTTCAAAGGTGGGTCAACAAATTCTAGTGGCTTTGTAGGATCAGCAGACAGACACGTAGGATAATCACCAGAGGCAAGAGCGAATATATTTCTGGTAAAATGAGAATCACTGAAACCACCAGTTTGACCAAGTTGGGTATTTGATACATAAGGCTCTTCTTGGCCTGGGGGTGAAGTGGGATTACTCAGGGACCTAGCTTGAGCTAGGAGAGATGTAGGGCCCTCTTGTTCACTTGTCGAAGACTGCGCGTGGAAAAGATCAGGAATAAGGGATTCAGACTCTGCATCCTTTGACTGTGAAACCTCACCCCCATGCACATGATTGCAATCAGTGCGAGCGAGATAAAGATATGAATGATATGAAAGAACCACCGGTGTAGTAGACCCATGGACTAAATTAGGGTAGAATGGATGCACATGGTCAGATGAAGGAGCACCGATCGGATGTGGACTCACATCCTACACATTTATGTTCGCCAAAGAGAAATACAGATTTATGGGCCTGATGTGTTCCGTGGATTTGATAAGACAATCAACGTTACTTGATACAAGACCAAAGTCATAATGCACAGGTTGATGAGATCCCGAAATATAGTGCGACATATGTTGAATGGACTCGATCAGAAGAGATGTTATGTGATTTTCATATTCAATACTAGAAGAATGTATGGATTTAGAGACGAGACCATCATATCTATTTCCCAGAAAGTATTGTTCATCATTTGAACCATTTACGGCCACAATCTTTTTAGGTAACAAGTTAAGAGGAGGATGAGCAATCCCACAAATAGTAATCTCTTCCTCGGGGGGTCGAGGTTGTTCCAAATTCAAAGAGATAGGCAAAACAAAATTACGGGTAGAATCTGGATACTGCAAATTGTGATGATATTCATGCGAAACATGACTTGTTTCTAATTGAAAATATTGTAAAGAAATGAGAACCAATTGTTGAAAATTTATATTCAAATACACCCAGCGGGCATCACTTTCAGGAAATTCAAAACAAAGATGCACATATCTGAAAGAAAAAACCTCTAATGATTCTTCAAGTTTCATCCTAAGCTCATTTATTCTCTTTAACACATCTTGAAAATTATACTTGTCAAATGCTTGTTGGAGCTTACCGAAAAGTTGCTCGAACGAATGAATGAAAGTCGTTGGCAACGTGTGGCACCATTGCTTGGTGTGACCTTCAAGGGTGAGGGAGAAAAACACATAAGCAAACTCTTCATCTTCGATCTAAAAATATTCACAAAACTCGAGGAAGTCAGAAATGTGCTCGATTAAAGGTGTTCTATCCTCACCATCAAACTTTAACTGAGACAAGTGATGGAGCGGCTCTTAGGGGATGGAAAATCGAAAAATAGACAAACCAGATAAATACCCTAGGAGCAAGATTCTGGTCGGAGCCATTAATAGATATGAGACTAAACCGTAGGCTCCAAGGGCTCAGCTTGTCATGCAAGGCCCTCCTTCTAGCGCCAGTTTGTTGATGGGCCAAAAATGTGCCGCCAACGACTAAGGGGTCTCCCCGGTGTGAAGTCCCAATTAGACCTCACAAGTTTGGGATAGGAGCCCCATCCGGTATGTGGGCCCAGCTGCCACCATGAACGTTTTCTGCTCTTGGTTATCAAATGAGATGGTGCCAGAGTGGGGCGAGAATGAACTGCTCGCATAGCGAAACAAAATCAGACCAAGATTGAAAATTTGCAGAAAGAGGTTTAAAAAGTCACAACAACGATAAGAAGAGATGAACGATGAGGACAATTAGTTAGCTAAAACCCCATCGGATATAATAAATAAGAACATGCCAGAGGTCAATTGCGAAGTAGTTCACAATAGGTCACCGACATGGCAAGGAACAAGTAAACACAGATTCTTAAGCGAAACATACATGCAACCACCATGTATCAGTACATAACATCTCACGTATATGAAAACACTCATACAGTTATGGTGAGGTACCAGACAAGTAATACGACCACCATGAGTCAGCATAGGAATCAGTGCAAAGGGAAAAAGAAAACATCTTATTAATATTGCTGCAACTTCTAATACATATCATGCAACTGTTCAATACCCAGTAGTGGAACATGGACTATTCATACCATCGCCAGGTGTCAAAACCCTAGCCTTACTGCAAACCCACTGTCCTAGCTACCAAGAGATGAGTAGCCTTAGCTCTCAAGCATCAATCGACTATCTCTATTGGTCTCAACTCAAGTGCTAAAGTCCCACTTAAGTGAGGGATAAGGCCACATTTATAGAGGTCGGGTGACCTTTCACCTACCGTGACCTTTGGCCTTCCCTTGTGCCCTTTTAGCTACCTTCATGCCTCTTGAGCTTCCTCACTACTCTCTCATGCCTACTGCCTAGTACAGGCTTAATTTCTCTCAGCTTAACTGCTGGCATCATAGGAGAACATTTACATTATGATAAAAAGAAGAAGAAGGTTTAGAGGGTTCTTATAGACCCTAGAATTCTTATCACCAAGTCGGTTGCCAGAGTACAAGACCAAATTGTGTGGTTCCTTGGCTGCACGAAATGCCATTGCGGTTGCCATCGTGTCTCGATCAACTATGCTGAGTCGACTTATTTACTAGTCGGACATCCTAGCTGCAGGTCTTCCCATATGTAACCCTAGATCTCTCCTCATAGGTCAGAGTCCTTGCCCTCCTGTACCTTGTAAGACAGTAACAATAGTTAAACACGATGATAATTGCAGCACCACACCGTAAATGTAACAAGAGATAAATAAATAACAATAATCACGAAAAATTGAAATCAACTTTGGACCCCTGGATAGTTCTATCCTGTGCTATGGCAGTGTCAGAGCAGGTGGATTTGCAGGGTTTTCATATTATTCTTCATGGGTTAAAATCATAGTGAATCTGAACCTTAACCTCTTCCTTGCTTTCATGAATCAAATTTATACAATAGGATTTTTGGGAAAAGGTGTGAGGAGCAAGTGGTTAGCCACTGCATTTCGTTGCTTCATGTCCCCTCATTTGGTGTATAGTAGAAAAGGTCCATTATGCTCATTGCACGACATATATCTAGGTTTGGGACTAGTAGAAAAACTGGCAGGACCTATGTTCATTAGGCACTGACCCCCTTCCTTTAAGCTCTCAGGAATATTTTCTCAAATATAAATCTCCAAATTCATTGAGGTTCACCCTTGGGTGAGAATTATGCCTCATATGTAGGAAGTATGGCCAATCTACATTGGCGCTTAAAGTGCTTGTAGATGGACCAACCTTTCTGATTCTTGAGTGTGGAACGTCGTCGGGTAGGAGAAGACACGTTTTATATGAGAGGCATTTGCTTCTCTTTTCTCAACCAACCATCAACCCTAAGCACTGAGCTTTAGATTTAATTTCATTTTCGGCTTATAATCGGGCCTGCATTCTTTGACATAGCTTGACAAGCTGTGTTGGGTCCAATTATTAAAAGGCCATTCACTTATTTTATTTATAACAACGTAGAGTCGTACTTCTGGGAGTGATTTGTGATTTTCCCAAAGTCGCATAGTTGCACCGCTAGTAAGTCGCATCTCTGGTTGCTTTCACTGAGGCACAAAACGCGACTTCGCGACCTCTGTGGGAGCCTGACTTACTGAAGGTCACATAGTCGCAGCTGCTGGCTAGTCGCACTTCTGGGAGTGATTTGTGATTTTCCCAAAGTCGCATAGTTGCACCACTAGTAAGTTGCATCTTTGGGTGCTTTCACTGAGGCACAAAATGCGACTTCGCGACCTCTGTGGGAGCCTGACTTACCGAAGGTCGCATGTTGCAGCTGTTGGCTAGTTGCACTTCCAGGAAGATCACCTAAGGGATTGTAACGCGACCGAGCGACTTAGTCGAAAGTGTGACCCCTCTAGAGATCGCCAGATAGCAACGCAGCACAGGTCACATCTGCTGGACACCCGCATGAGGTCTTCGAGTGAGGCTTAGTGACCATTAGTTACACAATAGCATTGTAAGTGAGGTTGCACTTTTGATTTCTTTCCTCAGGATGCAAAGTCCGACTTAGTGACTAGTGAGAGAAAGCACTCCACTTCTGAGTTTGGTCCAATGATCCTAATCCAGAAAAACAGTCTGAGATGGGGCACGTGATTCCAACCTCATGCAGCTAGGATCCTGCCAGCAACTTTAAGAATGTCGAAAGAGTGTTGAAACTTTTCTTCTTTCTCCCTCATGGATCTCACATGCATTGATCTCCATTTGTTGATTGATTTGGCATGGTTGTATGGGCATGGGAAACTACTCATGTGAGCGGTTTTGTCATCTGAGTTCTGATAACTATTGCCAAACTTTGTCTGTGTTTCATCCGAATCGAGAAGCACTATTAACGGTCAGTTCATCTCATCCCCTCCATGGCTCAGTATCCTTCGACGAGAACAATATTTCGGCTTCTACATGGGCATCGCTATAACGCTCAGGTGTTGTGAGAATTATTTAATTCATCACCGTTTTGTATACAATGGTGTGGCATGCGTCCTATCGACCGTCCTATTTAAATGCGACTTCAACGCATAACGTGTCATACTATGGCGAATCATCAGAATACTGTTGTATCATGCCGAGAGAACCTAAACACATTTACATCATTAATATCGATTATGTGGGGGTCTTCTCACGAAATATGGCCATCGATCACATGGAATACATGGCTCGTTGACTGTGGAATAGAAGGTGTTGCATCATTGGATGTGAAACCCAGCCACCTTCCATTAGTCTCCATAAAACCACGCTACCTGGGTTTTCCATATTGTTTCGGTGAGTTGGACGCACATATTTGCAAGTTTTAATGGTGTACAAACAACACCTCTGTTTGCGCAAGGGATCCATGAAATCGTATTATGTGGGCCTGAGCTAAATGTTGCTAAGAGGTCCTGCTTGCCTTTCCCTTTTAACATCGATTATTATTTTTAGGATCTTATTTCAGAGCTCATTTCATCGAACAATACACCCACGACACATATGAACTACTTTGACCTTTTAGTTGTGCTCAAAGGCGCTACTCTGGCTTGACATATAAACACCTAAGTTGGGCTCAGACATTTTCTTTGATTTGTACCTCCAACGGCACCTTCTACATCATATGATTTCCATCTCCTGTATTATTTATGTCCCCATGCCTCGCTTTGGATCGTTTGTTGGATTTTTATGGTTTTCTGAGTGAAGAGACCTCCCATACGACTTTCAGGTGCATTGTGATGGCTCAAACTCCAAAACGTAATCCATTTATAAATTTCAAACATCCACCATGCCACGTAATTAAGGAATTCTGGCATCAGAGCCTATTAGGGATGTTGTCCCAAGGGAACTCTTATGCAAATGTAGCATAGTTCGTGGTACCTTCAGGGCATCCTGAAAAAGTAGATGAGATGAAAAAATAAGCTATTATGCAATAATGACACTTTTGTGTGAAAAATAAATGAATAAATATACTAATTCATTTGAGGAGCCTGAACAATAAATGATCCCAACTAAGATGTTATTTTATATTGATTGATGCAAACATGCTTAAGTTTGGAGGCCAACTCAACATTCTGGTGTTATCATGGACTTATTAATTACAATCAATTTTGATAACACATGATGCTCGAGGGGTGATGCACTCATAGAGTGAGTCTCTTGAAACATTTATGATGGTTAGACTATAGGTTACCATGATCCAGGGTTTTGAATATCCATGGGAATGAAAGCTTTGATAAAATTCCTAATGTGCAAGCCGAGATGAGTAATCAATCATGAACCTAGTGTCCTATGACATGCAACAATTTCTTCCATGATGACTGACAATGCAGATGGGACCACACTCTCAACGGGATGCGAATTAGGTCAAAATCAAGGGGGGATCACCTTTTCCTATTTAGGTTTTCGCTCAAACCTCAAAACTGTTGATCATAAGGAAAGCCAAATTTTATGTACGTTTTCTCAGATGGGTTCCAAAATCATGAGACTCTTGACGCATTATTAAAGCCATCAACCTTCGAAACCTTAATGCGGTCCTAAGGCATATGTTTGAGACAAAACATAGTGTGCAGATGCAATGCACGAAATGTGAGTGTGCACACAAAAAGGGGTTGGATAGGCAAATCTGCGGGGAGAGAAACCAGTTGGGGCCCCTATCAAAACCCTAAAATCTTGGGGCGACTGGTGGGGTACCCAAAATTTTGAATATGCCCAAAAATTTGGGTGGTGTTGTAACGGCTACAACAGATCCAAAAAAAAAATTCCTGTGGCGTTGCCCCAGACCCCATGCAGGGGGCTACCACCCCCTTTCATAACCACCGACAAGGGGGGTAGCCAACCTCCCTGTGACCCCCTAGTAGTGCCCAGCACAACATATAGGAGGGGCTCCCCCCCCTGTAATCCCTCTGCGCATGGGCAAGTCGTGGAAATAATATAACACAACCCAACATTCTCCCACTTGTTGTTTTCTTTCCACAAGAGAGCTTATTCATTGATCTATCCCTACAATGCCCATTTTTTTCTACACCAAGAGAACTTCCTAGTGCTTACAAACTTTGTCAATATATCTGCAGTATTCTTCAAAGTGTCCACCTTTACCAGCAACACCTTTTGGTCCTCAACCATATCCCTCACAAGTGATACTGAACATCAATGTTCTTTGTCTTTGAATGATAAGCAAGGTTCTTTGCCAAGAAAACTGCACTTTGGCTGTAACAGCCTATCCTTATAACTCATTGTACTAACCACATACTTGAACACAATCTATGTAACCAAACTACTTCCTTACTTACATGAGTGGTTTCCATGTATTATGCCTCTGTAGTTGAAAGTGCCACTACAAATTGTCTCTTACTCATCCAACTAACTGCACATCCAAATATGTTAAACACATACCCACTTGTAGATCTTCTCTAATCCAAATCTCCATCCCAGTCTGCATCAACAAAGCCATAGATGTCCAAAACTCTATCCAATCTTGGTCTTCCTTGGTAGCACAAACCATAATCACTAGTGCCACGCAAGTACCTTAAAACTCGCTTCACTGTTGTCCAATTCTCCTTCCCTGGTTTTGACATAAACCTGCTCAATACTCCCACTGCATGTGAAATGTCTGGTCTAGTACATACCATTCCATACATCAGGTTATCGACTGCACTTGCATATGGAACATGAGACATGTCCTCTTCCTTTTCTTGTGTCTTGGGACATTGTTCAGTAGATAACTTTACACCTACAAGAATAGGAACCTTCACCAGTTTACTATCCTGCATATTAAACCTCTGCAGTATTGTCTCAACATACTTCCATTGGTTTAACCAAAGCTTCCTCTTTGCCCGATCTCATTTAATTTCCATGCCCAAAATATAGTTTGCAGCACCAAGATATTTCATGTTGAATTTGGAGGACAATTGGGTCTTCAAATCATGGATAATTTCTTTGTTATTTCTAACAAGCAACATATCATCCACATACAAGACTAGATAAATAACAAGGTCACCAATTAATTTAAAATATGCATAGTGATGTGCTTTGCTTATGGTGAAGCCAAGTCCCCATATAAATGTATCAAATTTATGATACCACATCCTAGGTGATTGTTTTAACCCATACAAAGACCTTTTTAACTTGCATATCAGTTCTTTGTTACCCTTCACCGTAAATCCTTCAGGTTGTTTCATGTAGATCTCTTCTTCCAGATCCACATCAAGAAATGTTGTCTTCACATCCATCTGTTCTACCCCAAAATCAAAAGCAACAACAATAGATAAAAGTAATCTAATAGAAGCTACCTTGGCAACATAAGAAAAAACATCACCAAAATCAATTCCGGGCACCTCAGAATAACCTTTTTCTACCAACCGAGCTTTGTATTTCTCCACCTTTCCTTCTGCATTCATCTTCTTGAACACCCATTTGCTTCCAATGGGTTTCCTTCCAGCCGGAAACTCCACTAGATCCCAAGGCTCATTTTTGTGCAAAGATTTCATTTCATCAACCATGGCCTCTTTTGAGAGTTTTCCATGCTCTGAATCTACTGCTTCCCTCATAGTTTTGGGATCATCATCAGTAATAGATAAAGACAAATTTGAACAGAAATCAGATCACTATACCTTTCTGGCTTCCTTCTTTCTCGAACTGATTTTCTCACAGCCGGAGTTTGTGGCTCTTCATCTTCCGATTCCTCTTCTGTTGTAGAGTTTGATTCTCCCTCATTTAGCTCAAACTCTATCTTCTCAAGTTCCTTTGGTAGGACTTCATGTTTAATAACATCTTTCACCTCTCTAAACACCACATTTTGGATGTACACAACCTTCCTTGTTATTGGGTTCCAAAGCTTATAATCTTTTGAACCATCCTTATACCCAATAAAGATGCACTTTTTAGATTTACTATCTAACTTGGTTCTTTTCTTCTTTGGAACATGTACATATGCATCACATCCAAATACCCTCAGATGTGAAAGAGAAGGTTTCTTACCAGTCCATACCTCTTGTGGACTTTTATCTTCCAATGCTGATGAAAGTGATCTGTTGACTAGGTAACATGCAGTCTCCACCGCCTCTGCCCAGAATTCTTGTCCTAACCCGACACCACTGAGCATGCTTCTTTCCCTTTCCATCAACGTCTTGTTCATTCTTTTTACAAATCTATTTTGCTAAGGTGTGTATGGAGTAGTCTTCTGTCGTGTTATACCACACTTCTTACAGAACTCTTCAAATTCCTTCTTGCAAAAATCTCTATCGTTATCTATCCTCAACACCTTTATCTTCTTCTCTGTCTAGTTTTCCACTAGAGCCTTAAATTCTTTAAACTTGTCAAATACTTCAGATTTATTCTTGAGGAAATATATCCATGTATTCCTTGAGAAGTCATCTATAAATGATACATAGTACACATACTTACCTAGTGATGGAACCAACATAGGTCCAAACACATCACTGTGCACAAGCCCTAATATCTGTTTTGCTCTCTTAGCACCAGAGGGGAAACTCACACAATTTTGCTTCCCATATACACAATTTTCACAGAAATAAAAATCCAGAGAGAAATTAGACATACCTTCTACCATACCATTATGATGAAGTATTCGAAGACTCTTCTCTCCAATATGTCCAAGCCTTTGATGCCATAGCATGGTCTTTTCTCTAGAGACCACTAGATTTTCTGCCCCACTTTCAGGAACCATAAAACTATTGCACCTATCAATAACAGTGTTACCTTAAAGCTTGTACAGAGTTCCAATCTGAACTTCCCACATCAATACCAATGCTCCCCGAACCATCTTGTAGGTATCTTTCTCGAACACTGTTTTTACACCTGCATTATCCAGCTTGCTTACAGAAATTAGATTTCTGGCCAATGCAAGAATATGCAGAATGCTAGGAAGTGTTCTAATCCTTCCACCTTGCAACTTCAACTTGACTTTTTCACGACCAACAACTCTACCCTTTCTGTCATCCCCTAAGAAGACAACACCACCATCATATTTGTCATACTCGCAGAACCACTCTCTATGGGGAGTGAAGTGAAAGGATGCACCTGAGTCAATCAACCATGCCTCATGATCTACATGTGTACTTGAAGAAGAAACCAAGTACACATCCCCACCTTCATCTGAGGTGGTTTTCGCCTGTGCAAAAGGAGCATCATCAGATCCCTTTCCTTTCTCAGGAGATTTAGATTTATAGTCCCTTTTGTAGTGCCCTGCATTTCCGCACTTCCAACACACCTTTACAGGTTTTCCTGGAGATTTAGATCTCCCACTCGAGGACTTATTTTTGTTTATATTATGGAACCGTCCTTGTATAGAAAAGGAATCACCATTTTGGCCCTCCATATTTTTCCGTCTCATCTTCTCTGACAACAAGGATGAGACTATTTCATCAAACTGCATGGCAGTTACATTGTTGCCTATTGCAACAACCAGACTATCCCACGAATATGGTAGAGAACACAACAAATCTTCATCTGAAATTTTAATATCAACAGGTAATAACTGACTTACCAAAGTATTAAATGCGTTCACATGGTTTGTCACCGAGTCTCCATCTTTCATCCTGAGGTTATACAACTTTTTCCGTAAGAAAAATTTATTCACCAAAGACTTAGATTGGTACAAAGTCCCTAACTTGTCCCACAAAGCCTTTGTCGTAGCTTCCCATGATACATTCAACAATACTGAATTTTAGACACACAATTGTATTGTGCTCTTTGCCTTTTGATCCAACTTTGCCCAGTCTTTAACTGACATTGTTGTTGGTTTAGTACCTAGATCTACCGTGATCCACTGATCTTTATCCACCAACAAATCCTCCATCATGAGTTTCCACAACTTAAAACTCTGACCATTAAATTTCTCGATCTCTATCTTTCCACTGGTCGCCATCTTCTTTTACCACAAGAATCGATCCCGCAGATCTCCCACTGAACAAGGTCTACCACAAGCCCGAGCAAAAAACCCCTCAGTAGCAAAGACGTCCCCTTGAAGCCAAAATTGCTCTAATACCAAATGTAGGTTTTAACCTCGTAAAAAAATTACCTAGATACAAATTCTAAAAACAAAAAATAAATAATGGCGAAAGCACAAAACATAAAACAAATATACATAGATTTTCCCCTGCATTCCAAAACCGGGACTACCTAATTAATTTTTCATTATGTTCCTTTCAATGTTACAATACATATATATACATACCGAAGCATTCATAAATCCCAATCCATTAACCCTGGATTAGAACATAACCGTAGTTACCTTGACCAGATCTACAAAATACCATGGACCTGTTGTGCTCTACAACAACCCCCCATTTCATATCATTTTTATTCACAAAAACTATCATATGAAATGGGTCCCTTTTAGTTTTGATTGGTATCAACATTGTATTATTCAAAAAAGGTCCGAAAACAAAATGAAAACATTATAAAAAAACCTTTTTGACAAACCAATTTTGGTCTTATAATATAAATAATCAATCTTTTATCATTGCGATAAAGCGATCGCAAGATCGCATATCGCAATGACATAGGAGGCATACTTTAAAGGCCCATTGGTTTTCTCCGGCGCGACAACACGCAATAGGCTATCGGATATCGGCAATCATAAGTCCCCATAATTAAAGTACCTTTCGATCCGATGCGATGCGATATCGCTATCGGCGATCGACGATACACTATGCATGCTTTTTAAAGTGTCTTTCGATCCGATGTGATGCGATATCGCTATCGGCGATCGGTAATATACCATGCATGCTTTTTAAAGAGCCCATACTCCCAATGCGATGCGATGCGATATCGCTATCGGCGATCGGGGATTTCAAAAGGTGTCAATATAATGATTTAAGTTTTTCCCCGACACCCGATTGCGATAAAGCCAAAAGCGCAAACTTCAAAAAATCGTTAAAGTAGAGGGATATTACGATTTATTCATATTAAAGGCCTTATCTTTCGAACAGTGATTTACCTGCGCTCAACCGCCAAAACATCCAAGGCACGCTTAAACAAATCATTCGGCCAATTAATGATATGATGGGCATTTAAAGGATTGGCAGGTTTTAACGGCCATTTAATGAAATAGTAAGTCTTAAAATCTTCTCATAGATTGTATCCGCGGCCACTTTAAAGTTAATCCCTCATCACGCATTGATCAATATATCTCACTCGTATTTGGTTTTCGCTACCAATTCTCTGTGTTACGCTTATTTTCACTCCTGTGCAGAATTCTTCCGAAGTAATAGATTCAAGCAGAATGGGGAAGAAGTCTAAGAAAACCACAGTCGCTTCCACTGCACCAGCCACAGGACAAGCCGTCGCTAATCCAGCAAATAAAAAGAAAGGATTAATATCTGATACTACATGCTTAGGACTTGCCAAGACCACTTGGCAAAGTACCTATAATTCGATCGAAGCTGAAGAACCAAAGGTAACGGGAGTACAAGCTACAATGGGTTCCAGTAGAAAATCTGATGGCACTTTGAAAGACTTGGCTGATTCTTTCCTTCATCGGATAGCGGCTCAGGAGCAAATTATCCCATATATGGATGTAGTAAAGTGGGCAATTGAGGAAATACCAATTACAGATAGAACTTTCTGCACCAAAGATGGGAGAATCTTCGGTTCATTCAAGGCTGATGATTTAAGGCAAATGTATCATTTGCCTGAGCCAGAAAAGAAATACAGCAAGGCATTTCTGGAGAAATTCCGAAATGAGAACGAAACTGAATCCGAACCCATTCGGGAATGGAGGCAAAATCCGGTGAAACACAAGCATGAAACTTCCGGTAAGTACTCTGTGGATTCTCTTTGTTCTCCGTATTGTTATGCTGGGATAATGATGTGTAGATTGTGGGGGTTGCATGATTCTGCTAATTTCACTATAGAAATGGTTCCCTTGATGGAAGCGGCATGTAATAGCGAGATAATGGATTGGGCAACCATACTGTCAGATAAGCTAGCGAAATCAGTTCTTAGTTTTAGAACTAAAACTTCCGTCTCAGAAAGGATTATTCCCCCATTCTACTACAGTGCCTATATTCTAGATACCCTGTGTTTTAATTATGAGTTTCCTATACTCGGCTGGAGGTGGACTCCACGAGACCCCACGCCTAGTCACATATACCACCAGAAATTGTGGAACACTTCCTACAAGCACCATTTGTACCAAGTCTG
This sequence comes from Pinus tabuliformis, assembly GCA_031772625.1. Classification (NCBI taxonomy): domain Eukaryota; kingdom Viridiplantae; phylum Streptophyta; class Pinopsida; order Pinales; family Pinaceae; genus Pinus; species Pinus tabuliformis. The sequence continues at coordinate 679,168,245 of CM062807.1, forward strand.
TAACGGCTTCATGTTACCCATTCATTATTCTATTTTTAATAAACCTGCTCCCAAAATTTCTTACCAAGCAGGGATTGATTTAACATCAATAGGAAGATGGTTCGGAGAGGAGAAATTTACTTATGTAAGAATTTTCGGCAGCCAAGCCGAACCTCATGTCCTTCCTTTGTACATACCTGACAAACTGCTGGCAAGGGAGATAGCCTATCAGATCATTGCTGAGGGAGTTACACAGACTCTCAAGAAAAATAAGAAGCAGGTCTGGCCCTCCTTTCCTCTGAGATGTGGTGTCTACACTTTGCATGATTTCAAACATGCAGAAAAAGAAGCTGCAAAAATCAAATCATTAACTCTGGCAACTCTCCCAAGTAGGCGATTTGATCCCAACAAAGTCGCCTATAATGCACTTGAATAGGCCAAATTAACAAAGTTTGATCATGTAGAAGACCAGTTTGACGACCTGTTCTCTTCAGCTAAATCAATGTATCAGGTTAGATCGTTGGCCATAATGCAATACAAAGATGAAGGGTTAACTGAATTCAACAGACTTAGAGAACAGAGGTTGCAAACTCTACCTCTAGATCTGTTAGCAACAACCCCAGCAACAAAACCAAGCGAGCCTGAACAACAACATTCAAAGGAACCTCTGGTTACAACAAAAGAACAAGAGAAAGTGCAGGAGGAAACCCAGACTAAAGAGTAGGAGAAAGTGTGGGAGGAGACCCAGACTAAAGAGCAGAAACAGAGCAACATAAAAGTAAATGTGGATACTCATATTGATCCAAAACTGCTCCAGGAATGGCAGCAATTTGATTCTATTATCAGTAGTCTGGAATGTTCAAAGGACACCGAAACTTTGAAAGTAGCAGACACACAGGAAACCACTTCACAACAGATTCCAAGTGGAACCAGCGGCCTACCCAGTTCAAAGGAAGTAGAAATAATACCAAAGGACCCCTCCGATCAAATCATTTTGCAGGTAGAAGAGATTCCTCCCTTGGATGTCTTCTATAGTCCAAGGCATAAAGCTGTAGTAAAACGACAGAGGAAGAGAAGAAGGACTGATCAACCTTCCCTTTTCCCAGAACAGACGGTCACGGGCACTGTGGTTTGGAAGGAGGAATTTGACCCCTCTAATGACTTAACAAAACTATCACAATATGCTGGAGCCTATTCGGCAGCAACAATAGACAAAGAATCATAGGTGAGTCTTTTATTAAAAACAAAAGACCAGGAAATCTTTTTATTATAGGCACAGCTAACAGAAGCACAGCAGAAAGCGGAGCAAGCAGAACAACAATTGTTAACACAACAACAAATAAACAATCAATTAACTCAACAATTGCAGGCAGAGAAACAAAGGATTGATCATAGTGCAATCCAGAAGCAGAAAGAGTTGTTTGAAGCCTTGGCACAACTGAGGGCAGCAAATGAACAAATGTTGAAAACAAAAGATGAGCAGATTGCTCAACTATCAGCACAGCTTGAGAAGACAAAGGGCGTTCCATAGATAACTGAATTCAGAGTAGAGGCATTACAGATAAATAAGGCGTTAATAACACAGATTAAGCTTTTATGTCAACAAATCGCCCAGGCGGAACTACTGACTATTAGCGAATTGACTAGCATCAATAAGTGAAAAAAGAAAAGGCTAGAACACTAATTAGATCAATCTCAAGAAATGATAGCTCAATTTCTTGACTGGCAAGATACTGATCAGGGACAAGCGGCGAATTTACCAAGAATTTTAGAGTTGCATAAAGATATATTGTTTACAGAATGGCAGTCCCAGTTAATGAAAGCAGAGAGGGCAATTTCAAGGTGCAAGTCAACCACAAGTAATTTGGTTGAATTGGTTAATAATACTCTCTACTTGTCAAACATGATTTCCCAATGCACTCCAGGTAAATTGATAGCGATGAGAACATTGGAGCAGTCATATGTTATCCAGATCTAGAGGAAAAGGGGAGATTAATTGCTGGAATTAACAGTTTAACATGGGACACCTATTGGTTTTTCTTGGTAAAACCACACAGTCAAAGAGCCGTCGTTAAATGCCTTACAGATGCAATCGGGTATATTATCCCCGATATTCAGGATGCCACCTATGTCGCCCATCTTAACTCTCGCCTCAACAGACCACTCGAAGTGGAGCCGATGCTTGCGATAAGTCAGCTCAAGTTTAAAGGCAAACCGCCTACTTGATGATTCATGCCACCAACTGCCAGGTTGCTAAGAAGGAGATACTCAAAATCATTTGATACCAATTAAGTAGGATTTCAGTTTCATAGATAGTTAGTTTAATTCAGTATTTATAGACCCTTTCATGTTTTTAGAAAGGGTCGTAAAGTTTTGTACTTGACTTAAAACCTGAAGTTGCACTACTGTACTTCAGGCATATTCTTTTATAAAACTGGACCAATCATTCTGATTTTGGCAAAGAAGCTTTTATGCAAATGTGCACTACTGTCTTTGTTTGAAAGTATTTCTGCGTTAGAGGAAGAATTTCAAATAGCGATTGATGTTGGAGAGTGACTCGCAGCTCATATGGTACTATTATCTATGTCTGAATTCATTCTTTTCATATGAATTGTTATTTGATCGCCTTTGCTATTATCGAATATATGTATGTGTTTTAACAACATTTCTTTATTCCCTCCACTATTGGATGTTTATGGGATGCTTTTCTTTTGATCATATTTCGATGATATATAAGTGTAGCAATATTGCGCTAATCACTTTGTTTAACGATTTAAGCAAAGTAATCCTTGAATGAGTAAATGTCCATGTTTATTAGATGGAGTCATCTACATGCCTATTAATAAACATAGATCATCAAGCGCTACACTTCAAAGTACAATAGTTCCCGGGATTAGTAGTAGTTCTTTTATTTCGCTAATAAATTAAGTAGTTCGCCTATCATTAGATTAGTCAATCAATTCATTCATTCCGTTTATTCATAGCTGGGAAACTGGTCCCATTATCCCCAGTCGGAGCCACCATTCCAAACGGAAAAGGAGCTGTACTAAGGTCCGGACCGGGTGGTTATCCCCCAATGTTGATACAACGATTTTCGGGGCCTCAACAGGACCAAAAACCATTATGCCAAAAACCATGTGTGAAATCTGCACACAAAACCATAGGTAGGTTTGCCCACCTAATATATGGTCCAAAAAAAAAATTCTCAGGGCGCTGTCATGGCAATGCTTGACACAACATATAGGGGGGGCTCTCGCCCCCTCGTAACCCCCCCCACGCATGGGCTAATCATGGAAATAATATAACACAACCCAACATGCAAGACAATTGATATTCTTCAATTGGTCCATTATGACCTATTTGGTGCCTTGCTTGTAACCTCATTGGGAGAATACATATATTATGCAATCTTTGCGGATGAATTCTCACGCAAAACATGGATCTATTTCTTGAAGAGGAAGGATGAAGTGTTCAAATGGTTCTATTCTTTTAAAGCATTGGTGGAGGATCAAACAGGAAGATGATCAAGATGTTGAGGACTGACAATGGAACTGAATATGAATCAAATGAATTCAATGACTTTTACAGAGAGGCTGACGTTAATAGGGAGACAATTATTCCATACACTCTTGAGTATAATGGTGTTGCTGAAAGAAATAATTGATTGATTATGGAAGCTACTCATGCCATGATCTATGATCAAGGTCTACCAAAATTCTTGTGGGAAGAAGCGAGCAACACTATCGTATATGTTCAAAATAGGAGCCTGCATCAAGATTTGGATTTCATGACACCCAAGGAAGTCTTCACTGGTAAGAAAACTGATGTTTTTCATTTTAGAATATTTGGTTGTCCTGTATATTTTCATGTGCCTAAAGAGAAAAGGAATGAATTGGAAGCTTTTGGGAAGAAAGGTATATTCGTCAGATATAGTGAAAATTATAAGGCATATAAAATCTACGTACATGGTCAAAGAGATGTAGAAGTAAGCCGAGATGTCACCTTTGATGAAGACTCTTCCCTCGGGAAAGCTAAAGATATCCCCATTTCAAAAAAAGATGATGATGCTACTACCAAATCACAAGAAGATCCTTCGATGGATGAGCTTATGCCTGATGTTGATGGCCCGATGGATCTTATCGATCCACCTCCTAGTGATCCCTCTATCTCAAGGAAAATACCACTATGGCTCAAGGATACACTTAAAGATATTGAAAAACATACTATTCCAAGAGGGACATTTCATGAAAGTATGAAGCCTAACAAGTATCAAGGGTACTTGGTTGCCATGAGTACTATTGGTCAAGTTGAACCTTACATGTCTGAAGAAGTTATAAAGCACCAACTATGGAAATATGTGATGAGTGAGGAATATGAATCAATCATGAATAATGATGTATGAGATGTGGTATTTAGACCCAAGGACAAGTCCGTGGTCACCTCAAAATGCATTTACAAAATTAAACATGTAGCTAATGGAAGTGTTGAAAAATATAAGGTCAGGTTCGTAGCTCGTGGCTTCTCTCAAAATAAAGGAGTGGACTATGATGAAATATTTGCATCGGTTTCTCGATATACCACTATCCAATTTATTATTGCTCTCGCTACCAATCAAGGATGGAGTCTACATTAAATGGACACCAAGACTGCTTTCTTGCATGGCTCACTTAAGGAGGATGTCTACTTGGAACAAACTCAGGGGTTTGAAGTACAAGATAGAAGGACACATGTTTGTTGGCTGAAGAAATCCCTTTATGGTTTGAAGCAAGCCCCTAGGGCTTGGTACAAAAGGATTGACAGTTATCTCATGAAGCTAGGATTTACTAGAAGTAATGTTGATCCAAACCTATACTTCAAGGTTGAAAATAAAATGCCTCTTATTTTGGTCCTTTATGTTGATGATCTCTTTTTAACTGGTCCAGACCCTCTCATTTACCAATGCAAGATGGAGTTGACTTATGAATTCGATATGAAGGACCTAGGACTGATTCATTACTTCCTAAGCATTGACGTCTGGCAAAATCCAGGAGATATTTTCCTTTCTCAAGGAAAATACATTGTGAAGTTGTTAGAAAGATGTGGTATGGCGGAATGCAAGTCTGTGACTACTCTGATGGAACTAAACTTCAAGAAGCTATGTGGAAGTGTTGTTGGGCCTGAATTGGCAAATCCTTCTGACTATAGACAACTTCTAGAGGCCTTGATGTTCTTGGTAAACTCTTGACCGGATACACTTCGTTATAAATAATTTGATTCAATATATGGTTGAACCTCATCACATACATTGGGTTGTTGCAAATAATCTCTTAAGATATATTCATGGCACTATCAACTATGGACTAAGATACACTTCCCAGAATTTGAGGCTACTTGCATATTCTGATGCTTATTGGGCTAGAAATGTGGTGGATAGAAAGAGTACGTCTAGATGTTGCTTCTCTTTGGGATTTGCTTCAATTTCTTGGATGAGCAAGAAGCAGAAATTTGTTTCTCTAAACATCATCGAGGCTGAATATATTGCAACTAGTTATGGACTGTTGTGAAGTTTTATTTGGATGAGGAATCTTTTTAGTGAGTTATTTGAGCACGTGTCGGATACCACCGTTATTTATTGTGACAATCAAAGTGGGATTCGCCTTTGAGATAATCCCATACTCCACAACCACTCCAAGCATACTGATATCGTGTACTACTTTATCCGAGATATGGTACAATAGGGAGCAATAAGGCTCCAACACATCAAGATGGATGAATAGGTTTTTGACATCCTCATGAAGTCTCTTGTTAAGGTTAGTTAATTGCTTTCGGAGAGAGGCTGGGAGTCGTGGAAGGACCCTCCCATGAGGGTCTTGCTTGAGTTGGACATTGAGGTCTGTGAGCTCTTGGGCACCTGGAGTACTTCTTTGGAGCTATGGGTGACCATAGGGTGAGTGGTTCACCTTCCCTTACAGTTATGTTATGTACAGAGTGAGTGGTTCACCTTCCCTTGTGAGTATATACCCTAGTATGATATATACATATTGTTTAAATTCCAATGTTCTATGTTGTTACAATCACTTAAATCCAAAACTTTATGTTGCAAAATAAGCTAAGTAATCGTAGATAGAACATAAACCATATACACATTGGAAGACAACCAAGAACTCAATGAGAGACAAAGAAGTTAGGTCAATGAACAGGGAAAAACCCAAACATATTCTTCTTCTATTAGAAATCAATTGTTCAACATAGATACAAAGTACAATGCAAGTGTTATAGGCCATTTTGTTGCATTTGGTCAATAAGCCTTTAAACTTGATCAATTCACGTCCTTGAACACCTTATCATCATCCCTACACAAAGCCCTAGACATGACTCTCCCAAATCCCTGAATTTATGACCTAAACTATTGCATTTCCAAGATTTTAAGGTTCAATGCACCCTGGCCCTTTAGGGACTTGCATTCCCCAATAGGTTGACACTTGTTGGACCTGCATTGATTACTAGCTAGTTGTCCCTTGTTGGGGGTGCGTTGATTCTAGAAATTCACAAAAAATAAAAAGAATCTCGAAGATTCCTCTTCCAGAAGCTTCCAGAGGTTGTTCTTACCATTTACCTTGGATAAAAACTTTGAATCCTATCTGATCCTACCTTGGAGATTTCACCTCTTATCCCTTGAGCTCATCCTCCCATCTCAAATGGATCTCAAGCCTAGATTAGTAAATGGATAAGAATTCATAAACTACCATCCTCTTTTATATATTTATTGCCATCCACAAGTAGGGGTTGGATTTTGGATATTGATTCTACCCTCATGTTGCTACTTTGAGAGTCATTATTCCATTCATTAGGGTGACATATGTTAATTTTTCATAGGGCTACATTGTTCTTTGCTTTGATAATTACATTTATTCATTGATACATTAATTTCACCCCATATAATCATTACATTATTTAGATCTACACCATTATTCATCAACATATGAAATTATATAGAAAGAACAACATCACCATCATCAATGTAGTGGAACATAAAGGAACAATAGAAGAAAAACATGCACACACATAGAGACACCAAGATTGGTTTGAGACTAGGGAAAAACCCACTATGGGGGAAACCCTTGAAAATCTTCTTCTTCTTCTTAGATCTTCATCAAATGATTTAGTAAAAGAGAGTACAATGATCCGTAACTTTATCTATGCAACAAAACAACTATGATATCCATGAAACATATCTAATCATGCTTATAATCACAACCCTAATTCCAAGGACTGTAGTGTGTTGTCTTTGATTGTAGTCAACTGCTGGATATTGTTGTCATTATGTTGAACATTGTTGTCACTAAGACAAATCTTCGGAATACTGAAATATCATCTTTGAGTCCCAGACATAAGGAGGAGGGGTTGTGCAAGTGTCTATAGCAGTTTTGGATGCTCTCTACAGAAATGGATGACTGCGTCTAGAAAAGATCTGGATGCTCCCAGGTGAATTAGATGAGGGTGTTTGAGGTCAAACATACTCATATCTTCCTCAAACCTTAGATGCTCTCATAATTATTCTGTGAGAGCATCTATGGTATCCTGGGTGCTCCCTAGACCTTTCTATGTGTGCGTCTGGGGACCAAACTGGACTGCGGAAACCCTAGCCTCCTGGACGCTCCCATAAACACTATGTGCCAACGTCTAGGGATTTTTGGATGTTGTCTTGACTATTGTGTGCCAACATTTACGGACTAAAATACCCATTTCTGTGCCAACGTCCAGGAATCAGAAAACCCTAGATCAGTGGGAGCTTCACACCTGTGATTTTGGACCCTTGCGTGAACTTCATCCGTTAGACCTGTGCGAGGCAAGACAAAAGAGAAGAGTATAAGATGGCTTGATCCCATGTGACCAAATGATCTTGAGGTATCTTCTATTTATAGGCTTTCATGAGAGGGGTTGAGGCTAACCTGTTCAATTTAACATGTGCTTAGGGCTAACCTAACCCAATATACATGAGTGAATAAATAAATTCAAAAACCAACTTTCGCTTGTCCAAATAAGGTGATCTTTAGGTCGATTTTGGTCCTCTCAAAAAGAGGAATCTATTGCAATTATTATCTTGATCATATGAGCTATCCAAAGTGGAATTTGACCGAAGTTGCAAAAATTAACAACATAGATGTGTACTTTGTGGAAAGGAAGGACAAGTCAACTTGGGGAGCTCTTCTACAAGATCAACTTCTATATTTGATTGTAACTCTTTCCATTTCTATTAATACAAAGATACATTGTTTTCCTATATGTGATGTTATGTTATTCATGTATTTCAATACCATGTTGATCTATTAAATAAAATGGTTGGATTATGCTACATAGATGTCGTAGATATTTGGCTTGTGTTGTCTGATTATGCAAGTTCTAATTATAGCAATCAAAGCTAGGATTGGAGCGTACAAGCCAAGAAAGGAGTGAATTTTACGAAGGATTATAGGTAGGCCTCATCCCATTGTTCAATTACTTTGCAAGAAACATTATATTCTTTGCTTTAAGTTGTTCTAGGCCCATCCACCAAGTCTAGGGAAGACACTTTTGTCCGCAGTCATAAATTCTATATAACAAATTAGTGACTCCACTAGGGATCAATTAATTCCCTTAGTGGTTTTATTTTTCCTTAGTACTTGTTTTGCCTCTTGTTCATACCTTCATAGTCCCACTCAGTCCTGAACATACCTAGGAAGACCTTTCATTGAGTTTCAATTGCATTTTTTTGTGTAAGAACTTGGTATTCCTCGATTAGTGTGGCCCATGGTCCGGAGATAGTGCATTCCAGTGGACCCTATCCCTCTCTATACTTGCATTGTAGATCACTAGTGCCCCTTATGCACCTGTGCTAACCCCTGTTTCATGCAAAATTTTTCCTTGTTTTGATTTTGTCTTTGTCCAACTTTCTTCCAGCTACTCTTCCTTGTGTTCCTAAGTGTCTTAGGGTCTCATTGAGTGCTTGAAAGAATTGGTGTTCTAGTCATTATTCTAAAAAGTTTACTTTTATCAGTGATTATACATGCATATTAGTTTTCTCTCATTTGAAAATTAAGTAAATTGAAAATAAAAATCTCTTTTCATTTGCATATAGGGTTTTTGTGTGTGAATTGGAATTGGAATAATTGTGTTTAATGGATTTGCACTTAATATATTGTTTGCTACATTTTGTATGTTGCATACTCTTTGTCTCTTCCCTCCTTTAGATAGATTTTCATTGAAAATGAAAGTTTCATTTCTTCATGCTAGCTTGCATTTTAGGATATTCACGTGAAACTCATGGTGAGCCCTAAAACTGAAACTTAATTGAAGATCAACTTTAAAATTCACTCAATTAACTTGCAGAGCATTTGGAACTTAATGACACACAGAGAGGTATAGCCTGGAGACGTGCTATGATGTCTTTAAAGGTAGGAGTCGTCGTTTTTTGTCAATGTTACATTCTGGGGGTGATATCTCTTTCCACGTACATAAGTATATTGAATCGTTCTGCACATACCTTCGGGTATATCAAATGGCGCTCCACGCATTATAAGTATATGGGAACACTCTCATCGAATGGTTACACATTAGACAATACTACTACAGACTGCACTTCCATGTACCATGGAGTATATTTTGGAAGTCCACCATAGGTTGTTATCCTCACCATAGGTAATCAAGTTGGCCACCTTGTACACTGTGATACATTGAACAAAACATTCAAGGAGATTTCTTACTCGTACGTAAATCCTTGGTTTACCAAGGTGGTATATTGCAGTTCACAGTTGCTTAGTAATCCTTGTCTGCCGAGTTATCCTTTTGCTTTATTTTGTGTCTTTAATTTCTAAAATCAATTATTTGACCACGAAATAACATTGTCCTCATGGAACAACTCCTTAGTAGATATTAGGTTGATACTAATGGAAACATTTATCGAGTCTACTAGTCAAGGAAATCCCTTTGATGGGAATCCTAGTCCTTTTCCTTCTTTCGGAAATATTGGTGCTCCTTATATGGCAACATTGTCTCTTCTTGAATTTAGTGTTAGTTTTTCAATTTGGTTATTTTCCTCTTTGGTTCCGAATGTCCAAACTGCTCCTCAACCAAACTCTCCTCCACCTAAACAATATCAACCTCAAGTTGATCTTAAAGTTGACATGTTACCTTCTTCACCTATTGTTTCTTCATCCCTTTATTCCTCATCGCCTAGTGAAAGTATTGATTCTAGTAACTAGGAAAGTAAGAAGAGGAAGAAAAGGAAGAAGAAGAAGCAAAATAAGCAAGGGGGAAACCAAACAACCATTGTGGCCCATGCAACTAGTATGGATAAATCTTCCAATTAGCCCCCCAAAGTTAAATTCCCCTACATGTTATGTAAGGGTGATCACCTTCTTAGAGATTGTCCTGGTATTATGTTGATGGTGTTGGACTCGCCAACATTCAGGGGATCTCCTCAGTATGAAGTCCCAACTAGACCTCACACCATTTCGTGTAGGAGACCCATCCAGTATGATGGCCCAGTTGCCATTATCTTAAAGATATGCCTTATCTCTTTCTTGTTAGCACATGAGAGTGGTTTACTTAGTCTTTGAACAATGAGGTTCATGTGCTTGGTGTAACTTGTGTCTAAGTTCTTTCACTGCAGAGGGAGAGGGTGAGAGTGAGTCTCAAGTTGAAAGGGAATAGTCCCAACTCTGTTAGAGACACACAACACAATAGGACATGTGCAGCTTCCGACAAAGTAGTCCACACGGATGCGGCAGTCACAAACACAAAGTGAACAGATAGCACGTACAACACCCAACAGAATAGTCCACACAAGTGTGATGGTCATTATAACAAGTTTACAAGAATGAATTTGTCAAGTGTCCAACGGAATAGTTCACTCGGGTGAGACAATGTTAACAATTATTACAACACATTTCCAACAACATATGCACTAAAACAACCGTAATAGTTCAACTGTCTTAATACAGGTTAAAGAAACAGGCATTACAAGTGTCCAAATAATAGTCTTACAAATGAATACAATACATGTGTGAAAACGTGCTGGCCTATTAACAGGCTTCTGAATTAAGTGAAAGTTCCAAGACACATTCATACACCATACATCACTAACCCCGATAGCGAGGCGTTAGAGCCACTGCTCACTCCTCAAAGAAAATACTCCAAACTCTCAATGCTATTTGGGAGGAGCTAAGGTGAAAAGTATTTTGCATGTACAAATGAGAGGTATATATAGCCAAGGCTGGACTTGACACTTGTGACTCTTCGACTTCCCTCATGATTGTTTGACTTACATGACTCTTCAACAGAGTCTGTGGGTCTCTTGAACTTCCACGTTACATTACATTGATTACAACAATGTGGCCCACAATAGTGATGTGGATGAGATGACTCATGACATGACTTGACATGACAGGCTGATATGTTCATGCTGATGGTGGTGTCCATGTCGAGCTGCAGTGTTGCTGAATGATGAGTGTGATCTTGGTGTATCGTAGCTTCACGTCTGCATGGAAAGGTGTGCAGAGTCTTCAATGGTCTTGGTGTTTGCTTGATGTTGCACGTGCATGTATCCCCTTCACTGGTACTTGGCATGCTTCATGTGTTCATTCGTTCGCGAACAAGTCTCTTAGCATGCACTCCTTGTTCATCCTATTCATTATTGTGCCATGTCTCATCCATGTACCTATATATGCAATCACTCATGACAAGATGACATCAATATAGAAATCCCCTAGTCTACCATGATGCATCATCTTTCGTTTTCTGTGCAGGTGACCCGAAGAGAGGACAAGGCTCTGAAATTGCACAAAACACATTTCAGGCCAGGGTCTAGGCTCCAAGGGCATTGTTAGGAAAAATTGTGCAGATGTCACTGGGAGGATGGGTTGAGTAGTCTGGAACAATAGTGACATTCTGTGGGATCTAGCTCAGCTAGGAGGCAGAACTGCACAATTTTTTCCCAGTAAGGCAGTGCGGGAAGCAGAGGACAATGGCAGTGAAAACTGCGCAGATTTTCAAGGGAGGCTAGAGTGGGTTGCAGGAGCTTACTGTCCAAAACTATGCAGAAGTGGGAGGCAGTCATGCAGGACATCTCTGTGTAGTTTCCAAGCTGAGTGGGGTGTCGTGCAACTGGTGGACAGTCCAAGAAAACTGTGTAATTTTCAGAGACAGTGCAGTGACAGGTAGCGGGTGCCTGTCTCTCTTGTCTACGCAATTTATCCAGTCAGCAGAGGTAGGCACTTCGACAACTTCTGTGTAATTTTTCGGAGGAGTGAAAACCGGAGGCAAGCATGCTGACAACTTCTGCACAATTTTTTGGAGGAGTGAAAACCGGGGTCACTGCTCGATCAAACTCTTCGGTTGACCAATGGGAGGCTTGATGGATGGGCTTGCTGGCAATGCAGATTGAGATGGTTTCTTGGGCAACTTCTACGTTGTTCTAGGTGACAGTCAGTTAGGTCAATTCTAGGGTTGCATAGTTCAAATTCCCTGGGAGGAAACTTCAAGTTCTGCACAATTCTGGGTAGCAGTACTTGGTCACTAAGGGCTAAGACTGCATAGTGCAGCTCAACGGAGGTCCTACTGAAGGAGGGTGGTCCAGTCGACAAACTTTCGACAAAATGACTGAGTGTGTGAGTAAATAGACTTGTGTATACATGACCTTACAAACACACACTCAACATGACTTGACAACAAGACATCTTGATTAATATCTTCAATGCTCATTATGCATATGGCTTTCTCATGCTTTGCTTTTCCTTTTTAAATAACTAGCGTTTTTAGAACAAACAATTAATTTAGTATTTTTAGATAACTAATGGTTTTAGAATCAGTTAATGGAAGTGATCGTATTGAGAAGCTATCGTAATATTTTATTGTGCAAATAAATTGAATAATAAGACATTAACGGTGATTGGCTTAAACAATATTACACATGCAAGAGTTCATTTTATTTCCTGGAAATTGGAAATTAGAGGTCGTTCTTCTCCTAGAACAATATTACACATGCAAGAGTTCATTTTATTTCCTGGAAATTGGAAATTAGAGGTCGTTCTTCTCCTAGAAATTAATGTACATTAATGACCTGAAATGCCATGAAAATTGTGATGTTTGTGGATGTCTCTATATGTACAAGGTTTGTCTACGTGATCTGGAATTTAAGCTCTTTTTTCATGAATATGAAAAACCAATAAACATTAATTTTTTTAAAGTCAGATATTTCATACTAGCTTACATATTTAGTAGCTTGGCGAGGTTTAAACACATGCTACTTTTATAAAGAAACCCTTTCTCAATCAAAGGACTCCACCTGTTTTTTATTTTTATTTTATAATTTTAAATTATTAAAAAAATTAAATTAATATTTTGTTATTTAAAATATTTAAAAGAATATATTGTTTATGAATAAGTTAAACCTTAAATAAATTTAATTATTATTTATAGAAATTATTTTTCTTTTATAGAAATTATTTTTCTTATTTTAATAAAAATTGCAGTTGAAGATGTGATCTCATGTCATGATTAACCCAAATTTAGATTCTACTGGTTTTGACACATTAAAAAAAAGCTAATTTTACTATTCTATTCTTTTGTTTATTAAAATAAAAAATAATTTAATTTCAATTTTTCCAAATAATAACTCAAACAAATAATAGATTAATTTTACTACTCGATTAATTTTCATTTTCCTTATCGAATTTAGGAATAATTTTCATTTTCCTTATCGAATTTAGGAATAATTTCATTTCATTTTTTCTAAAAATCCACTCACTCAAATATAGAGATTTGAATAGACTCAATATTTTTGAATTAGGTCAGTTTATAATAGAAATGGACCAATAGAAAAACCATGATAGAAAATATGGATTTTAATGATCGTAGCATTTACACTGTCATTGTAAAATATATTATTAATTTTTTATTTGTTTACGGTTTTTATATATTTAAAAAATATATTCTATATATTGCTAAAAGTTAGTATTTCTACTGTTTTAATAGTGTTAGTATTTTTGCAATGCTCAATATTAGTATTTTTATTATTTTTATATGACTTCGTATTTTGGTAATGCTAAGTTAAATCTAAGTCTAACTCAATTCTAAATGGAAAATGGAAAAACACAAGGATATCATCATGAGTATATCATCATGAGTCAAGTCAAAGTTGAAATTAATATTTTTTTTTATTTCATATATTTTAAAGTTTTTGTGTGTTCTTAAACATATTTTTTATAAAAAAATTTAAAAATGCTAAATTTAATTATAATTTGTCTTATTTTTTTAATTATTATTTTTCTAAATTTTAAATAGAAATTTTAATTGAACATATGATCCCATGTGATTAATGGAAATTTATCTTTTATAAGGTTTAATGTAAGTTCAATATGATATCATTGAAATTTCCGAAAAAGAATGTCCTAGTTAAATAAAATTACTAATTATTATTTTACATCATTTATTAAAGATAAAATATTTACATTTAAAAAAGATTAATAATTCTTTTAATATAATATAAAGAATTTGTATACTATATATTATTAATCATTGATAAATATATAAACATGAGTTTAATATATCCGTTTACATGATATAATGGAAAATCTTAATTCATTAATTAAAAATGAATTCATACATATTGTTCCTATTTATGCTTAGATATTAAATGCTCACCTATGCATACTAATCAAAATACAATGTTGCATATATATGATGAAAGTTCATTTATGTGTGTATGTCATAATTTTATGTTGCAATTTTAATGAAAACAAAATGGCACATATAAATGATGAAAATGTATTTCTGCCATGATTTCATGTGTGCTTTCATATTTTTGTAAGCATAGCCATAATTTTTTTGGGACATTTTTATAAAATTTTGAAGATCGATAATAAATCAATTAATTTTTATATTTCAATCGATGTAATCATTTCATTATTGTTTTGAATTATTTAAACAAATATATCAATGACTTACCTATCATGCACAAAGAATATAAGGAACATCTAATTCATGCACAAAGAACATAAGGAACATATATTGCTCACCATGATAAAGATGTTGTAGCATTTTTAATATAAAATTAAAATATAATATTTTAAAAATTTAATTAAAAAATAGTTAAATCACAATATATATTTTCTAAACAAAGCTTTCTTCCTAATAAAAAATAATACTCTAGCCAAAAGATAATGTAAAATTTCTCAAATTAGCCTAGAGTATGACCTTTCCAAATCCATTGTTCAATATTGGTTGAAGGCATCGCTAATGAAAGAAGATGAAGAGTAGAAAAAATTGTCTTCCGATCAAATATCACAAGAGGAAAGGAGATCCCATGTGAAGATGAATGAAGAGACAAATACAACATATATAATTATGAGGTAAATGGAAATGAAATCCTAATCACCCATACAATTTTGTTTCAAACACCCTCGTCCCCCTACCCCTCCTATAAGAACCACTTAGATAGAAACCTAGTAGAGAGACCATTAAGCTACATCTTCATGGATACATGAAATACATTACCTTGCCTTCAATTTGAAATCAAATAATCAAGAGATCTTCAATATTGAAAGAGTGACGAGTCTCAATCAAACCTCATGGTATTATCCACTCTCTAATGCACCTATTCTTCAATGTGTATTAACTATATTTAATATAAATGATTTCTAGTTCCCTAAAAAGTCAACTATCATGTTTTATATAATGGTTGTGGTGAATTGTTTAGATTCCTTTTCCCACAACCTTGACTTAACTTACACATTTTTTTTTGGCCCCAAAGGAGGAATTTAATGTGTTAAGTTAAGTGGTTTGTTTTAGGTTCAACCTAGGGTCATGAACTAAGCATATGATTAGGGATTTAAGTGTCTGTACTATGGTGTAATTAATATTGAAAATAAATTCTTGAAATAGAAGAAATTGTAAGTAATGAGATTTTAAGTTGAAATGCTAACAAAAAGTCAAGATTAATACTCAAGTAAAGGCAACTTTTCCTTTCCCTCAATGATATTTTGAATAATAAATATGCATATGTAAAGGTGGATAAGCAAGTGGAAACTCTTGTTTCTAGCTAAGGACTAGGATTAATTATACATATCATTTGAAATTGAAGAAGAGACATACTAGGAAATAAAGGAGTTTCTTTTCTTTAACTTTGTAAAATTTTTATTTTGGCATCAAAATAATACTCTAAATATATACAACTAAGAATTGAATGATGAAAAAGAGGTATCAATATAGACAAGATAAATGAATACAAGAGCATCAAACAAAAATCAAAACCAAGGACAAATACTGACACAACCGGGAGTGAGTCTAAGGGAAATAGAAGTAAGTTATGGTTTTTTATTTAGTATATTGAGACATAAATAAGTAATGCAACAAAGAGAAATTGTAGATGAGGAAGGTGTAAGGAGCCCTAGGGGGACTTTTTCTCTATCTATATCATTTCTCTAAAATTTCATTACAACACAATATTAACAACCTAATAGCTCAAAAGGACCCTATAGGAGTACCACTGAGACTACGAGAAAACTGTAAATGAGAAAAATAATTAGTTCTGAGAAAAATGTAGAAAATTATTGCTAAAGTTGCATTGGAAGTGCAAAAACAAGGGATGAAAACTGTGCTAAATGATTACAAGTACAACCCCAAAAGGTCTGTTAATCCAATGAAAAAATAAGGGTCAAAATTTGTATTGAATGAGTGCAAAGACTGTGTTTTCCCTAAAACGAATAGTGGAAGTTGACGGTCTATTCTTGAGGTATAATAGGGGTAAAAAATTATGTTTTCCCTAAAACGAATAGTGGAACTTAACAATCTATTCTTGAGGTATAAATGAAGGATTCCAACCTAGTGTGAAAATAAGAAAACACAAAAATATAAATACAATCCAAAATATAAACTATGAAATATGGCGTGAGTTGGAAAACAAGCACGATCATGACCGAGGAAGAATATAAGGATCTTTTCTGTAGTATTATCACCAGTTTGTTGGTGTATTTTTCTTACAAGGGTGAGTAAATTTCAATAGCTTAATAGTTGCATGTTAAATCCATAAAATAATGGTTTTAGTCATAGAAAAATTAATCCATAGTCTACGTTATAGTTTTCATCATCAAATTAAAATAAAGAACAAATAGAAAAATAGAAAAATATTATTCAAAAAATAAGAAATAAAAAATTTAGTATACATTTCGAAAGCCATGTATCTCATTTGGAAATTAACTGAAATATACATTTTTTGTGGAATAACACATTGTACCCAAGATACATAGTGACACCTCTTTGTCCAAATTGGAAAATAATAACAACTCATGTTGAAGAGACAAGGCCCCTTTTGCCTAAAATGGAAAATCATGCCCAAATTACATAATGGCACCTAATGTCAATATACATAATGGGTCACTCATTAACCTATACCATCTTCATCACTATTAAGTGCATCTCTAAATACAATCTTCCTCTTCTTCAAGCTTAAGGAAACTTTAGTCTTCTTGCATTGAGGAGTAGTGCACCTTTTAGGAGACTAGAAAAGAAACACCATTTATTTAAGTTTTTTTCTAAAATTTTACCAATGAACGAACTTACAAGATATGACATTACAAAAAATTCCTGTGATTAGCTCCCATTTTTTCTTTCAAGGATTGTTTTAGTGTATTTTTTTTTTCCATTTTAAAAAAGAAATTGATGTTATTTATTCGGATGGATTTATTTTTGGAATTGCTTGTGTTGGAAAAACATTTAGGCAATAATAGCACCAGCAATAGTGCCATAAATAGCTGCAAAAAGAATGCCAGAAATAGCACCAGAAATAGTGTCGGAAATAACATCGAAAAGAGGCCCAATGTCACGCCATAAATTGTGCCAGTGTGTTGTGCTGTACAACAACCCCCCATTTCATAAAATTTTTTCTTTAAAAATCATAATATGAAATGGGTCCCTTTTAAACATAGATGTGTGAATAAATTGGTATTAACTTATTATTAGAAAAAACCCTCATCAAAAGGTCCGACTGAAATATGATATCCCTTTTAAACAATGATAAAATAGGTCTTTTAAACAAATCATAAAGCTTTTTATTATTACGATAAAGCGATCGCAAGATCGCATATCGCAATAATAAGAGAAACATAAATAAAGGCCCATTGAATTACTCTGATCCGAAAAGGGAAATCGCTATCGGATATCGGGAAAAGGCAAAGTGCATCGTATATAAGGCACCCCCCATTCCTCCGATGCGATAAAAGGTATCGCTATCGGCAATCGGCTGTGGTAATCAATTCATTAACTGTGACACCTTCAAATCCCCCGATGCGATAAGGCGTATCGCCATCGGCGATCGGCGATTTCGCAATAGCGTAAGTAAAGTGACCCGAGCCCTGTCCCGATTGCGATACATTAAATCAAGGCGTGTGTTTCTAAGCATATTAAAGATTGGCATGCATTATATCACCTTTGGTGATTGAACGATATTTTGGACTATTATTAAAACCCTCCCTTTCACGTCGCCAATCATCAAATGCGATTAGCCGCCAAAAATCTAAGCCACGCTTGAATCAATTATTCACCATATAGACGTTATGATGGATATTTAAAAGCTCCCTTATCATGATTGATAGGTGAAGCGGCCAATTAATGAAGCAGTTATGCCGAGATTTTCCACTTAGATTCTATCTGTGGTAATTTCACTATGATCTTTGTTTACTCACTAATAGATATAACTCTTTCATATTGGCTCATGTTATCTATTTCTCTGTATCACACTGGTTTCCTTCCTTGTGCAGAATTCCGTCGAAGTATCAAGTTTTAAACAAATGGGAAAGAAATCCAAGAGACCCGCTGCAGCAACGGCCCCTGCAGTAACAGTCGAGCCCACCAGTGACCCAGGACTAAGCAAAAATGGCCTAATTTCAAACACTACATGTCTCGGCCTTGGAAATACAAGCTGGAAAAGCATCTATAATTTAATTGAGGTAGAAGAACCAGAGGAAGTGTCGGAAGAAGCTACTGCAGGCTTAACTAATAAATCATACGCCTCCCTGAAAGATTTGGCCGACTCATTTTTACACAGGATAGCAGCTCGGGAGAAAATTCTTCCTTACACTGATGTGGTCAGATGGGTGGTCTAACAAATTCTTGTTTCTAATAGGACGTTTTGCACAGTTGATGGAAGAGTTTTCGGTTCATTTCAGCCTGACGACTTCAGGAAAATGTATCATTTGCTCGAACCTGAAAAGAAATACAACAAAGCCTTTTTGGAGAAATTCGCAGAGGAGAATGAGACGGAATCAGCCCTGATTAGACAATGGAGACAGAATCCTGCAAAGCACAAACATGAATCATCGGGTAAGTACTATGTGGATTCCTTGGCATCTCCTTATTGTTACACTGGGGCAATGATGTGTAGGATGTGGGGAATGCATGATTCAGCAAAATTTACTATCGAAATGGTTCCTTTAATGGAAGCGGTTGTTAGTAGTTATGTCATGGATTGGTCGAATATATTGTCTGATAAATTAGCCTCTACAATTCTTGATGTTAGATTCAATTCATGCAAGACCACCAGGACTATTCCCCCCTTTTATTACAGTGACTATGTTATGGATATGCTTTGCTTTAATTCCGAATACCCGATACTTGGGTGGAGGTGGACGCCACAGGACCCTAAGCCAATCCACATCTATCATCAGATGTTATGGAAGGCACATTATAAAGACCACTTGTATCAAATCTGTAATGGTTTCATGTTGCCTATCTATTATGCCATTTTTGATAAGCCTGCCCC
This sequence comes from Pinus tabuliformis, assembly GCA_031772625.1. Classification (NCBI taxonomy): domain Eukaryota; kingdom Viridiplantae; phylum Streptophyta; class Pinopsida; order Pinales; family Pinaceae; genus Pinus; species Pinus tabuliformis. The sequence goes on from CM062807.1 coordinate 679,187,998, forward strand.
AAGGATTTCCGAGGAGGCAGAAGTTGACTTGACTGCTGTGGGAAATTGGTTCGGGGAAGATAAGTTCACATATATAAGGGTGTTTGGTAGCGCCACAAGACCCCATGTCCTCCCATTATATGTACCTGATAAACTGTTGGCACGAGAATTAGCTTACCAAATAACAACCGCTGGAACATCCAAAACTCTTAGGACTTCCAAAAAGCAGTTATGGCCCATATTCCCTTTGAGATGCGGTGTTTATACCATACTTGATTACAAACATGCTGAGAAGGAGACAGGAAAAATAAATATGCTCAATCTTGCGACCATCCCTAATAGGCAATTCGATCCCCGGAAGGTTGCCTATAATGTGCTTGAACAGGCCAAACTTACTAAGTTTGACCATGAAAAAGATGAATTTGATGATCTATTTTCTTCAGCAGAATCATTGTCTCAGGTTAAAACATTGGCCAAGATGAAATATAATGATGAAGGACTGGTAGAATTCAATAGGCTCAGAGAATAGTGGTTGCAAACTCTGCCTCTGGACTTATTGGCTACTACACCAACAACTAAGTCAAGCGAGCTTGAACAAAAGAGTATTGACGAGCCTCCTGCTACAGAGAAAATTCCTGAAAATGGAAACGAGCTAGAGAAAGGAAAAGAGAAGGAAATAGAGCAGGAGAAAGAAACGAAGCAGGACAGTGAAGTTATTGATTTAGATAATCAAATTGATCCCAAACTCCTGAAAGAGTGGCAACAATTTGGCTCTATTATAAATAATCCCGAGACTTCACAAGGATTCAGCACACCCCAAGTGACAGTCAGTCAAGAAACAACCACGACTACAGTTCCAAGTGAAGGGACCAACGGCCTACCCAGTAGTAGAGATGTGGAAATAATTCCCAAAGATCCATCTGATCAGATTGTTTTACAGATAGAAGACATACCACCATTAGATGTATTTTACAGTCCCAAACACAGGGTTGTGGTGAAAAGACAGAGGAAAAGGAGGAGACTTGATCAATCTTCCCTTTTGCCAGATCAAATGGAGATGGCTAATGTGGTGTGGAAGGAGGAATTGAACCCTTCTGATGACCTTATGAAACTCTCCCAGTATGCCAGAGCATATTTGGCAGCCACCATGGATAAAGCCTCAGAGGTAAGCAGTCTCCTTAAGGAAAAAGACCAAATGATTGGTTCATTGCAGTCGCAGGTGTCTGAAGCACAGTAAAAAATAGAACAATTAGAACAACAACTATCAATACAGCGGCAAACAAACAAACAATTAAATGAGCAATTGCTCAAAGAGAAATAGAGGATAGATTTGAGCGTGGTATAGAAATAGAAGGAATTGTCCGAAGCATTGGCTAGATTAAAGGCGATGAATGAAAAAATGAGCAAGACTAAGGATGAGCGAATCGCTCAATTGTCACAAGAAGTAGAAAAGTTTAGGAGCCTTCCTCAAGTAGCAGAGTTCAGAATAGAAGCTCTACAAATAAATAAGGCATTGATTACACAGCTAAAACTGCTATGTCATAACATTTCTCTAGCTGAACCTCTTTGTGAGATTACTACATCAATAGTTGATAAATCAGTTGCAGCTAGGCAGGATTTAGAACAGGCCGATGAGACCTTAACCAACTTTCTGGCTTGGCAAGAATCTAGTGAAGAACAGGCTTCAGATCTGCCCAAAATTCTAGAGTCACACAAAGACATCCTGTTCCTAGAATGGCAGTCGCAACTAATGAAGGCAGAAAGAGAAACCTCAAGATGTCGGTTATCTACTAGCAATTTAATTGAATTTGTAAATGACACTCTTTATCTGTCTAATATGATTTCACAGTGTAATCTAGGTAAATTGACATTGGCCAAATCCTTGGAACAAACATGCAAGCAGGAATTGGAAAAGAATGGAAGACTAATCGCTGGCATCCAAAGTTTAACTTGGGATGCCTTTTGGTTTTTCTTAATCAAGCCATACAGTCAGAGGGCCACACTCAAATGTTTAACTGATGCCATCAGTTGCATGATCCCCGAGATCCAAGATGCCACATATTCAGCTCAACTAAATTCTCGCCTAAGTCACCCTCCAGAGTTGCAACCGTTGCTAGATATCTGCCAGCTCAAGCCGAAGGGAGATCATCCGAAACAATGAATCATGCTGCTGACTGAAGACAAGCCGATTTTGAGGAGATATTCATTATATAGTTGTACCAATTAAATAGCACTTTTATTTTGTAATTAGTTAGCTTAATTAGTATTTATAGGCCCTTTCACGCATTTGGAAAGGGTCCTCAGTTTTTCTATAAACTCAAATCAATAAGTCACACTATTGTGCTTCTGATCTATTTTTTATGAAGACCGGGCTAGTATTATGAATTTTGATGAAGAAAGCTTTGATGACATGTGCACTATTGCCTTTTCTGGAAGTGTTTCTAAGTTAAAAGAAGGAATTTGAATGCGGTTGATATCGGGAGTGATTCAAATAACATATGTTACTATTATCTATGCTCTTGTGTCATTTTTTATGTGAATCGGCATTCGTTTAAATTTTGCTATCATTGAATATATGTATGTGTTTTAATAACAATCCTTGTACTTTTCACTATTGAATGTCTAAGGACTGTTATTCTTTCAATCATATCTATGTCTATGATATATATGAGGAATAGTGTAATAATGCTTGCTTGATTGTTTTGTTCAACTATTTGGGCTTAGTAATTATCATATGAATAAATATCTTCGTTTACCAACAAGAGTAACAAGAGTCATCTATATGCCTGTTTGTGGATGAAGACCATCAAAAGTTACACTAAATGCAGCAATTTCTCGGGATAGGATAGTTGTTTATAATTTTACTTTTAGATTAAATCATTCATCCATTATCATTATATATTAGAGAATCAATCATTTATCCATCCTATATACCAATCATTGGGAAACTGGTCCCATTATATCCAGTCGGAGCCACCACACCAAATGGAAAAGGAGCTGCCTTTAAGGTCCGGACCCGGTGGTTATCCCCGATGTTGATGCAGCTATTTTCGAGGCATCAACACAGTGATAGAGCCAAATTTAGCTCCCTTTTTGGCATCTAAATTATCGCCTTCGTTGGATCCCTTTTTAATGTCAGATTTAGTGCCTGATGTGCCTAAATAGTTAAATAATTGAGGTTTTAAGGGTTAAGTGGATAAGGGATTTGAGGATTATGGGATTTATGGACTTGGGGTACATGGATTAGGAGTTAAGGTTTAAGGGATTAAGGGTCAATAGCTAATGGTTTTGGCACTTACGGGTTAGGTAGTTTAATGGTTAATGGCTTAGGGATTATGGGTTAAGGGATTAATGAAGTTCTTAGGGCATATGAGTTTATGGATTAAAGGATTAGGGATTAGGGCTTAAGTGTTTAAGGGTTGATGTCTTAGGGGTTAGGGAATTTAGGGCTTTTGCGATAAAGGATTAGCGATTAACTAGGGTTGAGGGATTAAGGATACTTTAGGGATTAGGGCTTAAGTATTAAGAGTTCAATGCAAGCTTAGGGGTTAGGGGATTTAAGGTTTTATCAAAACTCTCTTGAAATGTCATGGAACGTCTTTTGACACACCCATTAGCAATGTCATCCATCGATGTCACACAGTTAGAAGTGAATTGGGCCAATGTTGAAATTTATTCAAACTATTCATATATGCGTCAAAATTTGAGATGGTTAGACTAAACACATGCCTTGATAGTATGCGAGGGTTTGGAGAATCAAGGATGCTTGATGTACCCCCATAATCTTTGAGATCATCCACCTAATTTGCATCAATGTTAATCATGCAGTCTCATTGTCATCATTCCTCATTCCCATCTATGGAATATTTGTAAAAAATCTCTTGAATTGTCATGGAACGTCTTCCAACATGCATCACCATTGTCATCCATTGACGTCTCACGATGAGTAGTGAATGGGGCCAACATTGAAATTTCTTCAAATTGTTCATGTATGCATCGAAATTTGACATGGTTAGAGTAGACACATGCCTTGACGATATGCGATGGTTTCAAGACTTAAGGATGTGTGATGTCCTTGCATAATCTTTGAGATCGTCCATGTTTGAATAAATGTTCATCATGCAGTTTCATTGTCATTATTCCTCATTCCCATTTATGGAATGCTTGTCGAAAATATCTTGAAATGTCATGGAATGTCTTCCAACATGCCCAATCACTAATGTCATCCATCGACATCGCACGGAGAGCGGTGAATGGGGCCAACGTTGAAATTTCTTCAAACTGTTTATGTATGCGTTGATATTTTACATGGTTAGACTATAAGGCACATGCCTTGATGCTATGTAAGGGTTTTAAGACTCAAGGATGGCTAACATCCCTATATAATCTTTGAGATTGTCAGTGTTTGCATCAACATTCATCATGTAGTCTCATAGTCATCATCCCTCATTCCCATCTACGGAATCTTTTTTTTAAACTCTCTTGAAATGTCATGAAATGTCTTCCAACATGCCCATCACTAATGTCATCCACCAAAGCCACTCAGTGAGCAGTGAATGGGGCCAAAATTGAAATTTCTTCAAACTATTCTTGCATGCGTCGAAATTTGACATGGTTAGACTAGTAGACACATGCCTTGACAATATGTAAGTGTTTAAAGACTCAAGTACGTTTGATGTCCCCGCATAATATTTGAGATCGTTGAAGTTTTCATGAAAATTCATCATGCAGTTTCATTTTCATCATTCCTCATTCCTATATATGGAATCTTTGTCAAAACTCTCTTGAAATGTCATGGAATTTCTTCCAACATGCCCATCACCAATGTCATGCACCGACGTCACATGGTGAGAAGTGAATGGGGCCAACATTGAAATTTCTTCACACTATTCTTGTATGTGTCAAATTTTGACCTGGTTAGACTAGGAAAATGCCCTAACGGTATGCGAGGGTTTCAAGACTCAAGGATGTGTGACATACCCACATAATATTTGAGATCATCAATGTTTGCATCAACGTTCATCATGTAGTCTCATTATCATCATCCCTCATTCCCATCTATGGAATCTTTGTCGAAACTCTCTTAAAATGTCATGGTACGTCATCACCATTGGAACGTATTCACTAATGTCATCCATCGATGCTACTTGGTGCGAAGTGAATGGGGCCAATATTGAAATTTCTTCAAATTGTTCTTCTATGCGTCAAAATTTTACATGGTTAGACTAGGCACATGATCCATAATTATGTAGGAATGCAACATAATACATAAATAAACGTAAACACAGATATGCATCAGAAATAAATTTTCATTTCATTAATATCAAAGAACTAAAATATGCTTACAAACAAAATGGAAATAAATTAGCTTGGGCGATGGTAGCTTATCTCTGAGAAGAAATGTGGTGGCTACATGCCTCTGAAATCAACTACAATGAGGCTCAAGGCCCTTTTTATTATTGAACAAGGGAAAACCATAATCAATGAAAACCCTAAACCTAGGAGATGGAACACAAAGCGTTTGTGGGCCTCGTTAGGGTTAGTTGGATAACCAACTTCCTGGGGTCGTAACTTGGTCATATGATATTCATTTGGTGCATATGATACCTTGCTAGAAATATCTCTCTAAGTACAACAATATTTTTGGCAAGCCATTGCCAATGGCTATGAGCTTGTTGTGGACCTCAAAAAACATCATTTAGGGGGTAAAACAGCTCTGGAAGTTCAGGACAAAAAAAAAATGCTAAAAATAGTAAATTGTGTTGTAAACAAGGAAAATGATGAAACCAACTAGAGGTCCATGTGGAATAAGTGAGTGGCCACCAATATCTATGAGGATCAATCCTCCCCCGTTAGGAAGAAATCGTCTCCATTGCGTGCAGAGCCTCAATGAGGTGAGGAATTTTTTGTTGAACTTGGTCCTTGGTTGGCCACTTGCCTTAGTGAAGGAGTTGGCCATCTTTGACAACTAGATATAGTTGGATTTGCTGTGAGTGTTCTTGATCTGTGTATCCATGATCCAATCAGTCGTGGCATGTTCGATACAACTTGGGTTGAGCTTTGTTGGTGTCAGTTGCTCAACAATGTCTAATGTCTCCAACAATGGGGGGAAGTATGGCTGCATTTGATCCACAATGAATAATGGGTGTAGGTGATGAGCCCTAGTATTGCACCAAGGATGTTGCAACTCCCAAGGGCTTCTCAACTTAAATTTTCAACCCGAGGTTCGTACAAACTTAGAGGTGATAGTGTTATATGCACACTAGATTAGGTTCTACTCATGTCACCCTCATTCATGAGATTAGATCAAGGTGTTCAGAGACCACTCCTTAAGCTAATTATAGAGATAATTTCCTTTGAAAGCATATTATGATTGCAAGAAGATGAACATTATTCTAACTACAAAAAGTGAAAATTCCATTCATTAAATGTAAATGTTAATTGGAATTGTAGGGAGGGAAAATGTTAGTCTAGTTGTAGAAGTAAACCATGCTACTCTATTTGCACACTTAATCAAATAAATAACCTACTTGCATGCATCATTTTTCTATTCACAACTTGCTTGAAATTGAGGAATCAAATCTTCAACACAATGATGAAATCAATGCTAATTCTAATTGTATTTGTTGTCTTATGGTTGTAGTGAGGAAAGGATGGGGTTGGATTTGTCTTAGAGTCTTCCCTAATCATGAGATCAAAGCTTGAGGGTCATTATTCAACTTCAACATGCAGTGGTCAAAATATGAAGAAAATTTGATTGAAGAAAACAACGCTACCGGACTACTACAATAGGTACTATAGGAGGCCATGTATTTCTACAGGAGGCCCTGTTTTGCTACAGGATGCCCTGTTTTGCTATAGGAGGGAGGTCTGAGATATTTTTGAGGGCATAAATGGTGTCTTGAAGGAAGAAGGAGGTGGATGAAGGTATAAGAGGGTGCATTAAGGGTGTGGGAGCCCCTTGGCCAAGCTTAGTACCCCTAGGAGGCCTATCTTGCACCAAATTTATCACCACGGTGCCTTCCCTTTATTTAGGTAGAGTGACTTAGGTGGAAGAATTTGGAGGAAATATAAGGTGTCTAGGAGAGAGATGGAAGGGTCTAGGTGGAGGTGGAAAGGTTCCCCCATTCCTACAAATTAACAAAATCCCTGCAACTAGTCAAACACAAGCATCAAATGATCAACATTATAGTGAGATAAATTATAATGGAAAGAATAAGTTGAATTCTATTGAAATCTACTCTACCCTATAACAAAACTCTAATTAACCAACCAATGCTACTAACTTCTAAGTTACATAAACTAAACATGCATAAGGATTACAAACCAACATTTATCAATTTCCAAGAAATAATAAACACATATTTTTGGCTTATTATTATAGATCTTCCAATCACTCTGCCCACAAGAGAAGTGATAGGAAAACCTATAATTACTAGTTTTTATGATGTAACATCTATTGAAACAATAAAGTAATTATAATGAATATAACGAGAACAAGAAAGAAATACAGGAGAGGGACTAAATCCTCTAGTTTGGACCAAAACCCAAAGGTTTCAACCCTCCAAAACTAACTCAGATGTAGACCAATAGTGAACTTATCATTGATAGAAAATAAGAGTCACATACATAAGATGAAAAATAAGAATAACAATGTCAAACACTAGGCTCTCACTATCCACCCTAGCTGCAACAAAAATCCAAATCCTAATTAGCCTTTTGGCTAGTTTATTTATACAAAAAATAACTAAGGGGTAGCTCCCTTGAAAGGAGGAATGCTCCCCTCTAAGATCTTGAAATTTGTGGATCTTGTTTCCTTTGATCTTCACATGCACTTGGATTTCCTTGGCCTAGTGAATTCGAGTTGTTGGTGATGGATATTTGACCTCAAGCTGAGTTAGAGAGTTAATGAGGTGGACAAACCCCCTATATTCTCTCTAGGTGTTTCCACCAAGCCCCTGCATAGAAATTATCTCCAAAAATGCTTCTTTTTCCTGCATATCAATCACATTAGGCCAGACAATATAATAAACACCCTTTATCCCTCTTACTAAGCATATTATGGCTAAAAATGTGAATTAATGTGAGAAAAGGAGAGTTTTAAGGGCTGGAGGATAACACAATGAACCTCAAAATATACTTTTTGATGGGATCCATCATCAACCCTTGTTGAAGGTGTTTCTCACCCTTTGAGAAACTTAGTCACTAATGTGTAGCTCATGAATGTCCTTGGTGGCCACTCTGACATCCTAAGCCATTTCAGATGGTGTGCCCTCTTGTGGATACAACCCTGCATTTGCTTCTATGTCTACCCACTCCTTTCATTCTTCTACTTGTTCTCTTTTCTCCTGGAGGCCCAACAGTAAGGGATGATTGAGTTTGATTCTTATTCATTTGATCTTCATCCTTTGCATGATTCTTTTGTATAGCGGGGTCCTCTCCAAGGCATTCCTTAATATTTTTGGAGAGTGATACTCTCTTATTTGCAAGTTGTGAAGTAAGGCATGTCATATTCTATGGCAAGTATGTAAACTGTCTGTCCCCAACATTCTAAAGGTGTCCTCAAAATGGAGGATAACATGTTCTTGAGTTGTCATGTATCAGGGTGCCAAATCGGGATCAATGGAGATGAGGTCGTGATTACTAATGACAACTTTGGGACTCACTAATTCTACTTTGATGTATAATGGCTATTTCTCTTCTTTTTCCATAACTCTTCTTACTTCCTTGGCTCTTGTTTCCTCATATTTTAGCCAAGAGGCTAGTGCCATTTGTTACATGTTCCCCAATCTTGAGTTGGGTTCCCAAAAATTCGTGTATGTGAGGATCATATTATGCATGTAAAACTCAACCAGTTTGGTTTTGTCCTCAATACTTGCCTTTTTTCAAAATTCATTGAACCTCCTGTAGTCTTGGAAAGGAAGTGATCAACACTGTGCAAATGTCTTAATTTGAAACTGCAACCACTACTCCTTGAGTAAAATGGTGTAGGGTTTGGATGGCTTCCTACATTGCATGGCTTCCATAGATAAACTTGCGATAGTGGCAAGTTGAGTCTCTTTTTCTTGCAGTTGCTCTCTTAGTCTTGTCTTCTCTATTAGTAGCTACTCCCTCATAATTGACTTCCTTAGTCTTAAGTTATTCAATTATTTTCCCATTTCATTAAATTTCTCCTCCATGAGGCCCACATCTTCTACCTTTTTGGAATTTTCAGTTTTCATGCATCTATGTGTTCGACATATTTCTTTATCCAACTCAAATAAGAATGGTATAGAAAACTTCTTAGGAATAATCCTACCTCCCTCAACAAATTTGTAGTAGGATTCTCTGTTGGGTTGTGGTTCAAGCCCTTGGAGTTCCTCAAGGCATTTTTCCTCTTCTTTTGATGGGGCTTCCCCTTACTGTAGCATCTCTTGTTGCTCCTGTAGCAACCCTTGTTTATCTTGTAGCAACCCCTGTTTTCCTGTATCTCCTTTGTTTTCTCTTGTGAGTCACATGAAAAAAATTGCCTTGATCCACTTAGAGGTGACTGCTCTATTGGTGGGCCTCCATAGGGGTGGCAAAGGTTGTTTACCCTTGGCTTTGGGGAGTTAACCTCATCTATTTTTCCTTCACTACGTCCCACTTCCTCTCTTTTATTTGTTGACTCATCAATGGTGATAGGGAATTTTGTAGGAGGTTGAGGCTTCCCTTGCCTTATACTTGTGCTCTTTATTATTTTGAAGTACAAAGGGCCTTTCCTAGGCTGCTTCCTTTTGGGCTTAACAGGTGTGCCAAGTGTGGCCAATGTGGAAACCACCTCTTGCTCTATGTTTCCTAGTGAAAGGCTTATTTTCTTGCCTTCCTTTATTGTCTTTTGAGGTTTAGAGGGAACCTCAGGGTTCTCCTCCTCTGGTTTTTTCTTCTCTCCCTCTTTTCCCTCTATTTCTACTTTCTTTTATTCTCCTTCCTCTGTTTCTATTGCCTTGTTTTCTTTCTTGGTTTTTTCTTCCTCCTTCTCTTTCCTACCCCCAATACTAGAGGTTTGTGTTCCCTCTTGATGTGTAGAGGTAATGGCTTTTGTTTCAATGAAAATTTCCCTATCCATGTCTATAAAATCAATCCATATCACATGGTTCCTTATGTGGCTTAAGGCATCCATAAAAATCAACTTAATGAGGCCATGGTGGGAAATGTGTTGGTGCTTCACTTCCCTTACTTTCTGGCTCATCTCAATCAAGGAAAATTTTAAGAATCTCCCTAAATTTATATGTATAATAAATGGGTAAATCCCCGTGATACATAGGAAAAATGGAAGGCAATTTTATCAATAATATAATATGCATATATAATTCTTTTGGAAAATCTCTCACCATATTATATTATCTTGTAAAATCATGGTAAATATTTCAGCAAATTATAAAATCTTTTAATATCTTGACGGATCTTTCATTGAATAATAAACACTTTGTAAAGGGATAACAAATTCATAATGAGTATTTATTGTAATGGCTATGAGCCTTTTTGTCTAAGCAATCCATCGAGCACTGAAATATGTATATTCCTCATATGGAATATAAAGGTATTTCTCATGCATTAAAAAAAGGGAGGATATGACATAAATGATATAATTACAAAGCCATGTGATGGTGTACTTAGCATTGACTAGTCAAAATGGTTGGTAGGTTAGTCATGTACTTTAGTTAAGATGTGTCAATTCAGTTATTGTTTTAATTTTTATATTATAATTATGATGTGTTTATTACAACTTTGTACCAACACACATAATTTTGTTAAGTCAATGTGTGGTATAGTTCCAAGTTAGAGTGTTTGTCATGGCGATGACCTAGGCTCAAATCTTCCTCAGTAGGCTCTAGTAAAAATAAATACAACAAAGAAAAACATAATTACCTTAGGTATCATGAAACATCTAAAATGTGGAATTAAAATATGTGATTTTATGGACCTTATAACAAGCTTCCTTAATGGTCTAAATACTAAAACCACCTAATTAAGAAAAAGAAAAAAATGCATAGCTAGGAATGTGATTCACAAATACAAATGCATTTCATAAATAGAAAGCTAGATGAGAGAGCAAACTCGAAGACTTTGAATCGAGAGCTGTGAAAAAACACGAAGCCAGGGTTTCGAAGAAGTGCAACGCCTGCTCCTAATGGAGGATCGCAAAGGAGGGAGCTCCCATCCCTCCTACAAAAGTGCTGTTGCCAGCAGAGGCAAGTCCCCTTTGGGTAAAGTCAGAGATTTTGTGGAAGAGGAACAGAGCAATAATGAAAAGGAGACACACGGGGCAGGCCCAAGGAAAATGTCAGCACTAAAGACAAGGAGGAAGAAGACAAAAGCCAGGGAACAAGGAAAAATAAACAAAAGGGACTGTGCAGACCCAAAATGGAGATTACTCCTAGTGTAGTGTTAAACAACCCTGCACTGCAGGCACACAGGGAACATATGGGGACCTACGCTATATTCTACAAGTTTATGGGATTATGGCCCACGGAAAAGGCTTTATAGTCATGGATCAAGTATCACTGGAAACCCAAAGGAAGTATAGACCTGCATCTTGGGTCAAAGGGTTTTTTCACTATGGTGTTCACAAACATCGAAGACAAAGACAAACTATTCGAAGGAGGACCCTACTTTTATGTAGCAGCTGGCCTCTATATGCGACCTTGGAAGATGAACTTTGTTCCAGAGTGGGAGACTTTCACTTCAGTACCGGTCTGGGTAAGGCTCTATACTCTTCCTCTTGATTATTGGAAAAATGAATCACTTGCTGCCATAGGCAACAAACTAGGACATTTTGTCAAAGCTTTGGAAGCAACAAGAAGAGGCAAATACACTTCTTATGCAAGGATCTATGTAGAAATGGATCTATCAAGAGCTCTTCCAGATGAAGTCATCCTGGAAGTTTTTGATGAGGAATGGGTGCAAACAGTGGACTATGACCATATCCCGTTCAGATGTCGTAAATGCCATGAACATGGACACTTGTTCAGAGATTGCCCTCTTAGTCAAGTAGACAACAAGGGAAAACCTAAGGAAATGAAGGACACATATAGCTTCCAGAAAGTTATAAGTAGAGGAAAAGGCAGCGAAAAGGGACCAAGGCAACTTCGTAATGAAAATCAAAAGGTCAGTGAAAATAGGTATCAAGCACTGGAAGAGAATGTAGAAATGGAAAATGAAGACCAATCTATGGAGGACGGCCCTAATGAAAAGGAAACGGAAACGAAAGAAGACTACTACCCAACACAGATAATAAGAAAGAAACTATAATGAGTGAAACAGAACTAGAGATGGATCAGGAAATGACCCAGAGTGAAACAGATCTGGAAGATCATGAACTTCAGGAAATTCTAGATAAGGAACATCTAGATCTAGAAGGGTTCTTGATGCAGGGATCCATGGGAGGGATAGACTCACTACCCCAAGAAGACTGCAACAAAATTCAGCACTTATTCTTATGGAAAACTCAGGAAAAAGGATTAGATAAAGGAAAAACCATTGAAAAACAGGAATACAGAGGTGTGAAAATAATGAAATCAACTCCAAGATTAGCGGCTAGAAATGCAGGAAAAGAGAGAGGCAGCAAGAAGCAGAAATACCTCTTGATGGAGTGTGGAAAGTTAATGATAGACTCAGATAAGATGAAAGACCTAACCAGTTACTCATTTACAAATATTTAAATATGAAGCTCACATCATGGAATATCAGAGGTCTAGGTAGTAAAAGAAAACAAAGAATGCTTAGTCATAGAATGAAACAGGAAATGCCAGATGTTATTTTCATCCAGGAAACGAAATGTTCCATCTAGAAGATAAAACAAATTCAGAGCAAATGGCTCAATAGATTTGAGTTCCTAGAGGTTAAAGCTGAAAACATAGCGGGTGGCATTCTAACTCTTTGGAATCCAATGAAAATCAACATAACAGATGTAGAAGCATCTAGAAACTACCTATCAGTGGTCATTCAACCAATGGGGGATTCAAAAACCTTCCTAGTCACAGATGTTTATGGTCCTCAAAGAATAGATGACAAACTCAAATTGTTAGAATCCCTAATTGATCTCAGGAACAAACAGGCGGGGATCCCTTGGATCATGGGAGGGGACTTTAATATGATCAAATCTCTTTCGGAAAAAAAAAAGAGGCGCCAGAGTGCTCAACAAAGACTCCTTAGCGTTTCAAACTTTCACAGATGAGATGAAATTAGTTGATTCAGACCTAAGCAATGGCCTTTTACCTGGAACAACAAAATAGGAGGGGAGACACAGGTAGCCTCTAAATTGGACAGGTTCATGATATGAGAGGAGCTTCTACTTACAGATAAAGAAATAACAGCAACATTCCTTCCCTTTGGAGGTTCCGACCACTGGCCGAATCAACTAGAAATGAAGGGTTTGATTTCTCCCAGGAACAGACCCTTCAGATTCGAGAATATTTGGCTCTCTCACCCAGATTTCATCAGCAACATTGAAAAATGGTGGTCAGAGGACTTGCAATTCCAAGGCTAAAAAATGTACCTCCTTCATAAAATACTAAAGCATGTCAAGTTTAGGCTAAAAGAGTGGAACAAAAAGGATTTTGGTAACATTTTTGTGAACAAAAGATCATTGGAAATCAAGTTATAGGAACTCAACTAGGATCTTATCAAAGACGGCTTTGACAAAGTCAAAAGGGATCAGGCTGATAAGCATCACCAAGAAGGGGATAATTTATGCAAACAAGAGGAAACATCCTGGAGGCAGAAGTCTAGGGTTCAATGGCTCAAGGAAGTAGAGCAGAACACAAGATTCTTCCATAGATTCACTATGGCTAACAGAGCACACAATAGAATCTCAACGATAAAGGATGAGAATGGACAGCTCCAGACCACCCATAAGAATATTGAAGTTGTGCTTGTTCAGTATTTCTGAAACATCACTCGAGAAAACAATCCAGGTAGGGAACATTCCATCAAGGAAATTACAAGGCATATCCCTAAGTTGGTGTCTGGAGAGGACAATTTCAACCTCAACAGACCTGTTACTGAATAGGAAGTCAGCGAGGTTCTCAAAGACATGAAGAACTGCAAAGCACCAGGTCCGGATGGTTTCAATGTGGATTTCTTTAAAGCTTGTTGGCATATTGTTAAACAGGATATCTTGGAAGTGGTGGAGGACTCCAGGTCCAGTAAAACAATCCTGAAAGCCCTCAACACCTCCTTCATCTCCCTGATCCCCAAATAGGAATTAGCTCAAATTGCAGACAAATACAGACCCATAGCTTTATGCAATGTGATTTACAAGATAATCTCCAAGTTAGTGGCAAATAGACTTAAACCTCTCCTTCCTTCTTTAGTTTCAGAGGAACATTCAGGTTATGTGGAGGGAAAAAAAATATTATATAACATTATTCAAGCCCATGAGGTGGTGCACACACTTACCAGTAAAAAACAGGCGGGGATGATCATACAATTAGATATAGCCAAAGCATATGACAAAGTTAATTGGATCTACATCAAAGAGGTTCTCACTGCTTTTGGGTTCGACCACAACTAGATTCGATGGGTCATGGCTCTGGTGACCTCTTCCAGCTTTTCAATTTTGGTGAATGTCTCTCCCTCAGAGATCTTCATTCCTTCTAGAGGCCTCAGGCAAGGAGACCCGCTCTCTCCCTTTCTTTTCACTCTCATGATGGAGGGACTTGGCAGATCTATTAAGCATGCCAAGGCAATGGGAAAAATCAAAGGTCTTCAATTATCTGAGAATGGTCAAGCTCTGACTCATAAAAAAATTGTAGATGATACCACGCTGCAAGGGCTCCCCACAGTCAAAGAAGCTTCAGCCTACAATCAAATCCTGAAGGAATTTGCTTTGGCTATAGGTATGGAAGTTAATCTTTCTAAGTCAAAAATCTTCTTCTTAAACACTAACATTGCTATTCAGAGAAACATTTCAAGAATTCTGGGCTTCTAAAGGGATTCCCTCCCCACAAAGTATTTGGGAATTCCTCTCACAGACATACCAATGCACAAAAGTATTTGGGAACCGGTGCTTAATAAATTTCAAGACAAAGTCAAAAATTGGACCTTCCGGGTCTTGAACCTGGCAGGCAGGTTGACTCTGAAAAAGGCGGTCTTGCAATCTATCCCGGTTTTCATGTTATCTGCCCTCCTAGATCCCAAAGGTGTTTTAGAGCAATTCAGAAGCATTCAAAGAGATTTCCTCTCGGGTAAGGAAGAAACTAAGAAGAAATGGGCCCTGGTCTCTTGGGACAAAATCTGTAAACCCAAGAGATAGGGGGATTAGGCTTGGATGATCAAGAGATTCTTAATAAAGTTCTAGGAGCCAAGCTTTGGTGGTGCTGGGTTCAAGAGTCAAAAGCACGGGAAAGAATCTAGAAAGAAAAATATGCTAGCTCTTGGCACATTAAGGATGTCATAAGAATGTCTGGTAATGTAAAAGGTTCTCACATATGGAATAGAGCCTGGGAAAACAGAAGCCTAGTTCAAAATAACAGCTTCTGGGAAATCAGAGCAGGAGATCTTGCACTCTTTTGGGAAGACAAGTGGTAGCAAGAACCAACATTGTTAACAGAGGACTTTGTCAGTCTCAAGTAGGAAACAAACCACCAAGGGCTAAACAAAGTAAAGGATTTCTAGGATCTTGCTCAGACCTCAGGAAAATGGAGAAGTTGGAGGAAAATTGACTGCAGAGATGACAACCCCATTAAAATTAAGGCAGAGGCTCTTGGGAGCTTGCTTAAACAAAGGATGATTTTAGTTACAGAGGGGTAGGATCAATTGAGATGGGGCAATAACAATAAAGGTAACTTTAATCTTCAGGAAGCCAAAATTATTATTCTTGGGCTTGATTACAGGGTTCCAGACAAGACATGGCAGCTCCTCTGGAAGCACCAAGGTTGGATGAAAATCAAACTTTTCATGTGGTTGGTTCATCATAAGAAAATTTTAACTTGGGACAACATTAGGAAAAGGGGTGTTATGGGGCCTTCCAGATGCCAGCTTTGTGAAGAGCAGGAGGAGAATATGGAGCACATTCTTAACAGCTGCTCTTATACTACCTGGTTATGGGATTCCTTCTCTTCCATTTTCCATCAGTCAGATAGGGACAGAAGTAGTATCACTAATACCCTAAACAATTGGAGAGCAAACTTTTTAGAGAATGAGTTCATTAATCTGGCTTGGGCCTTCACGCCAAGTTTCATTATCTGGAATGTTTGGAAAGAAAGAAATAAAAGGATTTTCAAAAATGAAAAGTCCACTCCACATTGTCTTTTTGATCTCATCCTGAAATAACTTCGGGAGACAGTAAGTACCACAGTTCGCAATCTCCCTAAAAATCCCCCCTCTTTGTCGGAGCTGAGAATTCTCAGACAATTGGGAATGAAAGGGATTATTCCCCAAGGTCTAATAAGAAAGGACACATCAATGGATAGAGGGATTGAGTTCTGGCAACCTCCACTGAAAGGTTATCTGAAATACAATTTTGATGGGGCTTCAAAAGGCAACCCAGGATCTGCTGGTTTTGGAGGAGTTTTAAGAGATGGAGAGGGTAGAATTATTTTTATCTTCCACTATCATCTTGGCAGAGCCACAAATAATATGGCAGAATTAATGGCTCTGGAACAATGTTTAGAGTTTTTGATCCAGAACCATTGCTCAAACGTCATTATTGAAGCAGACT
Source organism: Pinus tabuliformis (assembly GCA_031772625.1). Lineage (NCBI taxonomy): Eukaryota > Viridiplantae > Streptophyta > Pinopsida > Pinales > Pinaceae > Pinus > Pinus tabuliformis. Next base: position 679,204,661 of record CM062807.1, read on the forward strand.
CGTAGATTACTATTAACTCTGTGAAAAGAATTAATTGTGGTACTCGGCAGGAGAAAGTTTCTAATCACTGGAAACTAATCCTAGGTTACCAAAGAATCCATGTTCACCTCCAAGGGCTTCGAATGATGAGTTTCAACCATGTTCGATGTTCGGCCAATAAACTAACGGGCCTTCTGGCCAACCAAGGGGTGAACAATGCAGGTTGTGGGATGGCGAACAAGTGGTAGGAGATTCCTCAAAACCGTTTCAAGGCTCTATGCGAGGAACAAGCTGCAGAAGATAGGGAAATGTTTCATTATCGGACCCGAATAGCAAGTATGAATTGATTTATCCGGCAAGCTTTTTCGCAACCTATCTGAATGCATATGGTAGAAAGACAAGCTAGGTTATGTCTCACTCTATACTGGAGTCAGGTGAAGGGGATCCTTAGGTTCTCGGAAGACAGTTTATGGGGTCATCTCTAAAAAAAGCTCAGTATTGGGGACAGGTGCCGTGGAAAGAATAGACAGATAAAGAGAATTGGTTTCCCAGCTGCTGGTATTCTCCTCCTTCCAACTTTCAGGTCTGAAAACCACGTCCGGGTCAGCTCTCCAGCGATCGCTCGTCTCATGAGCGGTTTGTGGTTTTTGAGTTTCGAAAGCGATCCCATTGGGATGGCTACACGTGGCCGAGGGATTGACTTGAATACCTCCCTTGATCGCACATTATCTTTCAGACATGTTCAGATGTGCGATATGATTCCTGACCATTGGATCCAGTAGCCAGGATCAACGGCAGGGATTGATTGTGTAGTTTTGTGGGGCCAGGTGGGCTTTATTCATCATGCTTTTTTGGCGCGTTTTTTCCCTCTTTTGTGGGTGAGGGTTTCACGGGATTGGGGATCTTTGTGTTTGTTGGTCAGCTCCGGGGCAGGTATTTGTATGGAATTTCTCTAGTGGGTGGGGGCTCTTGTAGCCTTTCCACGTTAGCTTCTCTTAAGATGGGTGCACACAGTAGTAGGGTAGGGGGTCTTTGACATTGACAAGGAGCCCTTTTCCCGTCTTCTTGTAAAGTATCAGGTTTTTGTACAATATGTAATTTTTCTTTTTTGATTGAATGAAATAGAAGGATCAACGCTTGCTTGAGCAAAAAAAGAGAGAGCAAACTCAACAAACAAATAAGCTCCATGTATGAATGATGGTGATATTTTAGAAAAAAAAGAGATTTCAAGACCTTGGTTATCAACTTCCAAATCCTAATCTATTTCATGTGTTGTTTAGTTTTCTTATATTAAGTGTCCCAAAAATTTTGGATTGGTTAACAATCACAAATTAAGCTACACAGGAGATAAGACAATAATTTGGAAAGTTAATTGTCCCATCATATACTCCACTTCCAAGAAAAGGGAAGTTCCAATACAATTTCTTCCTTTTATTGTTTTAGGAATTCACCCCATCAAATGTTGCACTTAAAATGACATTCTAATGTACAGTGTTGAGAAAGTTAGGTTGTACCACTATTAAAATAAGAATATAATATCTATAGATGTCCTATATAAGTCAACAATTTTAATAATTTAGAAACATAAGAAATATATGAAAACACACTTTGTCTACAATTGAATCACTCACAATGCTCTTATTGAAGTTTGAATGCAAATGTAATATAAATTTAATTAAAAATAATAAAAAAATTCCAGTCAATTTGTTATATTATAATTTTATTTTTATTAAAAAAGAGAGAAAGTATTATATATATTAAATCTATAAAATACTAGTTTTGCTTTGGTAGACCTCATCAATCAAATGGTGGGACAACTACTAGAATTGTAACTCGATTAACGATTTTATATCCAAAATTATTTTCACATCTAAGGCAACGGAATGGAATATCATCATAACTCAGAATGGAGATTGAATCCGGAAGACCAGCGGTCTAATTTAGATATATATATTTTTTTTTAATATCTGAAGTGATAATATATAATGGATGAAGTTGTTTAAATATATATCTATTTTATTTTTAGATACACTTTGTTTATGTAATATAATTTTTAATATACGTCTATTATTATGAAATTAATATTTTCAATATTTCTTAACATATTACAAGTGAATCTTAAGTGATTATTATTCTTGTTCAAATTGTTTGATGATTGTTGTTTTTTTAATGTGAAGGTCAAGGAGCCCAAATACATTCATTTTCTTATGGACTGCCCCCACAGTCCTTTGTGGTCTATCAACATCCACATGACATATATTCTTAAAAACCAAATATGCTATGCATAAGGACATATACCATGATAAAGACCCCACAAGAGGAATAGTTTCCATATGGGAGGATTTTATTCACTATTTTAGTAATCAAGCATGACATAATTGTCTCTTTTATACCTAGTCTTCCAAATATTATTAAAAACCAAAAATACTATGCATAAGGACATATACCATGATCATAGGGGCTTCACTCAATGAACCTCTAACATAGCACGTGCGTTCATGGCATACTAAACAATACCTTTAATTTGAACTATATATTGGAAAATACCTCTAAAAATCACATTATTTAACCCCCTACCAATACAAACCCAATACACCTTCCCAATTAAAAAAACCTTTACTTTCACTAGATATTGTAGGTACCCTTTTTTCATTAACATTTTTTTATGCCCATTTATATTTTTTCATTAAATTTGAGCTCCATTTTGTATACCAGTCAATATAAAAACCCTTTACCCCCTATTATATTCTCAATATATTATGTCATTTTTTCCTCAATATATATCCCCCAATATGAATGCACGTGGTACAATATTGCTCCCCCAGTGACACCCACATGATCGTGATAAATACCCCACAAGAGGAACACTTTCCATATGGGAGGACTTTGTTCACTATTTTCGTAATCAAGCATTACATAATTGTCTCTTTTATACCATGCTTGACATATAACCATAACCCAAAAATTTATACTACACAATCCATGATTTCTGGGCTTATGGGAAAAGTGTGGGAACCAAAACTATGACAAACTTCCTATGAAAAAATTGTTTTCTTTAGGGGAACATGAGACGATTTCAGATGATCAAACATAGTAGAGATGGATACTTCTTGGCCCAAGACAAGGTTTGGTGCCAAAAACAATGGATTTAGCCCTAATCCATGCATTTTGGATTCATAGGCGCATAGACCATGATATGTGTTTTACAAAAGGATCTTTCTCTCTATGATAAACATATAGGCCTAAATTCAACGATTGGTTATAAGAAGGATGGGTCTCTTGGCACAAGCTATGGTTTGAGCCAAAAAACCTAGGATTTATCCTCAATTTTGTGATTTTAAAGATCACTTCGTAGTAGATAAGCCATTCCACAACTAATCATGGTCAAACCTTTTCCTATTAAGTGTTATGCGAAAATATTTTTCACATCCAAAATAATTACCACAAAACAATCACAACTTTTTCTTAAATTGGCCATATTATTAAGACTTTCCTAGCTAATTCTTTGAGAAAGTGCTAAATTTAAACTTTTTTTCAGTACCATAATGCATTCATTCAAAATTAAGAGAATATTTTTGAATGATTTTTGTACATATTTCACATTAGGAAGTCAAAGAGGCGAGTGAGTGGAGTAAAGTTTGCTACAACTTTCATCAACAAAAATAAAGCAAAGGTAGTCATCAATGTACTTTTCATATTCTTGCATGAAATAGTTGCAAAAATTCACTTTAGGTTTACAAAAAAAAAGAATTTGGCCCATTTCAAATGATCAAACATAGTAGAGATGGCTACTTCTTGGCCTAAGACAATGCTTGGTGCCAGAAACAATGGATTTAACCCTTAATCCATGAATTTTGGATTCATAGGGCCATAGACCATGACATGGGTTTTGCAAAGTGATGTTTTTTCTATGATAAACATATGGACCTAATTTCGAGGATTTTTTATAATAAGGATTGGTCTCTTGGCACAAGCTATAGTTTGAGCCAAAAACCTAGGATTTATTCCCAAATTGTGATTTTGATGAACACTTTAGGGTAGATTAGCCATTGCATGGCTAAGAATGGTTAGACCTCTTCCTATTAAGTGTTACATCAAAATATTTTTTCACATCCAAAATAATTACCATAAAAAAAGAACAACTTATGCTCAAATTAACAATATTAACTAGACTTTCCTAGCTAATTCTTTGAGAAAGCGGTAAATTCAAAATTTTATTCCTGACCACAATGCCTTCATTTAGAATTGAGATAATGTTTTTGCATACTTGTGTATGTATTTCATAAACTTTAGGGCATTAAAGAGACAAACGAGTGGAGTAAATTCTATTGCAATTTTCATCAATGAAAGTAATGCAATGGAAGTCACCAATGTACCCCTGATATTCTCTCCTAAAATAGTTGGAAAAATTCACTTTCAGTCTTAAAAAGTTAGAATTTGGATGGAGTTACTTGCACTTGATGGACATGCATCTACACTAGGTATAAAATCTAACAGAACCTTCAAAATCACCATAACCACTCTAAGGATCTTAAATGCATATTATATAGAGAAATTGTACTTTGTGGTTTCAAACCTTTAAGCTCTGCCACATTGCTTTCATCAAATATCAAGTCATTAACATTGAGGAATTTTAATAACAAGTGAGCTTCCCTAAACCTAGGGTGGTTACCCATCCTAAACATTTTCTAAATATGCAATATTGCATAATAGAGGCATTGTGAAGAGATATAGAATTTCCTAGGAAGTATATATTATTAGGCGATCCCTTGCAATTCCATGATGGAAATGAACAACATAAAGATTCATGTTGTATCACATCTATCACACTAAGGAATGAGTCCCAAAGGTAAAGATATAGATAAAGATAAAGATAATATGCAAAGTAATAGTACTCCATTAAAGATAAAGATAAATATATGACGTCCTCAGATAAAGATAATATGCAAAGTAAAAGTTTCCATAATTTGTGTACTCCATTAAAGCTGAAGGTGTAGTGTCACAGATGATGTAAACTATGGGAACAATGTTTACTTTCCTTATTGTGTGCCCATCATCATCAAACTGTTGGAAACTGCTTTCATTGCTGCTTGCGATTTTCATGATCCATCATCTCTTCATGCGATTTAATTTTATATCAATAGCTACAACTACATGAATGATTGGTGACTGTGAAATATCTATATTTATAAGACTCGGACTCGGACTCTAACTCTAAATCTAACTGCATGAAGTGTATCATTCCTTGCAAGTTGCGAGCACATCTCTGCAGTTGTGACACACCAATTCCATTCCAATTGCTTCTTTCACTTTCACATCTCTCCAGTTGTCAGTGCTCGATATAGGTTGTTATCACTTAACATATAGGTTATAATTTGATTAAAACCTAGAATTCTTCTTTTTTATTTGATTAAAACCATAATACATAGAGCTATATATTTTATATTTTTATTTAATGTGATATATATATATATATATATATATATATATATATATATATATATATATATATATATATATATATATATATGAAGACAGAAGGGATGGCGGCGATTCAAGGGTTTCGACTGTCTGCAGAATGCGTAGCTGCAGGTGCCATGAACCTGCTCGACCGTGGATCGAACACTCCCCCCTGGCACAGGACGGGATCCGCTGAAGGCAAGAGCACTCATGAATCGAGCCACAGGAAAATGGAGCGTCTTTTCGATCTTTGGCTGCAGGTCTGTCTTGATGCGCCCTTCACAATCGCGCTGCTCAAGAATGGCAGATCCGACTTCGATCGTCGACAACTGAGGTGTATGACAGACCACAGACCCGTTTTTGATCTGCCGTGGATCCGATCCGCTGATCTAGGGTTGTTTCTCCACGGCATGGTCGAGGACAAGGTATGGGGGGAAAGTATGGACCTGTATCCATGGTATTCTGTGTTTTTTCTGTTTTCTTCAATACAGATCGGGGTTGTTACCATATCGAAGCAGCGCTCAAAAGGAGGGTTTGAAGGCTATGACCTGGAAAAAAGAAATAGCCTCATCAGGCACTTTGATCGGGGGTACGGATCACCAGAGTGGGTTGAATACTACAGAATAGGAGCGGATCTACCAGATCCGGCCAGATCCAGACAGAAGCAAAACAAAAAGTGGCCAGATCCAGAATACAAAGCAGACACAACGGAGCTGAAGCAAATTTTTATCAGATCAACAGAAGGCAGACACATTTGTGTGCAGATCTGGGATCGGATGAGTGTTTTGGAGCTAAAAAAAGAGATCTAGGAAAAAATAGGGATTCCAGCAGCACTACAAATCCTAATTTTTTCTGGGCACTATTTGCAAGACCAACTCTCACTCCAGCATTACAGGGTGGCAAAGGATTCAACTATCACCCTCAATCACCGACTGCGAGGCGGATCTAAGGGAGCTACCTCAAAACCTACAGGTACCTATCGCGATGCAGCCAAAGGGAAAGAAGCCCCAAAGATGAAAGAAGCTACAACTGATAATTCATCCCCAGGACAGTACATTGTGGATCAAGCGCCAGAAAGCCCATCCATCTCGTTGGATTTACCAGAGGTAGAATACATATACTCAGATCTACAGAAAAAAGGTGTTATTTGTAGATTTAATGGCTTCTGGCCGAGAACAGATGCCTTGTACCAATGGATCTACACGGTCTGGACCAAAAATTGTCAAATAAAACTATGTTCTAAGGGTTTTTTCATAGTAACTTTTCACGCAGAAGAAGAAAAGGAAAAAATCCTTAATGAAGGGCCATGGTTCTGGGGCAATGCGGGACTGTTTATTACCCCATGGTTCCCGGAGTTTGACGCCAATACTATGGTGGTATCGAGGATGCCAGTATGGGTAAGGCTGCATAACCTTCCGATACATTTTTGGCACTACAAGGCCTTATTAGCTATAGGGAATGCCCTTGGAAGAATGTTAAAGATTGATTCAGAGAGACACATAAAAGGAATCTTTACCTTTGCCAGGATATGTGTCGAGGTAGATCTTAGCCAAGGACTACCTGATAGCATCATTCTAAATTTCAACAACTCTCAGTGGAAACAAACTCTGGATTATGAAAATACAGCGTTCAGATGCAGGGGATGTCAACAAACAGGTCATCTGTTTAATGCATGCAAAAGTCAAAACAAGAGCAAGCCGTACCAAAGGAAGCCAAAAGGATGGCAGAACATAGATGACGTCGCAAAGAAGAAAGCAGCAGAAATGAAAGCCGCACGGAGAAAAGAAGAAGAAGAAACAGAAGCAGAAGAGGATGATACCACTATAGAGGAAGATGAAATAGAGAATCAGAAGGAAAACACATCAGACAACAAGGCTTCACAGGTTCAGATGACAAGCGTGGACCAAAGCATGGGAGGCACAAAACGGTATCATCACTCAGACACATCAGACTCAGACAAAGAAACAGGCTCTCAGAATGCTGGTAACCAGTTAGTCATTGCCTCGACCGAGCCCACTCAAGGAGAGTGGCGTAAGGTCGAAAAGAAGAAGGGGAGAAAAACTTGAAATTTCTTTTCTTTTCTCTTCTCTTCTCAGTTCTTTTTCTTTGTACACGTCTGTGTTGGGTGCGAAAGCACTCGAGCCCAGGTGGCTTCTTACGGAATGCTTCATTGCATCTGCTAGTGTAACTTTTCATTAAATTTTTTAATAAAAGGTTACCGTTTTTTTCCTTGGAAATATATATATATATATATATATATATATAACGTAAAATAAGGGAGATGTCTAAGTGTTCTAAAAAAAGAGTAAACATTGTCTTAATATATAAAGAGATAATGTATTAATTGTAAATGAGTGTAAATATTTAATTGTAGATTGTAAAATAACAATTGTATTAAAAGAAACACAATATAAATTTAATTAAATAATAATAAATTCCAGTAAATTTGTTATATTATAATTTTATTTTTATTAAAAAAGGAGAGAAAGTATTATATATATATTAAATCTATAAAATACTAGTTTTGCTTTGGTAGACCTCATCAATCAAATAGTGGGGCAACTACTAGAATTGTAACTCGATTAACGTTTTTATATCCAAAATTATTTTCACATCTAAGGCAACGGAATGGAATATCATCATAACTCAGAATGGAGATTATTTAGCGGCGGAATCCGGAAAATATTTAGTTACAACATTATAGATAGAAAGTGATGCGTGTGCTATTAGAACGTGGAAACGTAGAAAGTAGTGATGCGTCTGAAACACGCAATTCGAACAACACCCATATCACAGCTTTCACTGAAAGGAATTTGTTTGAGGTCGCTGTCGAATTAGCCTGGCATGTCACGTCGCTTCAATCAGACTTTTGCATTCCATTCAAATATGTCAAACAATACTTAAATACCACCAAACCCTTCTGTTCTGCAACTAATTACTTATGTTCCATTCACATCAAAGCAATAATAACCACCAAAACATTCTATTTTCAGTATTTTCCTGCGCATGCAATGTAAATTTTTATAACTATTGAAGGTGATAAAAATAATTAGGGCTGGAACCACTCACACAGATTGAGGGTGAATCTAACTGTGCATGCAATGCAAACTAGGTCACGCCTATTCTTTCACTAATCGAAATCTCATAGAACGAACAAAGGAAAGCCTCTGTATGTTTTTCTTTTTGCACGCACGCCACTTCCGTACGGCTGCATACATTCGCCCTCACCCTCAGCGCAAATTGACCCTTCTCCCTTTTTTTTCACATGTCTATAATAGTGAGATCGTCTTCCAGGGATACCTATAGAGAAATGGGTTTTACAGAGATTGGTCCGTAACTGATAATTGCTTCTTTTCATTCTTATTGGAAGAGGAGGAACCTCAACCCACGCGCTTCTCTGTGACACTCTTATGTTGGTTTATTCATGCAGAAGGAAAAGCGCACCAACTCATCCCTTTCCTCGTTGAAGGAAGTTCGACCTTCGACCTGCTCGATAATATGCAAAGTAAACCATGCACCCACAGTTTCCATAATCTGTGTACTCCAATATTAAAGTTGAAGGTGTAGTGTCACAGATGATGTAAACTGCGGGAACAATGTTTACTTTCCTTATTGTGTGCCCATCATCAAACTGCTTTCATGATTATCTCTTCCGATTTAATTTCATGTCAGCGGCTCCATGAATGCTTGAATGAATTATGCGTGTCGTGTGGAATATTTATATCTATACCACTCTAACTCTAACTCCACGCCGTCTCGGGTTCCAACTTTCAGATAACTCTAACTCCACGCCGTCTTCGGTTCCAACTTCCAGCTGTGTGTAGTTCAATAGCGTAACACTTCCCGTCATTGGACACCGCATGGTGTTAATGAATAGAGATTAGAATTAATCTGTTATTTTGTTTTTTACAAAGTAATATTTAAGTAATAACTTTTATTTTAATTTTTTTATGTAATATTAATGAATTGTGTGATTCTTGATGGTGTGGCTGTGGAATATTTATATTTATACGACTCTCACACTAGCTCCACGCGGTGTCCAGTTGCAAGAGCCAACTTTGAGATGTGTGCAGTTATCAGCGTTTTAATGGCGTACCACTTCTAGTCATTGGAGAGCGGCGTGGCATATGAGATGGTGTTGAGCAATACGCGATGGTGTTGACCAATACACATGCGTATTGGTTAATAATTTTTTTTTAAAGAGTCAATGTGTTATTTTATTTAATTTTTATTTTAAATTTATAATCAAATGTGTTAAGTAATATGTATTATGCAATATTGTTTAATTATAGATACATTTTATTTTTAATTTTTTTTTATTTTAAATTTATAATCAAATGTGTTAAGTATGCAATATTGTTTAATTATAGATACATTTTATTTTTAGATTATTTTTTTAAATGAATTTGTATTTGAATATTCATATAAATTTTTCTTTTTTCTTTTTTCTTTTTTTTTTTAAGTTGAAGTTTTTTCATTACTCAAAAGGTATATAAAAAGATGTCAAAATGTATGTGGGCTTACCCATTGACCAATGTTATTACCATGCTACAGACAAACCCCAACCCCACGCGGTGTCCAGTTGCAAGCGCCCATTCCAACTTTCAGATGTGTACAGTTATCCGCGTTTCAATAGCGTACCATTTCTAGTCATTGGAGAGCGCGTGGCATATGAGATGGTGCTGATGAATACACATGCGTATTGGTTAATAATTTATTTATTTATTTATTTTTATTTTTTAAAGAATCAATGTGTTATTTTATTTAATTTTTATTTTAAATTACAATCAATGTGAGAAGTAATATGTATTATGTGATGTAAAATAAGATGATATTGTTTAAATATAGATACATTTTATTTTTAGAATTTTTTTTTTTTTTAAATGAATTTGTATTTGAATGTTCATATAATTTTTTTTCTTTTTTTCTTTTTTTAAGTTGAAGTTTTTTCATTACTTAAAAGGCATATAAAAAGATGTCAAAATGTATGCGGGCTTACCCATTGACCAATGCTATTACCATGCTACAGACAAAAAACAAAATACTCAAGTGCGAAATCCACCACCTTATAGATCTTACATACCAAAAAACAAAAAGAACTAGAAAGACATTGGAACTAGTTCTACTTATGCTGCAAGTAAAGGCTTGGCCTACAAATTCTCTACATTTTGTTTGGAAATTCATGGCTTCGCATAGGTTCCTCTGTAATGTTACTCCTTCTATTTCTAAGTCCTCATGGAAAAATTACCTTACTAAGATTTCAAACTTAGAGTTTTTAAAAGGAGTTAAGATTTTATCAGTTGGGACACTTTGGGGTTATTTATATATATATATATATTTCATATGTTTCCTATTTTTTGGCTATGGCCTTTATCCTCTCCGGGAGTTAATCACGACTTGAATATGATTAATGTAATCCTGCATTTAATTCCTTTAGTGTCCATATGTTACAGGTCTAAAACCCTCGAGAGACTTGTTTCTTACAGAAATTATGGATTGGACTTAACTAATTAATTGTAACAATTATTTATTTTGTCAAGGAACGCATTAATTCCTTTTATTAATTCCACTATTATTATATATGTGTCATGCATTTATCATTTACAACAATGGGTCTCTGAATTATGTTATGGCTCTATATTATTGTTAAAAATGAGAGGAACATTATTCTGGTTGTTAGAGAACCGTGCTTAGAGTTTATTCTGCATATTACGAATCTGTCGATAAACTTCCCTTCACTGTGTGACATATTTCTATACATATGTGCGGTTATAAGGTTTGTGTTGTTTATATGAGTTACATTTGTATTATAATGTTATTTACAAAAGTTATTACTTTATCATAATTGTATTATTTTTTAATTTTTCACTTTTATGAATTGTTTTAAAAAAGACGGATAACCTTCCACTTAATTATCTTCTTTAGTTTAGAATATGCTTTTATTCTCATTTCCCTAAAGAAGAAAAATCATTATAGAAGACTACTTATTATGTATGATGATGTAGGGATTTATCTTGGGTTGTTGGCTATGTCGATTTGGCCTAAGAACTAACCCAAATATTAGACAAGTTAATGACAAGTTGCTATAATTGTTTCGTTATTAATTTCCTTTTTTTCTTCCTTTCAGGTATCAACCTTGAGGAATCTAAAGAACAATTTTAGTTCTAGAAATATTTCATAATATTATTTAGTAATTTTAATCATGATTGCCTTCCTTGAGTTGCAAAACATGATATAATTTAGAAACATAATTCAATTACAACATAGTTTACATGGATTTCTTCAACCATTAGGAGTTTTGGCAGCCTTGCTCATAATTGTTTCTAGCTACGTGGAATGTAAGTTTTCTCAACCTTGCTTCCTAATGTAACTTTAATGGTTACTTGCATATAATAACTAAACATTTTATATATTAAACAAATATACCTTTTGAATAGTTATTTGACCTTGAGATGGCCCATAAACATAATGGTTTCATCCTTACATGTAGTAAATAAATATTTACAAGTTTTACCAGAGGGTATTACAAATGTATAATTGTTTGAGGTTGGACAATGATGAAGAATAACATTTCTAAATAAATAAATAAATCAACAATTTGTAACGGATTTACAAGGAAAAAAAATGCTTTATACTCAAGGTGTGGGAAATTAGGTAAAAAATCCTAGTACTTTATGAGATTGGGTTAAAAGGAAAATTGTGAATTTCTCCAAGTTCGAAAGTGATAAACCTTAGAGTAAATTTAAGTTAGATAAGGTAAAACTTGATAAATCTTAGAGTACATTTAAGTTAGGTTTCCTTATCTCGTAACATAATTTTTTGGATGTAACAACTCTTGAGCGGGGGTTGGATCGTAGAAGGAATTTGAGATAAATTAAGCCTAAATCATAGAAGGATTTGGAGATGAATTAAGCTCATCATTGTATTTGCACAAAAAAATTTAATCAAAAAACAATTCAATGAGTACATAATGTTGAATTATACATGTAGAATCATGTAGAAATCATTAATATGAGATTCATAATTGCATGCGGCCAAGTTGTGAAGCACACTTTTGTTACAGGTAGAAAGTTTTCTGGTATTGATATACAGCTTAACAAATGTTGTATGCAAAAACTCAATGTGAAAATAGATCTAACCTTCTCCTATCAATTCATTTCATCATTTTCATATATATATATATATATATAGGCCTATTTAGATAAATGATAAGTAATTGATTATATTTATTAGGGAAATTTAGTATACTTTAGTGTTTTTAAGTTGCAATAAATCATGTTTATATTTGTATTGATAAGAAGGAAGAAGATGGGTTTGAAACCATTTTCATTATTGTAATAGGCTAAGAATTATTAAGATTATAATTCTTTCCATTTAAAAATGTGTTTGAATAGACTTTTATCCTTTTCTAATGATTTTTTTTTATTAATTTCATTTTTAATTTTTAATAAAAAATAGTAAACATAATTTTAATATAAATTATAAAAAAATAATAACTTATAATAATAGATAAAGGGATAATTGAATGTCTAAGAAACTTCAAGGAAGTATCTCAATTGACTTTACCAATCTTATTTACTATTTTAGCTTCTTTTCAAGTACATTTACTTACCACCATGAATTAAAACAAATATTTTAATTAAAAAAATACAACCATTTGAGTAACATTTTTATAGGAAAATTAAATAAGCATTTGAAAGAATTAAATTAATATATTAACATAAATTAATTTAGTTTAATATTTTATATAAATTAACATAAATGAATTTGTTATAATATTTTATATGAGACTTGTAGAGTCTTTGATTTTAAAAACGAGTGAAATAAAAAATATAATGATAATTATGCTCTATTAACAATTTCATAATAAACTATATATATATATATATATCAACTTTTATTTAAAGTGGTATCTTTCAAATAGGTTAATATTATTTTTTTCAAATATGGTGAAAGAAAATTAATCTTAAATAACATTAATTTTTTTACACATAGAAAATTAAATTAAATTTAAATGAACATATAAATCAATATAGATCTATTTTAATTCTTAACCTACTAAGAGGGGAGAGTGATAAAATCTCTCAAGATGTAAACTTTATTTTGAGTGTAAAACTTGAGGATAAGTTTGCACATCTAGATATCCAATTTATCTATGTCCTAGATAGATGAATTTATATTGATTCTCAATAATATTATTTATGCTTATATAAATTTCACATTAGAAACAAAAAAAAAAAAAAAAAAAAAAAAAAAATATTTGATTAAAACCATAATACATAGAGCTATATGTTTTATATTTTATTTTTTAATTTAATGTTTTAATGTGATGTGCATAGCATGATAATAAATATGTACTTTATAACCTAAAATAAGAGAAATGTCTGAGTGATCTTAAAAAGAGAGTAAACATTTAAACATTTTCTCAATATATAAATAGATAATGTAGTAATTGTAAATAAGTGTAAATTTTTAAATATAGATTATAAAATAACAACTATATTGAAAAATAAAAATAATAATAAAACATAATATAAATTTAATTAAAATAATAACAATAAAAAAGTTCATTCACTTTGTTATATTATAATTTTATTTTTATTAATAAAATTATAAATAGAAAAAATTTATTAAATATTAAAAAAAAAAACCTTAATAAAATTAAATAATTAGTCCGATAGGCCTTTCTATGCATCAACAATGGTCAACACTTTTACCCTCCTCCGTTCGATCAAGTGAGACACTTTCAACCGTTGATTTGAAGTGTGACTGCTTTCTCCAAATATCGGTTCAGTTGCCTTCTTGGCATGGCAAGATATTTTTACTGCTTTTTTTCATTTTTTATGTCACTCTTGAAGATATTTTTACTGGTTTTTCCAGTTCTTTTATGTCACTCTTGGCCTCAGAGTTAATGGTTTCTTTGATTTGCCAGTTGTTGTTGCTGTTCTTCTTCCCTGGATTTTGGCAAGCACTGTTCTTCTTCCCTGGCCCATACACCAATTAAAACTACCTATGAACAACTCTTTAGCTGTATCTCCGCAGACTTAATCACCAAACCCCCAAAGCCGTGATATGGTGCATTTTGAAGTTGTGCTTTTAAGCTCTATAGCTGCATCGGTCGTTCATTATTGTATTTGAACTAAACTGATAGAGCATTTCTCAAAATTTTGGATTTGAATGTCTCATTTTAGGAAAAATCTCGAATTTCATGTTGTTTGAGAGGAAGCGAAGCGCAGGTAATCTACACATTTAAATTATAGTATCACGCATCGTTTTGTTAAAAAGTTTTCGACGCTTTCGAGATATCCGAGATATCCAGAGTTGGAGCTGCCGCTAAGCCTGCAGCATCGTCGCCATCTTCTAATTCTTCTGCATCGTCGTCGAGATTAATTCGTGCTATCAAGGTATGCAGAGCCGAACATAATTCTGTTAACAAATCTCATGTTCAATCGGTTGCAAAGTTGGGAAAGTATTCCAATGCTTCAAAAGTGAAAGTCGCGAGATCTTTATTCCGATCGCCCAGAGGATCTGTGGTTTCCAACAACGATTCTCATTATCATGCCCTGCTCAACAAGATCTTGGGGTTTGAGAAGAACAAGAAGAATACAATGTCCAGCAATTTCTTGAAAGTAAATCCTGAAAGTGATGTCTTTAATCTGGAATTTGTGTCGGAGGATGATTGTCTCATATGTGATGATCAGACTGAAGATGAATTCTTTAGGCAGTATTATTCTCCCTGTGTTGGAGAACCATCAAGAAGACCTTGATAGACCTTATTATGAACGCCTGCAATGTTATGACTCCAAATAGAGTGAAGTCCCTAACCCCAGAAGTCTAGACACTTCCCGTGAAGCGAAAAGTGGCCATAATCATGGTAATTATGGAGAAAGATTTAGCAAAGTCGATAGAGGCATAATCCAACATTCCGGCGATTCGAACACACCACCTGAGAATGTCGTTCTTAGGCACCAGTATATGCAGGAGAGGAAGCCATATAAGGAATGGATGATCGACCACGCCATTGGAGAAGCTGTGAACAGGCTTTCTGACCGTCAGGAAAGCAAGGCCAAGGTATTCGTTGGTGCTTTTGAGACTGTGATTTCTCTCATAGATCAATCGCATCCAACAAACAAGACGTTAATGCAAAGGCCCTGTTGCCCAATACCAGGCATATTCAAGCATGCAATTAAATTAAAGATCGTAGTGGATATTTTACAGTCAACAAAGAATATGAACATTAATGGAGTTGGTTAGGGTTTCTGTTTTGATTTGTAATGAATGTCATGTGAATATTAACAGGATTGATTAGGGATTTATGCGTTTAATTGGTGATGATGCGGGTGTTTTTCTCATGGCTGTGTAAGGTGCCCACTGCAAATTGAAACTCACTGTTCATTCTGCATTCTGTTTTATTTAGTGCAGATTTTGTTCAGATAGACATAAGAGGTTTCTTTACTTCAGAGAGTCCCTGTAAGTTATATTCTATCAAGTGAAAGGCATGATAAAAATGTCTTATATTTTAATCTTGTGGTCATAGTACATCAAAAGTAGATTTGTACATGGTTGCATACTGTAATTTTGAATGTTGTCCAGCTATTTGGTGTTTTCTTTTCTTGTTCCTTTAATTTCTCCTTTATCCTTTTGTTATCATCATATTTTCTAATGAAATTTCCCTATATTTGGATTATGCAGACAAGTGGGCTGTACAAAAGACTGCAAAATCATGCATTCATTTCTACATGGATTCGACTTTTATATTTCAGAGGACTATTACACTAACAATGGTTATCAATGCTTAGGGATTTTCCAGTAGTGCTTTTCACCTTAATCCATGGCCATGATTTTGGAAGTGTTCAACTGATTTCTGATCCTTTATTTCTGCTGCTGTAGAGCTTCATGTCTTTCTGAACAACATTCTTTTAGAAGGATTGTTTATGGTTTCCTCTAAATAATTAATCGCTGTTTCGAAATTGCTGAGAAGCTTCTGCTCTGAAGATCGATTAGTCCAAATTCAACGCACTGGAAAAAATTTGAATATTAAAGTTGCAGAATTTTTAATAGACCTTACAAAATTTCAGATTATATGCTACATGACTCTAAGATATATAACAGTTAAGTCTAATATCACATGTATAGACCTAGCATTATGACATTGGAAACACTCGGAAATGTGATATCAATGACACTGTTTTCTGTTTTCTTCTTGTATGATGTGGGAATGACGATTTTGAATCATTCGTGTCCCTGAAATATTCAGTACCTGTAAGGCTTTTTGTATGTATATTTTACTTTGGCCACCTCTAATTTTTTCCGACCTAGACCTGCTTTATTCATTCCTTTGTTTTATGTTTTTCCTTTCTAAATTTTTTCTGATACTTTTTCGATGTAGAAACTGTAATTTAGGAAAAAAGCCAGTACCCCACGTAAGAGAATCCAATTTTCGATGCAACCGAGGACATGAACAAATGCCTACTCATTACAGCTCAAAATTGACAGTGTCTCTTTTAGTTGTGTTATTCATGAAGTATAAAAAGTGAAAAACTTCTGTTCTCCGCTTGCGCCACCAGCGAGTCAGCGACTAGGTATATACGTTCGTGAAATTGTCTGGCGCGGTTGCCCAGTCTCCTAGAATTCACTTCACTTTTATCTGTATTTTAATAATTAATTTTTCTTTTGGGTTAAGTTGGGTGGGTTATAGGCAAATTGAAAACAATATTACAACTTATAATATTTCATTAGTTGATCTGAATAGTGTCTGCTGTGTTGTTCCTCCTTTCAAGCATGCATGTTCATGTTTAGATAGTCGTCTTCAGGCATGGTTGTCTTTAGGTGAGCGTGCCTGTTCATGTTTATATGGTTGTCTCCAGGCATGGTTGTTCAAGGGAGCCTGAGATCACAATCATGAAGGCATCCATGGGGAAGAAGTGCTTCTTTTATTCTTGCTAAATGTAATGTTAGCAACGATTTGGTATTTTCTTATTTTTGCTTTTGCTTTCTGCCTCCTAATTTGGCATTGACCATGGTTTTTTAAGGTCTTTATAGACATGGTCTTCAGAATGGCTGTGGTCATTTAATTTCCAACTTCTAAGTTCTCCCTTTGACATTTAAGGTTTGTAATGTCATATTTAGCATGGTTACGAATATTATATTTTGACTTTCTAATTGCAATATACAATTATGGTTTTCAATGTAGTATCATTCTATATATGTATATTATTCTTTATAAATTATAATAATAATATCATGGTTTCTAATGGAATGAATTTTTTAATAGCAATATATCAACATGTTTTCTAATATTATGTTTTGACTCTCTAAATGCAATATACAATTATGGTTTTCAATGAAATATATTAGTAAGGGATAGTCATGGTGGTTATTACCTTGGTCACTAGCAATCTTCGTATATGCTTGGCCATCTATAGAGGTTTCTTGATTTTGGGTAATTAACTGAACCTCTTGATCTTGGGTAATTAACTTACTCTAAAATGAAATAAGACATTCAATGTATTCCTTGTAATATAGATATAAACAAAACATCTAAAGAAAAGTAATTGCACAATGACCCAGTCCAAGAAAACAAGATTTTCCACAAACCAATTAACTCTTCTAGAAAAATTCAACAATTCCAATCCTATCGGCCTCTCTTTGTACCTTTTGGGACAATTGCTAGTTTATTATAATGAGAATGGTTTTCCTTTCGTAGACCTCATCAATCAAACTCTGAGTGGGGCAACTACTAGAATTGTAACTCGATTAGGTTTTTTATATCCAAAATTATTTTCATTTCGCAAGTGGATGACATATGAGTGACATCTAGGGACAACAGAATGGAATATCATCATAACTAAGAATGGAGATTGAATCCGGAAGACCAACAACCTAATTTAGCTTGCCCCCATAGTTGCACATCATCCCACGAAGGATATATATATATATATATATATATATATATATATATATATATATATATAGATGAATGAAATTTTTATGGGGAAAAATCTAAAGATGGAAGGAAGTAAACAAGCCTATTAATGTGATTGAATTAGTTGGTTAGGTTATTTCACTTATAAAGTTTTTTTTAATTAGTTAAATAAAAAATTAATGATAATTATTACATAGCGATAAAAAAAACTTATGTACTTAAAAACAAAAATTTTAAATTTTTTTATTATTAAAATTGGTATAGATTTTAAGTAATGTTAAATTGTATATATGTCTTTGAATCTGAAAAACAAAACTAAATTCAAATGAATATACAATAAATAGTCTTAAATAGTCACAAACTAGAAATTAAAATTATATGATATTGTTAAAGTTGATTATATATTTTGATTTAATTAAAAACACACTCTAATTAAATAAATATTCAAATTACATGATATTGTTAAAGTTGATTGCATATTTTGATTTATTTAAAAAAACACTCTAATTAAATAAATATTCAAAAGTGATGATGAGAATTAATTTTGATAATAAAATTTTTTTATAATAAATATTTAAAGTAAAAAAAAAAATTTAAATAAACCAAACCAATTAATTTTGAAAATAAATATTAAAACGAATAATTTTCCATTTATAGTGTTTTTGCTTTAAGTTATTGTGAAGAGTCTTTTTGTTTTTTATTGTACATACTCCCTATGAGGAGTCTTTTTGTTTTTTATTATGAACAATATTGAAGACAGATCCTCCCCAGGTGGAGAGCACTAATCTATTTTGATACTCTCTCACTTGATAGGCAACAACGTTACATACAACGTATGCCAATGGCATCTACAATATGTAAATTTCCTATATTAATGAAAATTATTATTTTTTGAAGGGGGGAAAATATAACATGATTCTTAACCATGTGTAATAGCCCAAAATAAACATGTAATTAATCAAGTAATTTATATTCAACATGAAATTATCAACTAATTAACATCAAAGTTCAAAACTATGAGTAGAAACACTTACCTATGATTTCAGTTAAAGTTTGCTAACTGCAACAAGGTTTTGGAGACGACTCTCCACCCAACCGTAGTCTCAATTGCGCAAGGTCTTGCTACAACTGGCCACCCCAGAGCCCTCAATCAATGTACTACTGCCAAGGAATCCTTTGTCTTAGAACATTGGAATGATGGAATGCCTCTCATCTTCCTCACCATCTATTAAATAGAGCAAATCTTGGAAGGGGAACCACATGCACACACTCCATGTGTCAACATGCAACTTTATTGCTTTCTTGTTTTGTTTCTTTTGTTTTTACTTTTTGATAGCTTTACTGATTTTGACTGCTTTCTTGTTTTATTTCTTTTGTTTTTATTTTTTGATAGCTTTACTGATTTTTACTATTTTTCTGTTTATTTTTATTTATATTTCTCTGTTTATTTATATTTATATTTATTTAGAGCTTTAGTATTGTTATTTATTATTTTATTATTATTTATTATTTGTTTACTATTACTATTTTTTATTTATTGTTTATTATTTATTTTCTTGTATTTTAATATTATATTATATTATATTATTTATTATTTATTATTAAGAGACATTACATAGTCCCCCACTTTAAGGAACTTCGTCCCGAAGTTAAGTTGAATTATTTAACATTTTATTTTGTTATTTATTACTTCATGTTCACCAACACCCTCTGCTAAACTAGTATATCTATCAGGCATCGAATGTTTCACAACACCCGGGATATCCCAATGAATCTCTATCCTTTTTCCCACTTTTGGAACCAGGCATAAGCCTCCTCGCTCTGTATCGTAGTCCAAGGCTGGCCCTAAGGCTCGCGCCTTACTTAGACCTCATCTGCCCCAAAGCAGGCATCCGATACAATGCTCAATGTCTCCGGGCATCTCGCAAGGTTGGCCCACTCCCTCCACAACTCACTAAGGTGCATAACCCTAGGCATCGAAGTCCTTACACCCCTAGCAGACTTCGGCATCCCAATCTAATAACAGGCACCTAGCCTAGAACATCAAGCACTTGGCCTCCTCAAGATGGTCCCATAGCCCTCAAGAGCTATCCATCAAGAGCTATACAAGAGAAAGGAACCACTGGAATATGTAGTGTTGATTGAGTTTGTCCCCAACCCATATGGTGTTACTTATTCTCCGTCATGCGTATGGGCTCGCATGAGATCATCAAATAAACTAGCCCTCTCGGCCCATTTGTGGAGTCCTGTTAATCATCGCACCTCAACATGCAACCAATGCATTAGCTATACCATCATAGTATCATAGAAAATAATCCACATGCCAAGTCTTGCATGTCATCATGAGAACATAATATCATTGTTATCACAAAATTATGCATGTCATAAATCTACATACAATTACCACATGCTTCACATCATAATATCCTCCTAAGTTATTGCATCAATGTATCAACATCAAAGGCATATCATCACATGACATAATAAATGAACCACATATCAACATAAGTCATATCATAACATCACAAATCCTATGCCACTTTATTCATATCAAATTCCTCATGACCATACACCACCATTATTGTAACAACTAAATAAATATATGCATCATTATCCTTATATCATCATATCATGAAACCTCATCCCAACATTATAATCAACAATCCCATGTTGACATAATTGTTAACTGAAACCATAACTGAGATCATAGTGTATGATTTAGATATATCAATAAAATTTAAATAACAAGACCAAATTTAGATGTTTCACAAAAAAATTATAAAAAAAATGTTCCCTTTACATGAATCTTCATAAAAACTTTTAAAATCCATACTTTGTTTTGAGTACTACTACCAATTCAAATTTTTCTAAGACTCGTGACAATTTTAACAACTAAGATAATTGAGTTTACTTATTTAAGGTTCAATAACCATCAAAGACAAAATAAAAACCATAATTCTATCATCTTAAAATACACTTCCTTATAATACTCATGGTTTTTGTCATAAATTGGATTAAAATGAACATGTACACCATAAATCTAATAATCTATCACTTCAGTGTTATTCACTAGATGTATGCCCCAAGGAAGTAGTATGAGCTTTAGTTGTCTTCTCTAATCTAAGAAATTCCATATTAATGCTATTCAATGGGGCACCTCCCTTAGCTATCCATAATAGTTGACTAGGTAGGAGATTATTTCATTTATGCTTAGGTGCATCCTCTTGTGATACAAAGGATTCCCTGGTAGTAGTACGTTGATTGAGGGCTTGGGGGTGGCCAGTTGTAGCAAGATTTTGTGCAATTGAGCCTATGGTTGGGTGGAGAGTCGTCCCCAAAACCTTGTTGTAGTTAGCAAACTTCAACTGAAATCACAGGTAAGTGTTTATACTCATAGTTTTGAACTTTGATGTTAATTAGTTGATAATTTCATGTTAAATATAAATTATTTGATTAATTACATGTTTATTTTGGGTTGTTACACCATGGATATGATTAATTTGTAAATAGGCTTTGTTACAATAAGATAGGCCAGTACCATGTCTTATCAATACCACTTGCCCAAAAACCATAACTCATAGGCTTTTGTGATCCATATTGATTTTTGCAACTAACTTTGAAATAAATCACATCAATAATATTTGATGATCGTGAGGATGAACCTCATTAGTGACCATCAAATATCACTGATGTGATTTATCCGAACGTTAGTTGCAAAAACCATAACTCATTTCAAAATCAAAATATTTTATAAATATTTTGTTTTTATTTTATTTTATAACATTTTTAAAATTAAATCTAAAAGAAAAAAGGTATAGGAGATGTTATAATGGTGTAAATGTTTGTAAACAAATACATGTGAGCTCTAGCCCACTATGCAGAGATGTTGTAATGTCATGTAAACATTTTGACTTGAACAAATTAAAATAAAATAAAATAATTAATAATGATAGTTATCCATGCATAGTCTAACTTATAGATGAAATGACCTTTTTTGAGAGCATTTTTGTGGTTAATTTTAATCAAAATCTATTAGAGAATTTTAAAAACTTGATTTTAAGTTGTTTAATTTGTATAATGTGAGTGCCCAGAGGGTTTTTCAGGGTGTTGAATCCATTTATTCATTCAGAAATCCATTTTAAAGAACAAAAAATCACAATCTTGTTTGAGATTGTGTTGCTAGATTCCGGTGAAAAGGTCATTTACTGTATAAGTTAGACTATGCTATTATCAATAAAACATTTTGATTCTGTCAAATTACATATAATTAAAAATAAATTAATAATTAATAATTATAATTAATACTAATAATAAAATCAATCTAAATCCATCTTAACTATCCACCAAGTGCCGAGAGAGATCAAATTTGATGAGATGCAAACTTCATTTAGAGTGAAAAGAGATTTGATCCCTTTGGGTGCTTGGTACATCTGAGTTAAGATGAGTCTAAATAGATACTAATTCAATGTGATTTTACAAAATAAATATGGAAATTTATGGTAAGGATGACATAAGGAAAAAGTAGGTGGAGTGAAAGTATATTATTGAAAAGAATTTAAAAATGGTTTGAGAAGAAACCCTCAGTGTAATGGTTATATAGATGGATAAAAACATATACATTTTTGAAAATAATTTATTGCAACCTTTTAAATTACTACGATAATTTAAAATATGAAGGAATTAAATAGACGTCAAAACTAAAAAAACCAAGAAAGATAGGAAAATTGAAGGGAGACAAATTTAAATCTTGGAATTTCTTTGATGGTGCGTGTTAAAAAATGTCAAACAAAGTGATTTTCCTATCAAACCTCACAAAATTATTTCAAAATGGAACGAGGTGAAATAGCCAATATTATATATATATATGATTAAATGGTAAGAGAATTACTCTATTATATATATATATATATATATATATATATATATATATATATATATATATATATATATATGGTAAGAGAATTACTCAAGATAAATAATACAATATCTTGATCGATTAAATGGAAACATTAAAAGCATCATTTTTTTAATTTCTTTCTCTCCCATGTACACAAACATAAAACAAAACATGGAAGTGAACATTCTATCCTTTTCAAAAAATTGAAAAAAAAAGGGGAAAAAAAACACAACATGGAAGTGAGCATTATGTCACATTTAAAAAAAAATCCATAATTAGTAATTATGAACTTAGGGTCGGCGATTTTTGAAGAGAGCAGAGAGCTTGCACTGAACCCTTGCCGCCCCTACCCTCTGTTTTGCACCTTCTTCCATTAGTGCAGTTAGGGATTTCTTCTCTTGATGTGTGGGTGACATCTTTATTTTAGGGCTCTCTAAGGTGTTCAAGGTTCATTGTGGCCTCCTATCAGCTTGCTCTACTACGATTTTCTTCTCGTCAGGTTTCTTGACAATGTCTGGGTTTGGGCTTCACTACTGCCCAGGTTAATGTTTTGTAGTGCAACTATTTTCCAATGTCGCTCCTACCCTTCTCGTCTATGATTGATTTGCTTCGCTACGACGTTGTCACGACATTGTCATTGGCATCTGATGCCCTCTTTGTTTATAGTTTCGTCCCTTGATTTTGGGATTTTTTCTTTGGGTTTTCCTGGGTGGCCAATCCCAGGTTCTGAGTTTTTTCCAGGTTTTGTCTTTTTTTTTCTCTCCATATTTTCCAAACTTTGTGGAGTTTTTTCAGTATTCTTCATTCAACCTCAGATGTTAGGAGAGATGGGTCCAATCCTTAGACCCATTAGCTCTTGCATATTCTCCGTCAAGGCATTCCATACATTTTGTCTTTTATGTTCCTGCATTGTATCTTTTATATTCATGCATTGTATATTTTACACGAGATCGTTTGGTTCTCCCACATTGTATGGACATCATTGTACTTAACAATCCCTTTGACCTATCTTGTGGTCAATAGTTGAACCTAAATATAATTATCTTATCTATCTTATCTTATCTGTGAGTTGTTGTTCGTGGTTTTCTATGTCCATATGATGAGGCCTCTTAGAGCATCTCCAAATGTTTCTTGTTGGTCAAAGAATATTTGAGTGCTATTTTCTTTCCAACCAAAGTATCTTCTCGTATTGGCAAAGTGTCTTTCTTTGTTGGTGACATAGTTATGGAATCCTTTTAAATCTTGTTTGTGAGCTTTATGCCCTTATTTCTTTCATAATTTCGTTGGGATTTACTAACCTGCATAATTGATTTCCCGTTGTTTAGGCTATATTAATGCACCCTTAGGGGTTATTTAATGAGCTTGCTATTACTTGGTTTTCATCAGAAATAATGATATTTTGGTTTCAGTGTATATGATGTATGTGAACAACTTATTATTATTAGTACCTGCTAAAACTAGCAGGGCCTATTGTTTAATCAATATGCCTTGAAATATAAGATGGTGTACAAAAATACAGATGATTAAACCCAAAGTCTGATTGATTAAACCCAAAATTTTGTTACACATGTTTTAATTCATTTTTCCTAACCTATTAAACACTAACAAGGCTTTGTGTTAACGAATCAAAAGTTATGAGGTCTTATTTGGCCTCATACTGAAGCAAAACTTAAGATCAGTTAAAGTGATATAGAGAATTTCTTGTTCAAATGCTACTTTAAGTTAATTTCTTGGCATTTTATGTTTTCCATGCTAAGGCTTATGAAGTGACTATTCTCGTTTTGCGGTAAAAATACGTTATGCATTCGTGTCAACGCTCTTGCATGGCCCATGTTGTCCCATTTGGACCTTGGACCTGTTTCCGTGACTCCATGGCCTATTAATTCTTTCGGTGCTAATCTCATATGTTACATAATTTAACTTTGATTCTGTGGTAGATTTTCTTTGTGTTGAACTAGTTGGAAGGATGGAAGTCTTGTTTTGCAACTCCTTCCGAGAGATATTAAACTTTTTCAATCAACATCAATGATTGAGATAATGACTTAGTTTTTGCATCAACATCAATGATTGAGATAATGACTTAGAATGATTCAGATAATGACTTAGAATGGTTCAATCAATGATTCAAATAATGACTCAGGTACAACTTTTTGTTCTGTAGTTTTTCAAAGTTTTTCTTTGCACTGAAGTAGTTAAAACGTTATTCTAACAAACCCTTTGAAATCCATGTATACATGTATTCTTCTATATTAATTAGATAAATAAAGCCATCATTCTTCTTTATGCAATTAGTTGTATTCTTCCGTATTAGTTAGATAAATAAAGCCAACTGAGCAGATAGGCATCCAGAAAACATATTCGAAGCGAACTTGATCTGCATGTGGGTATCAGAAAAATGGATCTTGCAAACACCTTAGGACCCTGTCTGCAAAGAAAAATGGATCTCGCAGAGACCTTAATGCATTGTCAACAGTCCCAATATTCACCTTCCACAGCTTCACAAGTTGGTGATAAGGATGCTCGGTTCCATCCTTACTGTACTGCAATCTATCTTGAGTAAAACTAAAATGATAAGATTTACTAAAACTAAAATGATAAAATTTGCAGGAGCCTTTGCAAACCCCAAATTCAAAAATCACTGGGACTGAGACACGAGACTCGGAGGCAGCTGTGGGAACCACAATGGAATACAACCCCCGATTAATGCCCCGGAGCTCACTCATATAATGGGGGAGCTGATCAATGAAATAATTACTAAGATGAAAGAAGGGCACTAGCGAGAAGTGAAAGGGGAAAATCAGATATTTTTATACAAAAGACTGAGTTCTTGAACCCAGATGGAGAATATATATGCTTATTGAATGCCCGTGCACTGATTCTCTCTCCCTCCATGTGAAACCCTTCAATTCGATCTCTAATGCTTCTCTATTGCGGCTTCTTTTGCTGGAAAAATCTCCGATGCTGGTCTATTGCGGTTTTTTTCTGCTGGAAAAATGCTCCTTCCTGCAAAAAGGTTTTTGCATGAGCCATTGCTCCTTCGCTTGGTACAATCACCAGCTCCAGGCATACAATTGCTGACTCCTTCCCCTGGTACAAAGTTTGAGTCTCCCCGAACTGGGAAATGAACTTTTCCTTGGCCCTCGCCTCCATATTTTCCAGGTTCGATTTTCTTCCAGATGCTTCACCTTCCCCATTTTTTTGGTTCAATTTTCTTTAGGATGCTTTGTTCAGCGAATAGACAGTCATGGCCATATCCCTCAAGCATCTATTGCACTGAAATATTCCAGGGTGAGATCCATTGCAATTAAGATTCATGCCTGAACGTATCCACCTTGCCTGTGAACCGAACCGTATTTTTTTTTAAACCAGCCCAACGAATGAAGATGTCGGGGCATAAAAGTTCAGATATATATAATATAATTTTATATATGTATATATGTATAGGTATATAATTTTAAAGTGAAATATTGTTTAATCAATGAGTAACAACCTATATAAATAGATTATATATAATTAGTATATATTTTATATTTGGTATATAATATATACCCATTCATATGCAACATGGTTTCTTTTAATACATACACATAATATTTAAAAGAGAAAAATTGTTCACAAAGGTGTTAATGAAATCAATTATATTATTCAAAATTGGCCCTCGTTCAAAACTATACTTTGTATGGGTCTTAATTCGATAAAGTAATTACATAATTGGAGGAGTTCTTTTGGGTTTTGGGAACTGCAATGTTGCATAATTATATATATTAGTTTCTTTAGATATTAAATATTGGTTTTATATATATATATATATATTAAATGTCATTTTTTTAATATATATATATACATATATATTACTTTTTTATATGTAATTTGTATATGAGAAGATCAAGTTAAATTTTGGGTGACACCTTGTATAAATATAATGTTATCTTATCCAAAACCGAGTGCGAGGATTCCGACATTGACAATATCGAGAAAAAACAATGAAGCAAAAATGAATTAAAGGGTGTTTTAATGGAGACTACTTGTGTTTCATTCAACAATTCAGTCGAGTTCAAAGCTGAGGGTTGTAATGGTCGTTCAAACGCCCCAAAAGGGTACAAACCATGTTGTTGTCAGATCACCATATAATGATTAATGATCACGGCGATTCCTATTTCCAATCCCATAGGAAATTTATTGCGCCTGACATGCGCCCGAGATAGCCATATATAACACAGTATTTTTTTTCTCTGTAGCCATCACCATGTTATATATGGCTATCTCGGGCGCGTGTCAGGGCGCAATAAATTTCCTATGGGATTGGAAATAGGAATCGCCTAATGATCACATGGGCTCGCACTATTTTTCTTCCCCCAATCAGATTTAATAGTTTCAGTGAACTATGTCATGGTTTGTCAGATCACCATATAATGATTACTGATCACATGGGCTCGCACTATTTTTCTTCCCCCAATCAGATTTAATAGTTTGAGTGAACTATGTCATTAGAAATGATATTATGCATATCAATATTTATTGAAAGGAAAAAACACATTTGATTTGAATAATAAGAAATACAATTGCATGAATTTATGCCTGAACCCTAATAAAACCCTACTCACTGTGGCATAATAGTTCTTAAACCCTAATAAAACCCTGTCCCCTTACTCGATATTTTAGCTTTGCTTTCCAACCTTCTCTGAATTTTCGCAACCGCCATCGCCTTCTTCCATCTGCACATGATGATGATCGTGAAAATATGGAAACTAGTATTAACGACAATCCCTCATTTAAACAGGTTGCTCGAGACTACAAAGGAAAAGGTTGTGGAGTCATTTAAACAGGTCGAGAGTTTGGAGTTTAAGAGGGGATCAAAGGGGTTTTCAGCTACCATACGTTCGATGTTGGGGTTAGGGAAAGAACACATATAGAAAAACAAAGTTCAAAGCTATCAAGACGGTATCCGAGCATTTTGGTGATTTCGGAGGAAAAATTGAAATGACATGTGGATTTTCTGGTCAAATCTGTTTGGATATAGTTCGGAGAAGAGAATAATTCCTCGGTATAGAGTAATGGAGGCATTGAAGACTATGCAATTGTTGAAAACAAAGATGAGATTTCCCAAAATTCTTCGGTGAACAGAAGAACAATTTTGGGAGAAATATGTTAATAAGGATGTTGAATCCTTGGTTCTGCGAGATATTTACCACTGGGTGAAAGATGGGAAGTTGAGCACTGAGGAGTCGCCATTCACTAGATTAGATGTAGTACCAAGGCTAGAGAGGCTATGGACAACCAATTAATTTTAAATATAAAGATATTTGAACCAAAATTTTGAGCTCGATCGGCAGCAGGCTAATTCTTCTGTTGCCCTCTTTATGGCATATTTAAACCAAAATTTTGAGCTCGATAGGCAGCAGGCTAATTCTTCTGTTGCCCTCTTTATGGCACCCTCGTAACTCTACAGTGGACGTAAAAATAATTCATCCAAATTATCCAGAAATAATAATGGACTTTGGTCTACCCACTCCTAACAGGAATTTGTTTGAGGTCGCTGTCAAATTAGATTGAGAGTTGGTGTGGCATGTCATCCTCAGATAAAGATAATATGCAAAGTAAACCATGCACCCACAGTTTCCATAATCTGTGTACTGCCTGCCTGAAAGTTGAAGGTGTAGTGTCACAGATATGTAAACTGTGGGAACAATGTTTACTTTTTTTTATTGTGCGCCCATCGTCACCAAATTGTTGCAAATTGCTTTCACATCATCTCTTCCGATTTAATGAAATCATGAATTGTGTGATTCTTGATGGTGTGGGTGAATATTTATATCTAACTCTAACTTTAACTCCATGCCAGCGCACACTAACTCCGCGTGGTTTTCAACTTTCAGATGTGTGCAGTTCTCAGCTTACCACTTCCCGCCATTGGAGAGTGCATGGCATATGAGATGATGATGATGAATACACATTTCCCATCATTGGGGCGAGCGCATGGCATATGAACCCAGCATTCAAGGATATATCTTTTTCGATTCTTAAATGTTGGGTTTATGGTGTCTTTTGCATCAAAGGGAATATTTACTATCCAATATGCATTAAAGTATAATGGTTTTGTAATTTATATATTTTGATTATCATAATTTCAAGGGTCAATTTATCAAATTTGTTTTCTAAAAAATGCTTAAAAGATAAATAATAAATATTTTATAGGTTTGTTATACAAACAACAATCATACTTTTGCATTCCATTCAAATATGCTTAAACAATACTGAAATACCAAACCCTTCTGTTCTGCAACCCCGCAATTAATTACTTAGGTTCAATTCCCATCAAAGCAATAATAATCACCAAAACATTCCATTTTCAGTATTTTCCTGCGCATGCAATGTCAATTTTTATAACTATTGAAGGTGATAAAAATAATTAGGTCTGGAACCACTCACACAGATTGAGGGTGAATCTAACTGTGCATGCAATGCAAACTAGGTCACGCCTATTCTTTCACTAATCGAAATCTCATAGAACGAACAAAGGAAAGCCTCTGCATGTTTTTCTTTTTGCACGCACGCCACTTCCGTACGGATGCATACATTCGCCCTCAGCGCAAATTGATTTCACATGTCTATAATACTGAGATCGTCTTCCAGGGATACCTATAGAGAAATGGGTTTTACAGAGATTGGTCCGTAACTGATAATTGCTTCTTTTCATTCTTATTGGAAGAGGAGGAACCTCAACCCACGCGCTTCTCTGTGACTCTCTTATGTTGGTTTATTCATGCACAAGAAAAAGCGCACCAACTCATCCCTTTCCTCGTTGAAGGAAGTTCGACCTTAGACCTGCTGGATAATATGCAAAGTAAACCATGCACCCACAGTTTCCATAATCTGTGTACAGCTCAAAGTATAGTGTCACAGATGATGTAAACTGTGGGAACAATGTTTACTTTCCTTATTGTGTGCCATCATCATCAAACTGCTTTCATGGAAACTGCTTTCATAATTATCTCGTCCGATTTAATTTCACGTCAGCCGCTCCATGAATGCGTGAATGAATTTCATGTGAGCGGCTCCATGAATGCGTGAATGAATTATGCGTGTCCTGTGGAATATTAATATCTATACCACTCTAACTCTAACTAACTCCACGCCGTCTCGGGTTCCAACTTTCAGATAACTCTAACTCCACGCCGTCTCCGGTTCCAACTTTCAGATGTGTGTGATACTTCCCGTCATTGGACAGCGCATGGCGTATGAGATGTTGTTCATGAATACACATGAGAATTAATTTGTTATTTTGTTTTTTAAATAATAACTTTTATATTTATACCACTCTAACTCCAACTCCAACTCCACGCCGTGTCCTGTCATTGGAATTAATCCGTAATTAGAATTAATCCGTAATTTTGTTTTTTAAAGTAGTATTTAAGTAACAACTTTTATTTTAATTTTTATATTTTTTTTAGGTAATATTAATGAATGGTGTGATTTTTGATGGTGTGGCTGTAAAATATTTATATTTATACCACTCTCACACTAATTCCATCTGGTGTCCAGTTGCAAGCACCAATTCCAACTTTCAGATGTGTGCAGTTATCCGCGTTTCAATAGCGTACCACTTCTAGTCATTGGAGAGTGTGGCATATGAGATGGTGCTCATGAATACACATGCGTATGTATTGGTTAATAATTTATTTTTTTATTTTTTAAAGAATCAATGTGTTATTTTATTTAATTTTTAATTTTTATTTTTAAATTATAATCAATGTGTTAAGTAATATGTATTATGTGATGTAAAATAAGATGATATTGTTTAAATATAGATACATTTTATTTTTAGAATTTTTTTTTTTAAATGAATTTGTATTTGAATGTTTATATAATTTTTTTTTCTTTTTTTTCTTTTTTTAAGTTGAAGTTTTTTCATTACTTAAAAGGCATATAAAAAGATGTCAAAATGTATGTGGGCTTACCTATTGACCAATGCTATTACCATGCTACAGACAAAAAGCAAAATACTCAAGTGCGAAATCATGGCATTGCTTGTACTTAACATTCACTCTGTCCAATATATCATGGACCTACTGGCGGATGTCTTGAATGCGCTTAATGAAGTTTTTAGCCTGGTTGGTTTCAAACTGGACATGAGTCAAATCTGTCTGAGTAGCTGCAAATGGTATGGCCACATCAATGTGACATAATGGATGAATTTCAGCCCTACCTAAAAGGGGTTGTGGCTCGTTGAGCTGTCAAGAGCTCGGTTGTAGCTGTACGAGACATATGGGAGGCTTTCATCTAATGTGTGTGGATACTTCGTGTTGCACATGCGCATAATGTGTATGATCATCTTGTTGACGACTTATGCTTGGCCACCAATTTGGGGATGGAAAGTCAAGGACTTAGTGAGTTTGGTATCCAACATCGACCAGATACTTGACCAAAATGAACTTACGAATCTGTTGTCCCAATCAGACACAATGGACTGTGGGATCGCAAAGTGTACCCACATTGGCTTATAGAAGAGAATAGCAGTGGCCTCTGTTCTGATACACTTCTTGCAGACCGCCATAATGACCATCCTAGAGAATCTATTGATGACCACGAAAATGCAGTTGTTGTCGTGCTTAGTAGAAGGAAGGCGCGACATGTAACCCATGGAGATGGATTCCCAAGGTCGACTATCAGTAGGCAGAGGAGTATATAGGCCTTTCTTATTGATGGTTGTTTTGGAAATGGCTTAGACAGTGTAGGATTTAATGTACCTCCCAATATCCTGATGAAGATTCGGCCAATAAAAATACTTTTGCAGTACTACCACTATTTTCTCTACTCCAAAATGTCCAATGAGCCGACTGTAGTGTGCCTCCCAAATCATCTTGGAATGCTCGCTTGCAAGAACATAGATGTGTCCTAGGTGGTGTAACAAGGCATCTTGGAGGTGGCAATTTGGAACTTTCTTACCTTAAAGGAGTGCTTGGCATGTGCTTACAAATTCTAGATCGCTCTCATAAGGATGCGGCCACCCCGAAGTCTCGTGCCCACAGGAGTCGAGCACAGTGATCATCGCCATGACTGGTGGGCGGCTGAGGTAGTCTGCAACATTATTGGCGTTTCCCTTCTTGTACTTAATGCTCAAATGGAATTTTTCCAGGCATGTGGACCATTTCTAATGGCGATCGTTCTACAACTTCCCTTGTGTCTGTATGAACTACAGGGGTCAATGGTTTGTGTGGATGACAATTTCCTTCCCCAAAATGTAATGCTTCCATTGATGACAAGCTTGCAAAATTGAATACATTTCTTTGTCATAAGTGGGATACTTTTGGATTGTGTCTGAAAGTGTCTCACTGTGGTAAGCCACTAGATGCCCCTCCTAAGTAAGAACTGCACCAATATCATAGTCGGAGGCGTCTGTCTCAATCTCGAATGGTTGTTGCGGGTCTGGTAATGTGAGCACTGGTGCAAAGCAGAGGCGATGCATTAACTTAGAAAACACCTGCTTTTGGGTTTCAGACCAAAAACACTTTGCTTTTGCTCCACCCTTGGTGACTTGACTTAAAGGCCAAGTGGAAATTGGCAAGACCCAGAAAGTTGTGGAGCTCTATTAGAGTAGTTGGTGCTGGCGAATCCTGAATGAATTTTATCTTGGTTGGGTCCACATGCACAACCTTCTCATAAATGATGTACCCCAGATATTAAACCTAGGTCATGCCAAATTTGTATTTCTCCAAATTGGCACACAACTTGTGTTGTCACAAGATTTTAAGGACCTATCGAATATGGTGCAGCTGCTCTTCCCAACTCTTGCTAAATATCAAGATGTCATCTAAACACACCACCATGAATGCATTGGTGAAGGGTTGTAATATGACGTCCATCAATCTCATGAAGGTTGTGCGGGCATTCGTCAACTTGAAAGGCATGACCAATCCTTTTAAAAAGGCCCTCCTCGGATTTGAAGGCAGTCTTCCACACATCAGAGGGTTCAATAGGTGCTTGGTGATAATTAGACTTCAAGTCAATCCTGCTGAAATATTTGGCCCCCTTGATCTAGTCCAGAAGGTCATCGATTTGTGAGATTACTTACCTATTCCAGATAGTGATCTTGTTCAATGCTCCCACAGGGTGATGAGCTTGACCTGATGTGCCCTTTCTAGAGGAGCTCCTAAATCTGCCTCTTGATCTCATCGTTCTCCAGAACAGAGCATCGATAGATCGTTCCATTGGGTAGCGGCATGCCTGGGGTAAGATTGATGGGGTTCTTGACCTAACAGTGCAGAGGTACCCATGTAGGTGAGGCGAAAATTTCCCTATACTCTTCCATGAACTTTTCCATCTATTGTTGCTGTGTGGAGGAGCCCTATTTGGTAGCCATGGCCATAACCTTCTTCTTGCCATGAGGGCGAATCATAAGGAAAACAAATTTCCTTGTCTAGGAAATGATCTTACTGCATTGTTTTGCAGTGATCAAAGAGATGGTGGTAGGTGGGGCTACCTCTGGTATCCTGTACAACTTAATACCCAAAGTAATAATCACATAGCAAGGTCTAGACTCATATACAACATGTCGCTTCCACAAGTATGGTTTTCCTAATAACAAATCACAAACTTCAAGAGGAGCAAGATCACACAGTACATCATCCATGAAGGGCTTCCTGATGTAGGTAAAGCAACACTGCTAGCTGACGGAAGATTTCATCCTTGGAGAAGCCACCCGTTGGTGTATGGCTATGGATGCACTGTTGTTGGTAGGCCCAATTGCTTCATGACCTCTGCTAAAATGAGGTTATTTTAGATCCCACGGTCGACAATGAACTACAGTGGTAAATCTTTCACCCACATCTATGAGTGGAAGAGGTGTTCCCCCTCCTCTGGATCTTTACGCCCATTCTTCTGGATTTTGGTGTTGGCCATGGTGGCATTGGGCTCCACATCAATGATCAAATTTCCTTTGTCATTACCCTTAGTGGGTTTTGACTCAAAGTCGGAACATGTGTCTGATTCAGAAGCCTTTAGCTTGGCCACCAGTGAGTTACATGTAAACAAGATTTAAGGTTATACTTCATGATAACTGGTTCACATTGATATTTAATTTTTCTAGTTGTTGGAGGTGGTTAATGGATTTGGGTTTATTCTTTTTATGATGGCTTTGAGATGGATATGACTACTTTATAAGGGATCCTTGAAGTGGACATTTATGAACAAGAGAAATATTTGTTCTTCTCAATAGAAAGACATGCTACAAGATGTTGTTTGACTTGATAAAAGACAGACCTAGATGGTCCATGGTTGAAGAAACATTTCATGTTCAACCCAAAAAAAGTTAAGCAATTTTTACCAACTATAAAAAGAATATCTTAAGGCATTCAACTAATTGCCATCATCTAATTGAAACAAAATTTGATGCTATAAACAATATGACATGTGACAAATATTCCAATCATCCACCAACACTACAAACAATTCCCATGTTTCATTTAACATGCATCTCATACAAAAAAAACACAAGGAATATCTCATACCTGATGTCATTCACTATAATGTGAAGCATTGTTGGATAACATGCAATGTTAGATGACACACCCTTCATATAGTAGCTTTACCATGCTCTGAGGATGGAGCGTGAGGGCGAATACGGGTAGAGGCTCATGTTTGTAGTACTACATTGCAGCTGGCAGTGAATAGCAGGAACATGTAGACTGCTGGACAGGGAGGGTCGCACTACCATATCCTCCGTCTCTGCATCTGTAATAAGGTTTTTACCAAGTTACTGTGCCTGTAACCTACCTACTCCACGTCTGATGTTTAAGCTCTGGTCACACCTTCACCCGCCCTTGTTGCTGCTCCCTCAATGGTTATCCATAGGCAGCTAGCGATTTGCATTCCCCGACCGCTATGGACCTCGATCTTTTTGACTACTCGGAGGAACCACTGGTGGAAGGCTCTATTTGGACGACCCCGCATACAACCAAGGAAGGCTCAACCTCATTTAGCTATGTGTTGAATGAAACTATCATTGGCCTACCTCCGTTCTCGGGCCCTTTGGACCACCCGGTGATTCTGCCAGACAACCCTTCGACCTAGTCATCCCTTTCCACTCCTCCGCCATCACCTTCATCACTAGGGTTTGCATCGGGTTGCCTTAGCCCTAACCATATGGATACTTGTGTTGGTCTAACCTCCCTCCCTTCATCCTCTGGTTACATCTTTTTAATACCCAACTCATCCACCATAGTTGCCTCTGAACCCTTGATCACGCTGCATTCATCTGCAACTCCATCCAGTAGCTTCTCAAACATCCCTCCCTTATCGGACGCCCTTCCCTCTGTCCCTTCCCCTCCTCCTATCTCTGGGGATAGCTCTGATCTTCGAGAGGACACAACTGCTGAAGCGAGACCTCACAAGAAATCCAGGTGCTTCAGATCTAAAGTAGAAGACATCATTCTCAGGCTCGAGGAGGACATCGAGCTAGGAGAAATAATGGATTTCGCAGATAGGGTTTTGGTTGGAAGAATTCGAGGCCGAAACTACTCAGTGGCTCATTTAAAGTTATGGGCCTTTGAGGTTTGGGGACATCACTAGGCCGATATACCCACGGTGTAAACCTTTGTGAGACGTTGGTTCGCATTAAGGTTTGCTAGGCCTAACCACACGAACTGGGTCTTATTGTCATTTTGGCACTTTAAGCATGCTCCTGTCCTTCTGAAGAGATGGACACCACTTTTCAACCTGGAAACATAGCATATACGGGTCGACCCAATCTCGATTAGACTATTGGGGCTCTCACTTCATTCCTGGTCCGAAGACATCTTTCGCCGCATCGGCAACTCCCTCGGCACTTATATGGAGTTCCATAAGTCTTACCTTTCCATAGGAAAGATGGCCTATGCCAGGATTCTAGTGCATATGGACACTAGAGGGGATTTACAGGAGCATATCACCATTCAATGGAGGACATACTCTCAGAAACAGTTGTTGGATTACGAAGGAGTACCTTACAGATGTCAAAGATACCACAAGGTAGGCCACATATTCAGGGATTGCCCCTTGATCAACAAAGGGGGTTAGCGGTCATTTGAAAAATATTCGGGCATTTCAAACCCTCAGGACCAGTCACAGACCGAAATGGAGGTAGAAGATCAACTATAGTAGGTCCCTGCAGAAGCAGGCAAGGCACTCGAGAAAGAGGCAAAGAAGAAGCGTGGGAAAGCTCCACTTCGGCCACCCTCTCCACCTCTGACGAGAGCTCGGGCAGCTATAGGGTATGCATTTTCCACGGGTATGACAAATCCTCCTCACTCCTTTGCTTTTATTGCATATGAATCTCCAAGTATTTCTACAATTCACACTTAGGATAGAGCCTCTGATTCCCCAGACGCATCCCTCTGCTCTACTCAAGCTCAGGTATCCCATCATTCTCCCTGCCCCTCCACACATTGGAGGGTTGGATTAGTACATGGTGATAGCTGGACTTCAAGTCGATTTTGTTGAAATATTTTGCCCCCTTCAGTTGGTCCAGAAGGTCATCAATCCGTGGGATCGGGTACCTATTCTGGACAGTGATATAGTTCAGCGCCCGGTAGTCAATACAGAGTCTCCAAGTCTCATCCTACTTCTGTACTAACACGGTCGGGCCCCCCACAGGGTGATGAACTCGGACAGATGTGACCTTTCTGCAACAGCTCTTGAATCTACCTCTTGATTTCGTTGTTCTCTATAATTGAGCACCGATAGATTTGTCCATTGGGCAGTGGCACACCTAGGGTCAGATCGATGGAGTGCTTGACCTGACAGTGCAGAGGCACCCATGTGGGGGAGGTGAAGATTTCCTCTTACTCCTCCATGACCTTGTCCATCTGTTGTTGTCATGCGGAGGGGCCCTGTCTGGAGGTCGTGGCCACCGTCTTCTTCTTTCCCTAAGGGCATATCATCAGGAAAAAAAAATTCCTGATTTTGGAAATGAGCTTACTGCATTGTTTTGTAGTAAACAAACAGATGGCGATAGGCAGTGCTACCTCTGGTATCCTGTACAACGTATTTCCCAAAGTAACAATAACAGCATGAGGCCTTGTCTCATACACAGTATGTTGCTTCCATAAGTATGGTTGGCCTAGTAATACATCACAAACATCAGGGGGATCAACATCACATAACACCTCACCTGTGAAGGGCTTGATGTTGTATGGAAGGTAGCATTGTTGGCTCACACGAAGATCCCATCCTTGGTGAAGCCACCCAATGGTGTACAACTGTGGATGTGTTGTGGTTGAAAAGACTAGCTGCTTCATGACCTCTACCTACATGAGGTTATTTTGTCTCCTGCTATCGACAATGAACTGTAGCAGGGAACCCTTTACCCACATCTGGAAGTGGAAGTGGCGCTCCTCCTCCTCTGGATATTTTGGTTCCTCCTTCTGGATCTTCATGGTGGCAATAGTGGCGTTGGGCTCCGCATCGATAATCTGCTTCCCTTTGTCATTCCCCTTGTCTGGTTCTGACTTAGAGTCGTAACATGCATCTGATTCCGAAGCCTTTCTCTTGGCCACTAGTGACTGCTTGGCCCGACACTCACTTGTGTTGTGAGTGGAGATCATATGGAACTAACACCACTTTCCCGTGTCCTTCTTCGGCTTCGCGGCATTGTTCTTTGCTTGTGGCTTTGGTGGGTTTTCCTAGGCCACCTCACCTTGGCTTTGTCCTTTGTTCTGCAGCTTGAGGGCACCTTTCCTTTGCTTCAGATTTACATATCCAAAGTCTCGCTTCTTCTATTTAAACTTTTCCTCAATCTTGACCGCATATCGGTATGCCATGCTGAGTGAGGATGTGTCCAGGAATTCCATCTCGTTGTGGATGTACCTGTGCGGGCAACCGAGGTACTTGAGAACCAAATGCTTCTTAGAATCCTTGATACCAAAATTTGTGCGAAGGGTATGAAAAACATTGGTAAACTTCAACACATCTTTGTCCCTTCCCTGTTGTAGTGTTGTCCACTTTATGTATTTATCCTCACAGCTCCTGACAGGGTGGTACTACTCCTTGATGGCATCCTGGAACAAGTTCCAAGTGGGTGCGGCTGAAAACAGTGAGTTTGTACTTTCATCTTTCTTCTCATTGTAGGTTTCCCACTAGTCCTTGACGTGGGGAGCTGCTTTGAGAAGTGTAAAGGTGATCTTTTCCCAACTAGAAAAATCATGAATGAAAAAATATCCTTCTAGAAGATTTAACCATTTATCTACAACATCTACATTTATCTGACCCTCAAATATGGGAATGTCAAATTAACTTGTACCTTAAAGGGTGTGGTGCTTCCAAAGTAGCTGCTGGAAGTAGATGCGTCACTTCTGGGCAGCGACTGAAGGATCTGGGCAAAGTTGTCCATCATCATGTTCCTTTGTCGCTCGACGGCTTCCTCAAGCAAGATTTTGATAGGATATCCTACCCCCTCATCTTTCTTTTCATCAGCCATGGGAGGCCATCGAGGTTTTCGAGGCTGGTCTTGCAAAGGTTCGACCAGTTCAAGCCCTAACTCCTTATATCTCAACCTTGTTGGGGACATGCAAAGAAAAATAGAGAAAGAGAATACCACTCTGATACAATTGATTCGGATTTAAATAGGAACACAATAAATTACAAATATAACCATAAATACAAAGATTCAATAGAAATAACACTTCATTTCATTAATATCAAACACGAAATATGATTACAAACGGAATGGAAATAAGACTATTTCGGGTGATGGTAGCTTATCTCTGAGAAGAGATGTGGTGGCTACATGCCTTTGAACTACTTTACAATGAGGCTTAAGGGCCTTTTTATTATTAAACAATAAGAGAATACCCTAAACAAACAAAACCCTAACCCAAGGAGATGTAACACCAGGAGTTTATGGGCCTTGTTTATTTTAAAAGTTATGCTACAATATAACAACTCCTATTAGTGCGGATACGGAGACTCTTAGATTCTATTCCTATGGTGAGTTGTTACTAAATTGGACTGATATCATGATGTATTTGCTAAAGACCTAGTGGTCCTATTCTTTGTATGAACCCAAATGCTTCTATGCAAGGAAATAATGAAATGCTTCCATTAGGGTAGACGCGTTTCCGATTTGGAACAAACCAATAGAACCAATTATATCTCGTACAACTGTATTAATCAAATGCTCCTGCAGTCCAGTAAGGGAAAGAGAACCACTAAACAATGCTTCTGATATTGGTGATATAATAAAGATAATGGTCACACATCTAAACCCAAATCATTTCCCTGGAAAGGATATATGCTATTGTGTGCAGAAGAGAAAGCATATGTAGAGTTGGATGTAAAAGCACTAGGATTCCTCTTGAGATGGGGAGACAAAGTGGCAGCTACCGCCTTCCTAGTTTCTTCATCTGGGTTACAGAGAAGCATCATTTCCACAACTTCCCTCATGAAAGGCCTATTTATGGGTAGAGTGCTAGTGCATAGTAGAGCCACTCTTAACATCAGCATCATTTCTTCTCTATGTAAGTTTGTTATGCATGAATCCAGGACTATGTTAATGTCAATGTTAATTTGATTCTGAACCCATCTAACAATACCCAAGTCATCTCCAAATTGGACATCATTGAGTTTCTTTCCAGTCACAAGCTCCAATAAGAACACACCAAAGCTATATATGTCACTCTTCTCATTCACTTTGAGGGTGTAAGCATATTCTGCACACATATAAATAAATTGAATCAGTTGGCTAGAATTGTGTTTTTTCTATTGACACATTTGGTTAATACAAACATATATGTCATAGCATTATCCATTTAACTGGAAAGTCTTACCTGGGGAAATATAGCCATATGAGCCTGCAACTACTGACATGACATTCTCCTGACTCAGCTTCTCCACCGTTTTAGCCAAACCAAAATCCCATTCAGAATCCAGAAATATATTATATGATTTAACGTCCCTATGTACTATTAGAGGGGAACAATCATGATGCAAGTAGGATAGACCCTGAGCAGCACCAATAGCAATGTTATAACGAGTAGGCCAATCCAGGGTTTCCCCTTCAGAATTATGAATTCATTCATACAAGCAACCATTTGGCATGTATTCATACACTAACAGATTAGAATCTGAACTAGAGATGCAACAAAGCAGCTTGACAATGTTGGCATGCCTAATCTTCCCTAAAGTGTCCACCTCTGCTTGAAATTCCTTGTCTTGGCCCAACTGCAGTTTCCTGTTGTTCCAGATCTGTTTCACAGCAACAATAGTGCCATCTCCCAGTGTCACCTTGTACACTTTGCCTGCACCTCCACTTCCGATAACATTATTTTCTGTCAATCTCTTCAAAATGTCTGATTCGTCGAATTCCAGCCTGTGAAAGGGTGTGAGTTTCCAAGAGAGTGTCTTTGATTTAGCTTGAGAAAAATTCTTGTATGTCTTATACAGGATACCTAAGAATCAAGTAGACTATGACCACCACAAAAATAACGCAATCAATACCCTGTATTGATGATTCTCAGATCCATTTTTCTGTTGGAAGCGTGAAAGAAGCTTTAATGGCCCACCTCCACACAGGCCAGGATTGCAAAGTAAGCTTTCATCATATCCCAGATTATTGTAACCAATAGGGACAGAGCCAGACAAGAGGTTTCCAGACAAATTTAGAAAACTCAACTTGAGATTGTCTAATTCAAGGGGTATTTCCCTTGAAAGCAGATTGTTTGAGAGGTCAACACTGTTAAGAACTGATAACAACCCAACAGATGCGAGAATTGAACCTGTGAGGCTGTTGTTTGCAAGGTTAACCTGAGAAATCTCTTTCCATGTTATTACCGCATTTGACATATTGTGGTCAAGTGAAAGATGCTGCAGTGACGATAATTTAGTAAGTTCCCCTGGAATAGTACCTAATAAACTGTTGTGACTGGCTAAAAAGCTACTGAGATTCCGCAACTGTGAAACGATAGAGGGAATACTTCCACTGAATTAATTGTATGATATCTCCAAAGCCTGCAGATTGGTTGCTTTTTTGATTTGAGCAGGAATTTGGCCCTGGAAGGTGTTGTTTGTCAAGGATAATTGTCCAAGGAGGAGAGAACTCCATAGTCCCAGATGAACCTCACTGCTTAGTTGGTTATTCTCTACTTGGACAACGATTAG
Source organism: Pinus tabuliformis (assembly GCA_031772625.1). Taxonomy (NCBI): domain Eukaryota; kingdom Viridiplantae; phylum Streptophyta; class Pinopsida; order Pinales; family Pinaceae; genus Pinus; species Pinus tabuliformis. The sequence goes on from CM062807.1 coordinate 679,246,051, forward strand.
GTTAGGACAATTTCCTAGAGATCTAGACAGTCTGCCATTAAACTTATTATCATATACAATAAAAGCTACCAGTACTCCAACTGCATAGACATTCTACAGAAGAGGACCTGGCTGCTCATTTGTTGATGCATCAAACTCAATAAGTTCAGAAACCATCCAAATTCCTGGAGGCACTAGTCTTGTGAGCTTGTTGGTAAAAAGCTTGAGGTGGACTAAATTAGTAAGCTTATCAAGCCCAATGAGTATAGATCCATAGAGATGGTTGTTGTTTAATTGCAGTGTCTCTACATTTCTCAAATATCCAATCTCAATAAGGATGCTTCCATTGAGCTCATTGATAGACAGATCCAAATTCACAAGCCGCTTAAGATTGTTGATATTGTCTGGAATTGGTCCAGATAAATTGTTATAATATAGAATCATATCTTTCATGTTTGAAAGGGCCATCAATTTTCTAGGGATCCTGCCCGTCAAATGATTCTCTGAGAGGTCCGAATGCACCATATCTGTTACATTTCCTATTGACTCAGGAATTTCTCCTACTAAATTACAATCTGTCATCCACAACTGCTGGAGCCTTGACAAGATCCCAAGTTCAAGTGGGATTACTCCTTGAGATAGAGTGTTGTAGGCCAGTGTCAATTTTTTTAACGAAGAGAGATCTCAAAGTTTTTAAAATAGCTAATGATGTGTCCAGGATTCTTTTTCTCCATTTTTCATTTATAGACAAAATTCTCACTAATTTTGCTTCTTAGGGGTGCTAAGCAATCAAATTGAGAGAAAATTATTTGTTTTTTAAAAAAAAAATTCCATCTTCACAAATTGGATTATCACTCCATGATCTGCATGAACTAATTAACGACCAATTTCTGGTTGTAGGTGTTTGATATCGAACATATCAGAAAAGATGTGAAGTGTATCACAATGTATATTTTTTTTTATTAACATCTGAAGTTGCATGAAATTGGCTGTACCGATGGCATGCAAAGGATTCGATCCCTCGCCTTTCATCCGCAAGGTAAATTTGAGGTGCAGTTTTCGTTTCTTCACACAATGGGGTCGGATCTCGTTGGTTCGTGGGTCGAATCCTGCGCTGGGAGTGTGGGAAAAGAAGCAGAGCCTGCAAACGACGCATTTTCTGCAGGTCACAGAGGTCTTTGGTTGGCATACAACCCTCATCAAGCTGCACGATATCTTTTGCATTTACAGTCATCTTATCTTGGACGACCAGCAAATCTGCCTCAGATCGGGAACCGGCAAAAGCTATGCTTTCGCTCTTCCTCAAGCCCCCCCTGATGAAGGCTCTGTCGGATTTGTCGAACTTTGGCAGGGGAAAGAAGATGAAAAGACCCCGAACGCGTGGATCAATGGCACGAGGAGAAGAATATAAGGAACCTGGGACGCGACAGGGTTGGGGATTGCAGTTTTTCATAATGATTCGGTTGTTGCATTCAAAGATGGGGGACTGCATGTTGCAGATCTGCTCCCTCTCACAATGGATTGGCACAAATACTGCAGATCTGGGCCGAATCCTTCAGATCTGACCAATATTCGAGAACACCCAGAACCCAGGCAGCAGATCGGTGGCAATTTGCATCGATCGAGCAAAGGGGATGCAGATCTTGACATGCAAATGTAGGATCGACCCAATAAGAGGTTAGATCTGGAAGACTGCCTACAACCAAAGCACATGGCAATCAGCAGCGACATCGGCTCGGGTAGATCAGGAACTCAGCCAAAACCCAGACCTCAGGTAACAACAACTCGTTTTCAGATTTTTATTAAAACCCCTGAGGGGAAATCCTGGATAGTATGGGTACATGCAGAAAGCACTATCATGCAGCTGAAACAACAAATTTGGGCATTGACCGGATATCCGGTTCAAATCCAACATTTGGTCAGTGGTAGGTGGTCTCTTCAGGACAGTAGAACTTTGGAAAGCTACGAGATTAGTCAAGAAAAAACCATTATTTTAAACCTCAGGCTGAGAGGAGGGGCTCTGCCTCAGGGACAGCCAAGCTTCTGAGGAGGAGACAAGGGGAAAAAGACAGCATCTCAGCATCAACCCAAGGGAGGGTTCTCCTACAAAAAAATTCTACAAGGTAACAGAGATTCAAGGCCCTCTCCAGATCAAGGCGGATATATACCTAGGCCATACATAGTAGATCAGCTAGGGCAAACTCCAGCCCTTAACTTCGATTCTATAGGGCTTGATGATTTCGTTAAATCTTATGAAACGCAGGCCCTAATCTGTCGCTTCAACAATTTTTGGCCAAAACCATCGGATCTATTTCACTGGATTTTCACCAGTTGGACCATGGAATGCGATATACATTTATGCTCCAAGGGGTTTTTCATAGTTAGATTTGCATCCAGGGAAGTCAGAGATTCAATCATCAGTGTTGGACCTTGGTTCTGGGGAACGTCGGGGTTGTTCATGACTCCATGGTTTCCAGATTTCGATCCAAACAAAATGATTGTATCTAAAGTGCCGGTCTGGGTCCGTCTATACAACCTTCCCCTTCACTTTTGGAGTGAACGAGTTTTGGAAGGAATTGGGAACAGCATAGGGAAATACATCAAAATAGATCTGGAAACGATTGATGAAAGGGTCTTCACTTTTGCACGCATATGTGTGGAAGTAGATCTAAGTAAAGGGCTGCCAGACAACATAAGGCTGATCTACAAACAACAAAATTGGCTGCAAGCACTAGATTATGAAAATATAGCTTTCAGATGCAGGCTATGCAGGCAAACAGGACACCTTCAAAGCACATGTCCAGAAGTCAAGAAAGCAAGCAGTAAAAGAAAGCAGAAAGGGAAGCAAAGGAAAGGATGGCAATTTTCTCCCCCTAACTCAGAAGACGAAGAATCAGAAGCAGAAGAGGATGATACCCCCACAGAGAAAGATGAGGTATCCCAAGAAATGGAGATACAGAAGGAAACTACATCAGACAACAAGGCTTCACAGCTTCAACCAAATCAGGCAGAGAAGGCAATCGAGGATCAGAGCATGGGAGGGATCAAACGGCATCACCACTCAGATACTTTGGATTCAGACAAGGAAGCAGGTTCTCAGAAAGCAGAAACAGAGTTAGTCATAGCTTCGATCGAGCCCACCCAAGGAGAGTGGCGCAAGGTCGAAAAGAGAAAGGGAAGAAAAACTTGAAGTGTGAGTTTTTACTCACTACCGAACTCAGTTTTTCTTGCCTCCTGCTTTTTTCTCTTTTTTCCCTTTCTTCTTCTTCATCTGCACATTAGCTTTGTAACGTTGCGTGGGGTGCGAAAGCACTCGAGCCCAATGGGCGTCTTATGGAAATGCTTCAAGCATCTGCTAGTGTAACTTTTCATTTTTTAAATAAAAAGTTACCGATTTTTCCACTGGAAAAAAAAATCACAATGTATATTTTTGTAATTGGACTTGGCATTTGTAGTTTACCTATGCAGGAGAATTGGAAGAGTATCAGTGGTGTAAGATGAATTTTCATGAGGTGGAGGCTTTGGTTTTACTCTTTTCTGCAAACAATTACTTTCTTCCATCGTTCTTGAATAAAATGAGAAAATTGAAAGTCCTCATAGTATTCAATTACGAGTCCAAGAGAGTCACAGTGAAGGGTATGCCATTGCTATCATCACTCGCTCAACTCAAGACTATTTGTTTGGAGAGGTTGATTGTGCCCTCACTTCAAGAGCACAGTAAAGTCTTACAAAACTTAGAGAAGCTATATTTGAGCTTATGTGAAGGGCTTGGAAATATGCCCAGGTTCAATGGCATCTAGTCGAATCTAAAGCTTCCCATAATGCTAGATTTTAACATGGATCATTGCTGTGATTTGGAGGAGTTGCCCCTTGGAATTTGTGACATGTCTTCAGTTCAAAAGTGGTCTATCACTAACTGTCACCTTCTTCGAAAGTTACCTGATGATTTGGGGAGGCTCAGTTCTTTAAGAATGTTAAGAATATATGCATGTCTAGGTCTGAAAGAGCTTCCAACATCTATTAAAAAACTTGGGAAGCTAGAATATATAGACATTTCTCTATGTGAGTGCTTGAAATAACTTCCTGAGGAAATAAGGCAGCTAAATAAACTCGAGGAGCTTGACATGAGAGAGTGTTCTCGGTTGAGGAAGCTGCCTAAATCAGTTGGAGGCATTAAATATCTAAAGCATGTTATATGCGATGAGAAGATTAGGAAGTAATGGAATCGTTTGAAGAGTTGTTCTTCTACCATGGATCTTAGAGTTAAAATTGTAAAAGCACACTTCAACTTGGATTGGCTGGATGGTTAAGATCTCTCTTAAACATGATGCCAAGTGCAAGTAGACTAGTAAGATATCAAGATATAAGCTTAAAGTTTCCTATTAATAAAGTTTCCTTTTAATCACATTTGATTCTCATATGGGTGTCTATTCAATGTTAGCAGATCCTCATATTGGTGACTCTTCAATGTTATCAGTACATATTTTTTACATCGAAGTGTATCTTTTTTGGACAAATTTTCAATTTATGACTTGCGCTCATCATGGCAAGGTTTCTGTTGTGCAGGATCAGGACGAATGCACACTGCAAACATGTTATCTATGTTCCACTGGCATTATTGGCCCTTCATGAATTAGTTATCCAAAGTTTCTGTGTAGTGTGTCTAGTCCTGCTAGTATAGCTAAATAAATAGTCGTAAAGAATATAAGTGTGTAACTAAAGTCCTCATCGTGGTAAAAGTAGGGTGTCTAGTTGTGATCTTAACATTAAGGACCTTTTAAATATTGTATTAAGAGTAAATGACTTTAAATATTATGTTTTTAAACTTTAAATATTATGTTTTAAGATTAAAAGTTCACTTCAACGTGTGGACAAAAGTGAGCAAGGAAATTTTTTTAATGGGTGGCGATGTGTGCAAAAAATTTCAAAATTTGGTTTGTAGTTTTGATGTGTTATGATAATGTTCTATTTATGTTAGATTATAAGTTTTTTTTTTTTAATGGGACTCTAGTTATCTTCACAATAACAACTTCAAATTGCCACTAGACCACCACCAATGCTATGTATTCCTTTTTATGCCTATTTTTGTGAATAGAGAAGCATTTTGAGATTCGTGAACATTATGATTTTGATAATTGTGATTTGAAAAATCCTTTACTGCCAAGTAGTCATTACATTCATGTTCATAACCCATAAAACAAACGTTGTGATTGCACTTTAAAGCATATTAGTTCACGCTTCAACAACAAAATATGTGTTTGATTGGTTTTTCTACCGATAGAAGTTACTCTTATACTTATAGTTGTATACATGACAGGTGCAAACATAATGTAAAGGTCTGCCACTTACTCTGAAGGTGATAGGAAGGTCTTTGCATTGTGGGCCTCGTCTAGTGTGGGAGAGTGCCAAGAAGAAACTATTAAATGGAGAATCAATATCAGATTATCACAAAGAAGGGCTTTTCAAATTCCTAGAAACCAATATTGATGTCCTGGACAAAGAAGGGCTTTTCAAATGCCTATAAGCCAGTATTAATGTACTGGACGAGCAAGCACGAGAGTGATTCTTAGACCTAGGGTCATTTCCAAAGGATAGAAAAATCTATGTGGATGCAATATTAAATATTTGTTTTTATGTGCGAAAGATGAAGTGGCATGATGCTTTTGTCATCTTGCTAGAGCTTGCAAGTAGAAATCTGTTAAATTTAACAAGTAATCTCAAGTAAGTTTATTTTCTTCTGGTTGTTGTGTTCAAGTTCTCTGACCTCTGCTTCCTCTATCTTATACATTGTTGTTTTGATAATTGGGCCTGTAGGAGTCAAGCAATCAATTATGGAAGTGCCTTTGAGTTGTACTTCTCCCAACACGATGTCATGTGAGACTTGGCCCTAGATATGGCATCTCGAGATAGGATAGTTTGCAAGAAGCGGTTGCTTATGCCTTGAAAGGAGGAGAGTTTACCATGGAAATGGGAGCTATTTTCAAGGATTAATTGTATGATGCTCAAATAGTTTCCTTTAACATAGGTGGGGGATGTTAGAAATTTGATTGGAGTGTGATTTGAAAAAGCCTTTATTGCCAAGTTTGCTGAAGGTTAGAGGTTTTACTGGACTGTGTTTGAAGTCATTTGGAGATGGTCTAGTTATGTAGAAACTTATAAAGCCAAGTCACCAATGTTAATGTGAAGGTTGTGTAAGTGGGCTATTTTCCTTCTGTGCATTAGCTAAATTCAGATACGCTGCTAGGCTATGAATGAATTGGATACAATAACTCACAAACTCTTTGCAAATACACCCTCTTTTATCATTCTATGTGTTTCTTTGTAGATCCCCACATGCTGTAGAATTGTAAGTTCCTTGATGCATGAGAGGAAAGTAGACATCTATGTAGATTCCATATTAAGAGTTTGAATGCAGTGAGTTTTTGGTTTTTGTGTAAAATATATATAATTCAAATCATAATCTACATAATGTAATAAAGACAACTACAAAAATATGTATTTTATTATTATATCTCATATCATCTAGAAACATGTAAATATCCTAATATCAACATCATAATAATTTGACAACCTAAATAGCTCAGATGATTTATTAGCAAAGTCCAATATATTCATCATGTCAAAAAAATTGCCAGCATCAACCGTGGGAGGAAACAAAAAAAAGGTTAACCATCTCTGCGTCTACTTAGATTTTCCCATTACCATGTTGTCATTGTTCCTCAATTTATGCCTTACACCCTTTCCTTTGCAACATTTGGTGCAAATGCTAGTTATATTTATAAGACGAAGACTCTAACTCCATGTCATTTCTAATTCCTTGCATGTGTACAATAATCAACAGCCTAATCGCTACTTCTTCCTGTCATTAGATGAGCACATACAGATGTCACGACATTGATGAAAACATACTCATTTTACATTTTTTAGAATTTTTTTAATATTAATTTTACTGCTAGTTTATAAATATGGGTAATAAATGTTTTATTTATTTATTAATTATGTTATTCAACCTTTTAATTCCTAATAATATGTGAAGTGATAGATTTTAATATTTTTATTTAGAATGACATGATGTTATTTAAATATAATTTTTTTTTATTTTTAAAAATATATAGATGGATAATTTTTTGGTTTTTTTATTTGCAATGTAGAAGGAGATAATGTTGTTTAAATATAGATTTATTTTCTTTTTAGAATTTTTTATTTTTAAAAAGAGGTGATATTTTTTAAGCTTTTAATTTGGTATCTTGAATGAGATGATGTTTTTTTAATATAGATCAATTTTTTTTTAAGAATTATTTATTTTATAAATATTTGAAGTGATAGCTCTTAAGCTCTCCATTTGCAATATAAAATGAGTTGAGGTTGTTTAAATATAGTTTGGTTTTGTTTTTCTTTTTTCCTCTGTAAGTTTGGTGGAGGTGGGGAATTCAATCAGTGGTCTATCCAAGACCCAATGGACATAGATTCCTTTTACATCTAGATACACTTTGTTTATATAATATAATTTTTAATAAACTTGTATTATTATGAAATTATTTTTCTTAGGCTTTCTATTTGCTATGTAGAATAAGATGATGTTCTTTAAATATAGATCCATTTTTTTTAGATTTTTTTTTAATATCTGAAGTGATAATATATAATGGATGAGGTTGTTTAAATATATATCTATTTTATTTTTAGATAAACTTTGTTTATGTAATATAATTTTTAATACATGTCTATTATTATGAAAATAATATTTTCAATATTTCTTAACATATTACAAGTGAATCTTAAGTGATTATTATTCTTGTTCAAATTATTTGATGATTGTTGTTTTTTTAGTGTGAAGGTCAAGGAGCCAAATACATTCATTTTCTTATGGACTGTCCCCACAGTCCTTTGTGGTCTATCAACATCCACATGACATATATTCTTAAAAACCAAATATGCTATGCATAAGGACATATACCATGATAAAGACCCCACAAGATGAATAGTTTCCATATGGGAGGATTTTATTCACTATTTTAGTAATCAAGCATGACATAATTGTCTCATTTATACCTAGCCTTCCAAATATTATTAAAAACAAAAAAATACTATGCATAAGGACATATACCATGATCATAGGGGCTTCACTCAATGAACCTCTAACATAGCACGTGCTTTCATGGCATACTAAACAATAACTTTAATTTGACTATATATTGGAAAATACCTCTAAAAATCACATTATTTAACCCCCTACCAATACAAACCCAATACACCTTCCCAGTTAAAAAACCCTTACTTTCACTAGATATTGTAGGTACCCTTTTTTCATTAAATTTGAGCTCCATTTTGTATACCAATCAATATAAATACCATTTACCCCCTATTATATTCTCAATATATTTTGTCATTTTTCCTCAATATATATCCCCCAATATGAATGCACGTGGTACAATATTGCTCCCCCAGTGACACCCACATGACCATGATAAAGACCCCACAAGAGGAATAGTTTCCATATGGGAGGACTTTGTTCACTATTTTCGTAATCAAGCATTACATAATTGTCTCTTTTATACCAAGCTTGACATATAAACATAACCCAAAAATTTATACTACACAATCCATTATTTTTGGGCTTATGGGAAAAGTGTGGGAACCAAAACTATGACAAACTTCCTATGAAAAAAATGTTTTCTTTAGGGGAACATGAGACCATTTCAGATGATCAAACATAGTAGAGATGGATACTTCTTGGCCTAAGACAAGGTTTGGTGCCAAAAACAATGGATTTAGCCCTAATCCATGCATTTTGGATTCATAGGCGCATAGACCATGATATGTGTTTTACAAAAGGATCTTTCTCTCTATGATAAACATATAGGCATAAATTCAACGATTGGTTATAAGAAGGATGGGTCTCTTGGCACAAGCTATGGTTTGAGCCAAAAAGCCTAGGATTTATCCCCAATTTGTGATTTTAAAGATCACTTCGTAGTAGATAAGTCATTCCACAACTAATCATGGTCAAACCTTTTCCTATTAAGTGTTATGCGAAAATATTTTTCACGTCCAAAATAATTACCACAAAACAATCACAGCGTTTTCTTAAATTGGCAATATTATTAAGACTTTCCTAGCTAATTCTTTGAGAAAGTGCTAAATTTAAACTTTTTTTTTTTTTTTTTTTTTTTTCAGTACCATAATGCATTCATTCAAAATTAGGAGAATATTTTTGAATGATTTTTGTACATATTTCACACTAGGAAGTCAAAGAGGCAAGTGAGTAGAGTAAAGTTTGCTGCAATTTTCATCAACAAAAATAATGCAAAGGTAGTCATCAATGTACTTTTCATATTATTGCATGAAATAGTTTAAAACATTCACTTTAGGTTTACAAAAAAAATATAATTTGGCCCATTTCAAATGATCAAACATAGTAGAGATGGCTATTTCTTGGCCTAAGACAATGCTTGGTGCCAAAGCAATGGATTTAACCCTTAATCCATGAATTTTGGATTCATAGGGGCATAGACCATGACATGGGTTTTGCAAAATGATGTTTTTTTCTATGATAAACATGTGGACCTAATTTTGAGGATTTTTCATAGTAAGGATTGGTATCTTGGCACAAGCTATGGTTTAAGCCAAAAACCTAGGATTTATTCCCAAATTGTGATTTTGAAAGACACTTTAGGGTAGATTAGCCATTGCATGGCTAAGCATGGTTAGACATTTTCCTATTAAGTGTTACATCAAAATATTTTTTCACATTCAAAACAATTACCATAAAAAAAGAACAACTTATGCTCAAATTAACAATATTAACTAGATTTTCCTAGCTAATTCTTTGAGAAAGTGGTAAATTCAAAATTTTATTCCCTACCACAATGCCTTCATTCAGAATTGAGATAATGTTTTTGCATGCTTGTGTATGTATTTCATAAACTTTAGGGAATTAAAGAGACAAATGAGTGGAGTAAATTCTATTGCAATTTTTCATCAATGAAAGTAATGCAATGGAAGTCACCAATGTATCCTTGATATTCTCACATGAAATAGTAGGAAAAATTCACTTTCAGCCTTAAAAATTAGAATTTGGATGCAGTTACTTGCACTTGATGGACATACATCTATAATAGGTATAAAATTTAACAGAACGTTCAAAATCACCATAACCACTCTAACGATCTTAAAAGCATATTATATAGAGAAATTGTACTTTGTGGTTTCAAACCTTTAAGCTCTGCCACAATTCTTTCATCAACGATCAAGTCATTAACATTGAGGAATTTTAATGACAAGTGAGCTTCCCTAAACCTAGGTTGGTTACCCATCCTAAACATTTTCTAAATATGCCATATTGCAGAATAGAGGCATTGTGAAGAGATATAGAATTTCCTAGGAAGTATATATTATTAGGCGATCCCTTGCAATTCCACGACGGAAATGAACAACGTAAAGGTTCATGTTGTATCACATCTATCACACTAAGGAATGAGTCCCAAAGGTTTGATTGTGATGATGAGAATAATGTTATATACCACATGTTGTTGGCCTTTGGTTTCATCTTCCAAGCTCATATCCTATTCTTATTGTTCATAACCCTTTTATTTACATAATTATAGGAATAAAACCCAATCCTTGAGGATTGTCTCTAACATTCCCTCCCCCACCCCCCCCACAATCCCCCACCCCCCCAATCTGAAGGGGTGCTTTTGAGTCCAAGCACCTTTTCTGAATTTTGCAGAATTTTCTCTTTCAAGTGGATAATGGCCATAGACCAACTAAGTAGGAAACATATGAAGCCAATATATATATCTTAGAACATGAATAAATGTCAATTGAATGAATAAATCTCCGAAACCCTCGAGATCCTTATTTCTTGTAGAAATTATGGATTGGACTTAACTCGTTAATTGTAACAATTATTTATTTTGTCAAGCAAGGCATTAATTCCAATATTATAGTATATGTGTCGTGCATTTATCATTTCCATTATTAAAAATGAGAGGAATGTTATTCTGGTTGTTAGAGAACCGCGGTTAGAGATTCTTCTGGATATTATGAATCTGTCGATAAAATTCCCTTCACTGTTCGACACATTTTTATACATATGTGTGGTTATAAGGTTTGTGTTGTTTATATGAGTTACATCTGTATTATAATGTTATTTCCATAAGTTATTACTCTATGAAAATTGTATTATTATTTAAGTTTTCACTTTTATGAATTAAAAAAAAAAAGAAAAAAAAAATTGATAACCTTTCACTCTGTTATCTTCTTTAGCCCAGAATATGGTTTTATTCTCATTTCCATATTCTCAGTTAAAAAAAATCATTATAGAAGACTACTTATGTATGTCTGATGATGTAGGTATTTATCTCAGGTTGTTGGCTATGTGGGCTTGGCTTAAGAACCAACCCAAATCTTAGACAAGTTGCCATAATTGTTTTGTTATTAATTTCGCCTTTTTCTTCCTTTCAGGTATCAACCCAAGGGAATCCAGAGAACACTTTTAGTTCTAGAAATATTTCATAATACTGTTTAGAAATTTTAGTCATGACTGCCTTCTTCTAGTTGCAAAACATGATACAATTTAGAAACATAATTCAATGACAACACAGATTACATGAATTTCCTGAACCATTACGCAGTTCAACATAGTGAATCACAATTTCAAAATTATTGACCAGCAAGTTAAGTACACTTATTCAATACTTATATGTTTTTACTTCTTTTACTTTCCCATGTTATCTATAAAGTTACAGGGGAAGGAATGCTCCTCCTAACCAACGAGACTAGCCACACAACTAAGTCTTCGCCTAAGCCAGCCAACTTCACATCCAAGGTAGTGTAGAGCAATGAACTGCACAATTAAATCCCAAAGACTATGCGATCCCAATCAAACTTAGTATGGGGTTCTCAGACTGAGAACACAGGCTTCAGTTGGAATTTCATTAGCCAACTAGCTCACGTATTCCTCATGTAGAATGTATCCTCTCGGAATAATTTTACCTATTTGCAACATATCTCCTCTAGGTTGCTGCATGTTCCTCTTTTTAAACTCTTGGCTTCCATTCTTTCTTGTTGAGAAATTCCATTCTTAAAGAGGATTTTTGTCAGATGGTGCCTTGCAACTGTTTCCAACTACCTCGAATGTGAGATTTCTCAACGTTGCTTCCCAATGTAACTTTAATGGTTACCTGCACATAATACCTATGCATTTTATATATTAAACAAATATACCTTTTAAATAGTTATTCTATCTTCACATGGCCCATAAACATAATGGTTTCATTCTTACCAGTAGTAAATAAATATTTACAAGTTTTTACCCGAGGGTATTACAAATGTATAATTGTTTGAGGTTGGAAAATGATAAAGAATAATTTTTTATGTCATTTTATCAATAAATAAAAAAATCAACAATTTGTAATGGATTTACAAAAAAAAAATGTTGTATACTCTAAGGTGTGGGAAATTAGGTAAGAATCCTAGTACTTTATGAGACTAGGTTAAAAGGAAAAGGAAAATTGTGAATTGCTCCAATCTTGGAAGTGATAAACCTTAGAGTATACTTTATGAGATTGGTTTAAAAGGAAAATTGAGAATTTCTCCAAGTTCAGAAGTGATAAACCTTAGAGTAAATTTAAGTTAGATAAGGTAGTAAGTGATAAACGTTAGAGTAGATTTAAGTTAGGTTTCCTTGTGTAGTAAGATAATTGTTTGGATGTAACAACTCTTGAGTGGAGGTTAGACCATAGAAGGAATTGGAGATAAACTAAGCCTGGATCATAGAAGGAGGTCGGATCATAGAAGGAATTGGAGATAAATTAAGCCTGGATCATAGAATGATTTGGAGATGAATTAAGCCCATATTTGTATTTGCACAAAAAATATAATCAAAACACAATTGCATGAGTACATATTGTTGAATTATACATGTAGAATCATGTAGAAATCAATAATATGAGATTCATAATTGCAAGTTGTCAAACACATTTTTGTTATAGGTAAAAAGTTTTTTGGTATTGATATATAGCTTAACAAATGTTTTATGCAAAAACTCAATGTGAAAATAGATAGCCTTATTCTATCAATTCATTTCATCATTTTCATTCATATATATATATACGTGAATTGAATCAATTCACATCCATTTAGATAAATGATAAGTAATTCACTATATTTATTAGAGAGATTTAGTGCATTTTAGTTTTTTTAAGTTGCAATAAATCAGGCCTATATTTATATTTATAAGAAGGAAGAAGATGGGTTCGAAACATTTTCATTATTTTAATAGGTTAAGAATTATTAAGATTATAATTCCTTCCTTTTAAAAGTGTGTTTGAGTAGACTTTTATCTTTTCTTTAATGATTTTTTTTTATGAAATTCATTTTTTTAGGTAAAAAATAATAAACATAATTTTAATATAAAATATTAAAAAGAATAACTTATAATACATAAAGGGATAATTGAATGTTTAAGAAACTTGAAGGAAATATCTCAATTGACTTTATCAATCTTATTTACTATTTCAAGTTTCTTTTTAAGTACATTTACTTACAACCATGAATTAATATAAATATTTTAATTTAAAAAATACAACCATTTGAGTAACATTTTTATTGGAAAATTAAATAAAATTGAGGGAATTAAAATAATATATTAACATAAATTAATTTAGTTTAATATTTTATATAAATTGACATAAATGAATTTTCTATAATATTTTATATGAGACTTGTAAAGTCTTTTATTTTAAAAAGTAGTGACATAAAAAATATAATGATAATTATGGTCTATTCACAATCTCATCATAAACTTAAAAAAAAGATTTAAATAAAATTTTATTTAAATTGGTATATTTCAAATATGTTAACATTATTCTTTTTAAATAAGATGATATAAAATTAATTTTAAATAACATGAATTTTTGTACATATAGAAAATAAAATAAAATTTAAATGAATATATAAATCAACATAGATCTATTTTAATTCTTAATATATTAAAAGCAGAGAGTGATGAAATCTCTTAAGACGTAAACTTTATTTTGAGTGTAAAAATTGAGGATAACTTTGCACCTCTAGAGATTTAATTTATATATGCCCTAGGTAGATGAATCTATGTTGGTTATTAATAATATTATTTGTACTTTTATAAATTTCAGATATCTATATATAAAAGAATTCTTCAGCTTGGAAGGTGAGTTCTATGAATAGACCTGCGGGGTTGCTAAGGGCTCCCCCTGTTCCCGGTTGTTGCTAATATTTTTATGGAAGGCTTTGAATCTAGAGCTTTGGCCTCAGTCGGTCTCTTTCCCAAGCTCTGGAAGAGATTTGTTGACAACACGGGTGTCATTTGGTCTCATGGCCAGATCGAGTTGGATCTATTTTTCCAGCATCTCAACAATCAATCCCCTTTCATAAAGTTCACTATGGAGCAAGAAGTTGATGGGTGTTTGCCTTTCCTTGATGTTCACATTTCAAAGAATGAAGACTGTTCTTTCTCCCACGAAGTGTCATTTGGTCTCATGGCCAGATCGAGTTGGATCTATTTTTCCAGCATCTCAACAATCAATCCCCTTTCATAAAGTTCACTATGGAGCAAGAAGTTGATGGGTGTTTGCCTTTCCTTGATGTTCACATTTCAAAGAATGAAGACTGTTCTTTCTCCCACGAAGCTTTTACGAAGAAAACTCATATTGAGCAGTATCTTCATGCCAGCGCCTATTATTTCTCTGCTTAAAAGTTGGGTGTCCTCAACACGCTTGTGACCCATGCGCTAAGAATCTCTCAAGAAAAGAACCTTGATAAAGAGAAATCCCATATCCTTAATGTTTTTGTTAATAATAGTTATAGTAGGAACCAAGGTCTAAAAACTTTTGTTAATAATGTTTAATTTAAAAAAAAATCATTCAATTCACTATATTATAATTTTATTTTTATGAATAAAATTATAAAAAAAAAAACAAAAACAAAGTCATTATATATATCACATTAAATATATTATTATTTATATTTAAAAAACATATAATTAATAAATCTATAAAAAGAACTTATTAATTTATTATAATGAAAATGGTTTTGCTTTCGTAAACCTCATCAATCAAACTCTGAGTGAGGCAACTACTAAAATTGTAACTCGATGAGCGTTTTTATATCCTTCAATGTAAATTGTAGTATATAGAATTTTTTCGATTCTTAAATGTTGGGTTTATGGTGTCTCTTGCATCAAAGGGAACATTTACTATGCAATATGCATTAAAGTATAATGGTTTTGTAATTTATATATTTTGATTATCATAATTTCAACGGTCAATTTATTAAATTTGTTTTCAAAAAATGCTTAAAAGATAAATAATAAATATTCTATAGTTTTGTTATACAAACAACAATCATACTTTTGCATTGTATTCAAATATGTTCAAACAATACTTAAACACCAAACCCTTTTGTTCTGCAACCCTGCAACTAATTACTTATGTTCCATTCACATCAAAGCAATAATAACCACCAAAACAACATTCTATTTTCAGTATTTTCCTGCGCATGCAATGTCAATTTTTATAACTATTGAAGGTGATAAAAATAATTAGGTCTGGAACCACTCACAGAGATTGGGGGTGAATCTAACTGTGCATGCAATGCAAATCTCATAGAACGAACAAAGGAAAGCCTCTGCATGTTTTTCTTTTTGCACGCACGCCACTTCCGTACGGCTGCATACATTCGCCCTCACCCTCAGCGCAAATTGACCCTTCTCCCTTTTTTTTTCACATGTCTATAATAGTGAGATCGTATCGTCTTCCAGGGACACCTATAGAGAAATGGGTTTTACAGAGATTGGTCCGTAACTGACAATTGCTTCTTTTCATTCTTATTGGAAGAGGAGGAACCTCAACCCACGCGCTTCTCTGTGACTCTCTTATGTTGGTTTATTCATGCAGAATAAAAAGCGCACCAACTCATCCCTTTCCTCGTTGAAGGAAGTTCGACCTTCGACCTGCTCGATAATATGCAAAGTAAACCATGCACCCACAGTTTCCATAATCTGTGTACTCCATTAAAGCTAAAGCTGAAGGTGTAGTGTCACAGATGATGTAAACTGTGGGAACAATGTTTACTTTCCTTATTGTGTGCCCATTATCATCAAACTGTGTTTACTTTCCTTATTGTGTGCCCATCATCATCAAACTGCTTTCATGGAAACTGCTTTCATGATTATCTCTTCCGATTTAATTTCATGTCAGCGGCTCATGAATGCGTGAATGAATTTCATGTCAGCGGCTCCATGAATGAGTGAATGAATTATGCTTGTGGAATATTTATATCTATACCACTCTAACTCTAACTCTAACTCTAACTCCACGCCGTCTCCGGTTCCAACTTTCAGATGTGTGTAGTTCTCAGTGCTCAAATAGCGTAAACACTTTCCGTCATTGGACAGGGCATGGTGTTAATGAATAGAGATTAGAATTAATCTGTTATTTTGTTTTTTTCAAAGTAATATTTAAATAATAACTTTTATTTTAATTTTTTTAATGTAATATTAATGAATTGTGTGATTCTTGATGGTGTGGCTGTGGAATATATTATATTTATATGACTCTCACACTAACTCCACGCGGTGTCCAGTTGCAAGAGCCAACTTTGAGATGTGTGCAGTTATCAGCGTTTCAATAGCGTACCACTTCTAGTCATTGGAGAGCCCGTGGCATATGAGATGGTGTTGACAAATACACATGCGTATTGGTTAATAATTTTTTTTTAAAGAGTCAATGTGTTATTTTATTTATTTTTTAATTTTTATTTAAATTTATAATCAAATGTGTTAAGTAATATGTATTATGCAATATAATTATATGTATTATGCAAGATTGTTTAATTATAGATACATTTTATTTTTAGATTTTTTATTAAATGAATTTGTATTTGAATATTCATATAATTTTTTTTTTTTTTTTTTTTAAGTTAAAGTTTTTTCATTACTCAAAAGCATATAAAAAGATGTCAAAATGTATGCGGGTTTACCATTGACCAATGTTATTACCATGCTACAGACAAACCCCAACCCCACGCGGTGTCTAGTTGCAAGTGCCTATTCCAACTTTCAGATGTGTGCAGTTAGCCGCGTTTCAATAGCGTACCACTTCTAGTCATTGGAGAGCGCTTGGCATATGAGATGGTGCTGATGAATACACATGATGAATACACATGGTATTGGTTAATAATTTATTTATTTATTTAATTTTTTAATTTTTAATTTTTATTTTTTAAAGAATCAATGTGTTATTTTATTTAATTTTTATTTTTAATTTTATTTTAAATTATAATCAATGTGTGAAGTAATATGTATTATGTGATGTAAAATAAGATCATATTTTTAGAATTTTTTTTTTTTAATGAATTTGTATTCGAACTTTCATATAATTTTTTTTTTTTTTTTTCTTTTTTTTTTTTAAGTTGAAGTTTTTTCATTACTTAAAAGGCATATAAAAAGATGTCAAAATGTATGCCGGCTTACCCATTGACCAATGCTATTACCATGCTACAGACAAAAAACAAAATACTCAAGTGCGAAATCCACCACCTTATAGACCTTACATACCAAAAAACAAAGAGAACTAGAAAGACATTGGAACTAGTTCTACTTATGCTGCAAGTAAAGGCTTGGCCTACAAATTCTCTACATATTGTTTGGAAATTCATGGCTTGGCATAGGTTCCTCTGTAATATTACTCCTATTTCTAAGTCCTCATGGAAAAATTACCTTACTAAGATTTCAAACTTAGAGTTTTTGAAAGAAGTTAAGATTTTATCAGTTGGGACCCTTTGGGGTTATTTTTTGTTATATATATATAGATATTTCATATGTTTCTTATTTTTTGGCTATGGCCCTTATCCTCTCCGGGAGTTAATCACGACTTGAATATGATTAATGTAATACTGCATTTAATTCCTTTAGTGTCCATATGTTACAGGTCTAAAACCCTCGAGAGACTTGTTTCTTACAGAAATTATGGATTGGACTTAACTCATTAATTGTAACAATTATTTATTTTGTCAAGGAACGCATTAATTCCTTTTATTAATTCCACTATTATTATATATGTGTCATGCATTTATCATTTACAACAAT
The DNA here is from genome assembly GCA_031772625.1 of Pinus tabuliformis. Lineage (NCBI taxonomy): Eukaryota > Viridiplantae > Streptophyta > Pinopsida > Pinales > Pinaceae > Pinus > Pinus tabuliformis. Next base: position 679,264,154 of record CM062807.1, read on the forward strand.
GGGTCTCTGAATTATGTTATGGCTCTTCTGGTTGTTAGAGAACCGTGCTTAGAGTTTATTCTGCATATTATCTGTCGATAAACTTCCCTTCACTGTGTGACATATTTCTATACATATGTGCGGTTATAAGGTTTGTGTTGTTTATATGAGTTACATTTGTATTATAATGTTATTTACAAAAGTTATTACTTTATCATAATGGTATTATTCTTTAATTTTTCACTTTTATGAATTGTTTTAAAAAGATGGATAACTTCCACTTAATTATCTTCTTTAGTCTAGAATATGCTTTTATTCTCATTTCCCTATTCTCAGTAAAGAAGAAAAATCATTATAGAAGACTACTTATTATGTATGATGATGTAGGGATTTATTTTGGGTTGTTGGCTATGTCGATTTGGCCTAAGAACTAACCCAAATATTAGACAAGTTGCCATAATTGTTTCGTTATTAATTTCCCTTTTTCTTCCTTTCAGGTATCAACCTTGAGGAATCTAAAGAATAATTTTAGTTCTAGAAATATTTCATAATATTATTTAGTAATTTTAATCATGATTGCCTTCCTTGAGTTGCAAAACATGATATAATTTAGAAACATAATTCAATCACAACCTAGTTTACATCGATTTCTTCAACCATTAAGAGTTTTGGCAGCCTTGCCCATAATTGTTTCTAGCTACGTGGAATGTAAGCTTTCTCAACCTTGCTTCCTAATGTAACTTTAATGGTTACTTGCATATAATAACTAAACATTTTATATATTAAACAAATATACCTTTTGAATAGTTATTTGACCTTGACATGGCCCATAAACATAATGGTTTCATTTTTACATGTAGTAAATAAATATTTACAAGTTTTACCAGAGGGTATTACAAATGTATAATTGTTTGAGGTTGGACAACGATGAAGAATAACGTTTCTAAATAAATAAATAAAAAATCAACAATTTGTAATGGATTTACAAGGAAAAAAAATGTTTTATACTCAAGGTGTGGGAAATTAGGTAAGAAATCCTAGTACTTTATGAGATTGGGTTAAAAGAAAAATTGTGAATTTCTCCAAGCTCGAAAGTGATAAACCTTAGAGTAAATTTAAGTTAGATAAGGTAAACCTTGATAAATCTTAGAGTACATTTAAGTTAGGTTTCCTTATCTCGTAACATAATTGTTTGGACGTAACAACTCTTGAGCGGGGGTTGGATCGTAGAAGGAATTGGAGATAAATTAAGCCTAAATCATAGAAGGATTTGGAGATGAATTAAGCTCATCATTGTATTTGCACACAAAAATTTAATCAAAAAAACAATTCAATGAGTACATAATGTTGAATTATACATGTAGAATCATGTAGAAATCAATAATATGAGATTCATAATTGCATGCGGCCAAGTTGCCAAGCACATTTTTGTTACAGGTAGAAAGTTTTCTGGTATTGATATACAGCTTAACAAATGTTGTATGCAAAAACTCAATGTGAAAATAGATCTAGCCTTTTCTATCAATTCATTTCATCATTTTCATATTATATTATATATATATATATTTATATTTATATATATATATTCAGGCCTATTTAGATAAATGATAAGTAATTGATTATATTTATTAGGGAGATTTAGTATATTTTACTGTTTTTAAGTTGCAATAAATCATGTTTATATTTGTATTGATAAGAAGAAAGAACATGGGTTTGAAACCATTTTCATTATTGTAATAGGCTAAGAATTATTAAGATTATAATTCTTTCCATTTAAAAATGTGTTTGAATAGACTTTTATCCTTTTTTATGATTTTTTTTATTAAATTCATTTTTAATTTTAAATAAAAAATGGTAAACATAATTTTAATATAAATTATATAAAAAAATAAAACTTATAATAATAGATAAAGGGATAATTGAATGTTTAAGAAACTTCAAGGAAGTATCTCAATTGACTTTATCAATCTTATTTACTATTTCAGTTTCTTTTTAAGTACATTTACTTACCACCATGAATTAAAAAAAAAAAAAAAATTAATTAAAAAATACAACCATTTGAGTAACATTTTTATAAAAAAATTAAATAAGTATTTGAAAGAATTAAATTAATATATTAACATAAATTAATTTAGTTTAATATTTTATTATAAATTAATAATATTTTATATGAGACTGGTAGAGTCTTTGATTTTAAAAATGAGTGAAATAAAAAATATAATGATAATTATGGTCTATTAACAATTTCATAATTAATCTTTTATATATTTATATATATATAAAACTTTATTTAAATAGGTATCTTTCAAATATGTTAATATTACTTTTTTCAAATATGGTGAAAGAAAATTAATCTTGAATAACATGAATTTTTTTACACATAGAAGAAAATTAAATTAAATTTTAAATGAACATATAAATCAATATAGATCTATTTTAATTCTTAACCTACTAAGAGGGAAATCTCTTAAGATGTAAACTTTATTTTGAGTGTAAACGTGAGGATAAGTTTGCACATCTAGATATCCAATTTATCTATGTCCTAAATAGATAAATTTATATTGATTCTCAATAATATTATTTATGCTTATATAATTTCACATTAGGGAAAAAAAATTTAAAAATAAAAATAAAAATATTTGATTAAAACTATAATACATAGAGCTATATGTTTTATATTTTATTTTTTAATTTAATGTTTTAATGTGATCTGCATAGCATGATAATATAAATATGTACTTTATAACTTAAAATAAGAGAAATGACTCAGTGTTCTTAAAAAGAGAGTAAACATTTAAACATTTTCTCAATATATAAATAGATAATGTAGTAATCGTAAATAAGTCTAAATTTTTAAATATAAATTATAAAATAACAATTATATTATAATATAAATTTAATTAAAGTTCATTCACTTTGTTATATTATAATTTTATTTTTATTAAAAAATTATAAATTAAAAAAAATATTAAATATTAAAAAAAAAACAAACCTTAATAAAATTAAATATTTTATTATAATGAGAATGGTTTTCCTTTCGTAGACCTCATCAATCAAAGTCTGAGTGGGGCAACTACTAGAATTGTAACTCGATTAGGCTTTTTATCTCCAAAATTATTTTCATTTTGCAAGTGGATGACATATGAGTGACATCTAGGGACAACAGAATGGAATATCATCATAACTAAGAATGGAGATTGAATCGGAAGACAAACAGCCTAATTTAGCTTGCCCCCATAGTTGCACATCATCCCACGTTATCATATATATATATATATATATATATATATATTTATATATATTATATATATATTATATATATTTATATTAAATGTTATTTTATTGAAAATAAAAAAAAAAAAAAATAAAACAAGCCAACAAAACCTATTAAATAAAAGTTATTATTATAAAGTTTTTTTTTTAATTAGTTAAAAAAAATAATTAATATATAAAAATAATAAATTTTAATTATTATTTAAAAATAAAAAAAATTATTAATAAATGGTATAGATTTTAAGTAATGTTAAATTGTATATATGTCTTTGAATCTAAAAAACAAAACTAAATTCAAATCAATATACAATAAATAGTCTTAAATAGTCACAAACTAGAAATTAAAATTATATGATATTGTTAAAATTGATTATATATTTCGATTTAATTAAAAACACACTCTAATTAAATAAATATTCAAATTATATGATATTGTTAAAGTTGATTGCATATTTTAATTTATTTAAAAAGACATTCTAATTAAATAAATATTCAAAAGTGATGATGAGAATTAATTTTGATAATATTTTTTTTTTTTATAATAAATGTTTTAAATTAAAAAATAATTTTAAATAAACCAAACCAATTAATTTTGAAAATAAATATTAAAACGAATAATTTTCCATTTATAGTGTTTTTGCTTTAAGTTATCACATGACAGAGATATATACTTTTTGTTGTGAGAAGTTTTTTTGTTTTTTATTATACATACTCCCTATGAGGAGTCTTTTTGTTTTTTATTATGAACAATATTAAAGACAGATCCTCCCCAGGTGGAGAGCACTAATCTATTTTGATACTCTCTCACTTGATAGGCAACAACGTTACATATAGCATATGCCAATCGCATCTACAATATGTAAATTTCCTATATTAATGAAAATTATGATTTTTTCAAGGGGAAAAAATATAACATGATTCTTAACCATGTGTAATAGCCCAAAATAAACATGTAATTAATCAAGTAATTTATATTTAACATGCAATTATCAACTAATTAACATCAAAGTTCAAAACTATGAATAGAAACACTTACCTGTGATTTCAGTTAAAGTCTGCTAACTTCAACAAGGTAAGTCTGCTAACTGCAACAAGGTTTTGGAGACGACTCTCCACCAAACGTAGTCTCAATTGCTCAAGGTCTTGCTACAACTGGCCACCCAGACCCCTCAATCAATGTACTACTGCCAAGGAATCCTTTGTCTTAGAACACTATTCTCCCAAGAGAATGAATGATAGAATCTTCGAATGATGGAATCATGGAATGATGGAATGCCTCCCATCTTCCTCACCATCTATTAAATAGAGCAAACCTTGGAAGAGGAACCACATGCACACACTCCATGTGTCAACATGCAACTTTATTGCTTTCTTGTTTTGTTTCTTTTGTTTTTACTTTTTGATAGCTTTACTGATTTTTCCTGCTTTCTTGTTTTATTTATTGTTTATTATTTATTTTCTTGTATTTTAATATTATATTATATTATTTATTATTTATTAATATTATTAATATTATTTATTATTTATTATTAAGAGACATTACATAGTCCCCACTTTAAGGAACTTCGTGCTGAAGTTAAGTTGAATTATTTAACATTTTATTTTGTTATTTATTACTTCATGTTCGCCGACACCTTTGCTAAACTAGTATATCTAGCAGGCATCGGAAAGCTTCACAACACCCAGAAATCCCAAGGAATCTCTATCCTTTTTCCCACTTTTGGAACTAGGCATAGCCTCCTCGCTCTGTATCATTGTCCAAGGCTGGCCTAAGGCTCGCGCCTTACTCAGACTTAATCTAGCCAAAGCAGGCATCCGGTACAATGCTCAATGTCTCCGGGCATCTCGCAAGGTTGGCCCACTCCCTCCACAACTCACTAAGGTGCATAACCTAGGATCGAAGTCCTTACACCCCTAGCAGACTTAGACATCCCAATCTAATAACAGGCACCTAACTAGAACATCAAGCACTTGCCTCTCAAGATGGTCCCATAGCCTCAAGAGCTATCCATCAAGAGCTATACAAGAGAAAGGACCACTGGCATATGTAGTGTTGATTGAGTTTGTCCCCAGCCCATATGGTGTTACTTATTCTCTGTCGTGTGTTAGGGTCCCACCCTAACCCCCTTATTTATGTCATGGGATCACGTCATAGTCAAGAGTCAATAAATCCCATATTAATATTTGTAAGTGGTTAACCACAATGAATGACGGGACCACAGTTAGTTGCAAATGGGCGTAGTATTAGATAGATGGTATTAATAAAACCACGGTATTGGCCCGTGGTATTGCATGTATGAGTCATATATATAGGATAGAGACTCCCTGCGAGGAGCATTGTGTCTTATTTTTGTAGTCGAGCTTTGCTCTATTGGAGGTTGCCCCTCGAAGAGGCAAGTGAAACATTACTCTCTGAATAATAAAATCATTGCTATTCTGTGTTCTGGGTATCTTTTCTTCGCATATTCTGTATTTGGGTATCATTTTGCAGGTTAAGAGCATAACATCGTGCGTATGGGCTCGCACGAGATCATCAAATAAACTTGATCGGATTTATTTAAACAGGAACGCAATAAAATACAGAGATAACCATAAAGACAAATATGCAGCGGAAATAATACTTCATTTCATTACTGTAAAATACTGAAATATGCTTACAAATAGAAATGGAAATAACCCAGCTAGGGTGATGGTAGCTTATCTCTGAGAAGAGATGTGTCAGCTACATGCCTCTGAACTGTTCTCCAAAAACTGTGTTACAATGAGGCTCGAGGGCCTATTTTATTGTTGAGAAACAATGGAAAACCCCTCACATTCCAAAACTAACTAGAAGATGAAACGCCAAATTGTGGGCCCCGTTTTTGGGTAAGTTGTTACATCAACTTCCCGGGGTCGCGAATTGGTCGTAACTATCTCCGTTTGACGCGCATGATAGCCGTTGGAAAGATCTCTCCGAGGACTACGATGAAAAAAGACGATTTTTAGATAGAAAACGGATCCAGAAGTTTAGGACCCGAAAAACTGCTAAAAATAGTAAACTGTGCTATAATTAAGGAAACAGAAAAACTGAAAGAGATTAGTTGTGGGGGTCCAAATGGGATAGGTGGGTGGCCAACAACATCCACCTGGATCATTCCTCCCCCCTTAGGAAGCAATGGTCCCCATTGTGTTGAGTTCCTCCCTGAGATGAGGAAGCTTCTGTAGAGCTGGGTCTCTGGTGAGCTGTTTTGCAATCTCTGATGTGTCCAGAAATTGTGGGGAGCATGGTCGGCGACGGTCCACATTGAACACTCGATGCAAGTGAAGGAATGGAGGAATGCTGTGCTTCAAAGCATTGTTTCCCGTAGCCTTGTTACTGGTGTAAGGACCATGTTGAAGTGCTCTGAGTTTCTTGATGGGTTCTGGTAAGGCGCTCCCTTTGTAAATGTAACAAAACTTGTCGCCCACCTGAAACTTGTATGGTACCCCTCCGGGTGAGGAGAAGTTGTTCCTGTGTTCTGTCACGACTGTATCCCTCTGTGTGCTGCTGTGTGGAGGAATCCTTTGCGGGGGTCATGGATGTAGCAACGATCTTCCCCTTACTTTGGGAGCAAACAGACAGAAAATAATTTCCTAGTCTGTGAGATGAGCTTATTGCCTTTCTTAACAGTGATCAAAGAGGTGGCGGTAGGTGGGGCTACCTCCGGTATCCTGTATAATGAATTATCAAAGAAATAATGACAGCGCGAGGCCTTGACTCATACACAGCATATCGCCTCCAAAAGTATGGCTGGCCTAATAGTACATCACAAACATCTATAGGTGTAACATCACACAATACCTCGTCGGTGAAGGGCTTGATGCTGTAGGAAGGCGGCACACTGCTGGCGAACTTTGAGATCTCGTCGTTCGTGAAGCCAACCGATACTGTACGGTTGTGGGTGTGGTGTAGTTGGTAGGCCCAACCAATTCACGACCTCTACTGAAATGAGGTTCTTTTGGCTGCCACTGTCGACAATGAATTGCAACACTGAACCCTTCACCCACATCTGTGAGTGGAAAAGACGTTCCCCTCCTCTGGATCTTCGGGCTCATTTTTCTGGATCTTGGCAGTAGCAACGGTGGCGCTGGGATCCGCATCAATGATATGCTTCCCTTTGTCATTCCCCTTGTCGGGTTCTGACTCAGAGTCGGAACATGCATCTGATTCGGAAGCCTTCAACGCAGGCACCAGGACTTGCTTGGTCGACACTCACTTGTGCTATGAGTGGGACTCTTGTGGAACTCACACCACTTTCCTGTGTCCTTCTTCGGCTTCGTGGTGTTGTTCTTTTCTTGCGGCTTCGATGGGTTGTCTTGGGTCACCCCACCTTGGCTTTGTCCTTTGGCTTTAGATTTGCAGATCAAAGTCTCGCTTCTTCTGTTTGAACTTTTTGCTCCATTTTGACAGCATATCGACATGTTGTGCCGAGTGAGGAGATGTTCAAGAACTCCATCTCTTCCTGGATGTATCTGTGTAGGAAGCACGGTATTTGAGTACTAGATGCAACTCAGAATCTTTGATACCAATTGTGTGCGAAGGGTATGAAAAATGTTT